>JAODAL010000018.1:47500-607794 GCA_025379985.1 Phyllomedusa bahiana
TGGGTGTGTGTGCATTTAGTGCTGTAGACCTCCAGTATATTGTATGGGTGTGTGTGCATTTAGTGCTGTAGATCTCCAGTATTTTGTATGGGTGTGTGTGTATTTAGTGCTGTAGACCTCCAGTATATTGTATGGGTGTGTGTACATTTAGTGCTGTAGATCTCCAGTATATTGTATGGGTGTGTGTGTATTTAGTGCTGTAGACCTCCAGTATTTTGTATGGGTGTGTGTGCATTTAGTGCTGTAGACCTCCAGTATATTGTATGGGTGTGTGTGCATTTAGTGCTGTAGACCTCCAGTATATTGTATGGGTGTGTGTGCATTTAGTGCTGTAGACCTCCAGTATATTGTATGGGTGTGTGTGCATTTAGTGCTGTAGACCTCCAGTATTTTGTATGGGTGTGTGTGCATTTAGTGCTGTAGACCTCCAGTATATTGTATGGGTGTGTGTGTGCATTTAGTGCTGTAGACCTCCAGTATATTGTATGGGTGTGTGTGCATTTAGTGCTGTAGATCTCCAGTATATTGTATGGGTGTGTGTGCATTTGGTGCTGTAGATCTCCAGCATTTTGCATGTGTGTATATATGTCTATACACAAAGTGCTGCGATGTAGGCATATTACATAAATGATGTACAGCTCTGTATACAGCAGGTTTATTACAATCGCGGGGCAGCCGTGCCATAGACTCCACGTTCTCTTATGATTTATGAAAATAATTTACAAGCCTCTTTCATGAGGTCTCAGCTCGCTTCCTAAGTAATTGTTTCTCATTACTTGGCATAATGTTTTAATAGTGCAGCCCCTGATGTATTCAGCCGGGAATCAGGGGCAGGAGAAGCAGCGCAGATCATATCCACATATTCCATCCCGACAGGTAGACAGGACTAGGTGCAGCAGGATCCCGACCATTTCTCTGCTTAATACATTGTTAATTGTCCTCTCTGCTCCCTCACTCCCTGGCTGGGAGGATAGTGACAATCGCTTACATAAGAGCTGGCGCCCTATTCACACTCTGACAAGAGAGGATTATGCCGGAAAAGTCCATTTCAGATTATTCCAAGCAGATTTTCTATGTATTTATCAGGAGCGTTCAGCACTGAGGACTGTAATCTACTCAATCCGCTGTAATCGACAAGTACAGACTGACAAAGAGCAGTCACACAATACAGTTAGCACAAGAGGGAAGCACATTTATAGTAGGAAGGATACATCACACCTTACACCCCTATCCAAGGAAGAATTAGATTAGCACAGATACTGTGTATACAAGCTCACTAACGTGTAGGAATTAGTTACCTTTTATTCTTTTCTCAGCAATTTCGACAATATTTATCCAGTACAAATAAAACATTGATTGTAACAAAGTATCCATATAAAAGTATAGGAGATTCATACAATAATGAAAAGTATTATACAATAAAATATTTATATAAATGATTCTTTCTGATGAAAGTGGATTGCTCTTACATAAAAACCATTGTTGTCAATTTATAGTGTTACTGTTCATATCAAGCTATCAATATCAATTATAGGTACAATATAAATTTGCCTTAAAAATTGGTCACTACACAATAATGTGGGTCACAATGATTTTGCATTATAAACCCTATTTTTGGGTACTAATGAACAATTACAGCTGCCGTTACAAAGCAGTTTCTTATGTTTCTTGTAGGCGGCGTTCACATGTTGTGTTTCAGTTAAATATTTGTTGCATTTTTTAAACTGGATCAAAAACGCAAGCAATAAAAAACACATGCATTTTTTTTTAATTAACCCCAGTTTCACAAATGTTCAAAATTGCAGTTAATTAAAAAAATCACCTGCATTAAAAAAATAATAATTTTTGATGCAGTTGAAAAATACAGCCAAAACGCAGCCTTGAAGCAAGACTGAATAGTATGATAGGGGAAATTACATAGAAAAAAAATCTACTTTTTTTCTAATAATATATTCCTAGTTTTTTGCTGCAAAAAAATGCATAAAAAAACCTCTGGAAATTGAATCTCTCACTTTTTATCATTCAGCAAATTGATTGTTCATATATAGAAATCATTGTGATGTGACAGATCACCTAAGAGTGTAAACATTTTGGGGGACATGTATGATCGGGCTTTTCGCCTATTTTCAGGCGTATACTGCGCCTCACTGTGCCGGCTCCGCTGTCGGACGCATTAATGCGATGTTAGGCGCAAGCTTTGCCACTTTCGTATGCGCCTAACATGAAGGGGCGTGTTGTGGGCGTTCTGGGGCGGGACGCACCAGATTCAGATAATCCGACGCATGCATGCATGCCGGTCGGCAAAGTAAGGCGCATTACAGCTCCGACAGGCAGACCTAGTTCAATGTGGTCTACCTGAGCCGGAGGAGGCGAAGTGGAGCTAGAACTTATTTTAATGGGACAAAATGTACAGATACAACAGTACAATAATAAAAATGATTTTTCAATGAAAGTAATTAATAAAGAGAAATATCCAAGTTGTATAAAAAAAAAGATTTCAATGTATTGAAAAAGTTGTTCATTTAAAATTATTGGAAATATATATAATATCTCAAAAGCAAGAAATGTCAGCTATAAAATGTCCGAAAAACGTAAACTAATTTTACATTAAATAAGCCACTGATAATGTTGTACTGATGTTAATTTTTTTCATTTTTAACACCAACAATTTGAGATGTATTTTTGCTGCTTTCACCTTTTATTCTATTTAGTATATACAGCAAGAGCCAGCACAGCACAGGTATTGCTGGGACCTGTGGTCCTCCAAGCAGGATTTCTATTCACGGCCATGCTTAATGATTTACCTCTGTTTTCCAGCCGGTCTATAAACTTAATACATGTTAGGCACATTACTTATGCGCCTAAGTTCCGCAATGCGCCTCACACACAGGCGAGGCGCAGGGAACCTTACACCGCATTTATGAGCGCACTTCAGGCACGGCCATACATCAGGCGCAGTTTTCATGGAAAAAAACATGAAAACAGCCACCTCGACGCGCCGATCTTCATGCATGTCCCCCTTTCTGTAAAGATCATATACTATATAGTGTGGTGAACCTTTTTGTGGTAAACTGCAGCATGTAAATGGGCCTTTAAAAAATTGCTCGCTGGATTTGTGAAACATTTTGAGCCTTAATATGAACAGTCTTGTTTGCACATGCGATTAAACTAGAAATCCAATATGCAATTGCTATAATCTTTATATGTGGATGGGCAATTTTTACCATTAGTTGCTCTGGTTTTGTGCATTCAGGCCTTGTTCACAGATATTTTGTCAGTAATTCAAAACACATAATTCAGTAATTCAGGGGTTTAAAGTGTTTCTTTTATGCTGATCTATTTTCCATGTGTTTTTGGTGCTATTTTTATTTAGTATCATTCTGTACAAACATTTTTAAAAGCCCGTGGAGGAAAATGCCAGGTAAGTTTCCATGCCGTGTTAATAAAAATGCCACTGATATTGAAAACACCACAAACCATACCACTGTATGTAGACTTTTTTTTAATATTTTACTCTTAGACATTTTACCAGGGTGTTGCAGACATAAAAAGCGTGCAAAAACAAAACATGAAAAAAGCCACAGGAGAAAATACTGAAAAACACTGTAAAAAAAGCCTTACATAAGACAAATACTGTTACAAGCATACTGAATTATTTAGTTAAGGCTTTGTCTACACAGCACTGGATTCTCATTGGACTTTCGGCAAATTCACTATTTAAAATCCACCAAAAATACGCTTGGAACTAGTGCTGCGTAGGCCGCAATGACAAATCTGTGCTGTAGTCTAAACAGATTTTTTAAACCTTTTGGATCTTCTGCAGGACTGCCGTTGGAGTCCCATAAATTCAATGTATGGGGCCGACGGCAAATCCGAAAACCAACCACGGTTTTTAGCGCAAAACTGTGCCAAAAAACGCGGTTCAGCAATGTTAAAAAACCGTCAGATTTTGAAAGGCATTTTAACATATTCTGTGTAGACACAGCCTAACTCAGAAGTGTACACAGGATATGGAGAATAAATAATCTAGGGATAGCTACATGATGACATACCAGTATTAGAAATAAATAGTTTGCATCTTATCAAAAATCGCTAAGGAGTAGTTTACATATTTCCATAGAGCCAGAGCTTTGTATGAAAAGGTTGCATGCAAGAAACTGAATGCTTTACACCAATGTCCCATTTAATTACTGCAGGCTGAGATGGGGCACAGCACTGGACCTATGGGCAGAGCACCAAGCCTCCCGGTACTGGAAAACACTTCCTGCAATATTTTTTTTGATTAGGTATAACTATGCTGGAAGGAAACTATGCTGGTCATATGCGAATAAACCAAGAGTATAAAATATTTTACAACTTTTTTAAAGAAACAAAAGGAAAAAGTAAAGATACGTTTAAATGTTCTCACTGCGCAGCTACTTTCCTCCTCACATGCAGCAGATTTGTTGCAGAAACAACTGTGGCTGAAAATCAGTTCTGCAAAACAAACACGCTAAGAAGGGAAGATTCTATATATAAAATTGAAAATCAGTTCTGTTCATCTGTATGGGGTTGTTTTAGCAACAAATACATGGATTTCTGCAATGTTCATATAGATAATTCATACAGGTACAGAAATCTCTGCAACAAATCTGCGTCATGTGAATTCCTCCTCAGGGTTCCTGTACATAGTCTTTTCTGGGTTTTAAAAATGCATGAAAAAAACACATTTTAAACCAGCAGCTTTTTTATTTATTTATTTCTTTTTTTAACTGTAACCTGCTATTTTTAGAGTGTTTATTGCTACTTATGGTAGCATTTGTTTAGTGTAGTTTTACATATGAGTTTTTTAGGAGGAAATATCAGAAAAAAAACCCATCATGTCCAGAGCATGCTGCGTTTTGGAAAAAAAAGCTATGGGTTGAAAAATTTGTCACTAAAAAACCATAAACCAAAATACTTTATATGAAGTTTTTTTAAAAAAAAACTTGACTATAGCATTTAAAGTAACACCTAGCTGCAAAACAAAAGCGCTGTTAAAAACACATAAAAAAAACCCCATGAAAAATATGTAATTTTCCATAAAAATGCTTTTTGTGAAACCAGCCTTACACTTCTGACAACGCCGCTCAGACAGTAGGAGGCATCAATAACAAATAGACTTCTCAACATTTTATTTTTATCTGACTTGTCTCAGTCATCCACCATATGTATAAAAGGTGTCATAGTGAAAAAGTCATACATTCAAAACATATGGCGTCATTCAGATTGGTTCGCACACAGTATTTAGGTGTTTTTTTCACTTTTCTACCCACAACCCTGGGGAAAGATGTTTTCTATTAGTATACAGCAACATAAGAAAATTAATAAACATCAGGCATTGCTTGTCCTTCATAGACTTCTATTCTTTTTTAAGTTCTTTTATTCTTTTTTAATAAATACAATAATAAAAATGGCACTAAAAGGGCCATAAAATGCACTTCCAGTTTAGAAACCTGCAGGTATTTATTTTAGAGGCTTTTTTGAGGCACTTATAAAAAAGTCTTAAGTCTTAAGTCTTTGAGTTGGCTTATATGTGCCATTTTCCTATTCATACTAAGAACAAATGTCAAAAGGCTATTTTTTTGCCATTTATTAAAACGCACATATTTCTGGCGTTCTTGTGAGATAGATATTAAATAATCCTCAAAACTTTGTCAGAACAACATGAACCATCTGAAAGAGTTTGGATGCAGCATTCATGGTGTTACCTTTGGTTATAGGTGAATGAGAAGATTTTTTGTAGATGTATCATCTCCAGCTGAACAGTGCATGCACTTTCTCAATTTCAAACACTTGCTTTTTTTTCTTTTTTAAACTTGTTGACGTTTGGAAACCTTTGCATCCATCACCTCTGACCTGAATTAATCCCCTAAAAAGTATGAAGCATGGACGTCAGCATAAAAATCCTCCTTTATTGGAATCAAAAAGTACCAAGAGAGTAACGTTTCGGCTCAAAAAACAGTGAGCCTTTTTTTTTTAGCCGAAACGTTGCTCTTTTTGTACTTTTTGATTCCAATAAAGGAGGATCTTTTATGCTGACGTCCATGCTTTATACTTTTTTGGATATTATGTAAGCGAGTTTTGGCTATCTTGCTTTGAACGGTCTGTTGCATTACCTCCCTATACAGTGTTAAATAAGGACTTCAGTGCTGACCCAACTACGTTTTTCCTGAATTAATCCCCTATCATTGTTGATGGGGTCACAAAGCTGATGGTTTATTCAGAGCTGGAGAGCACTTATCTGAGCTCTCCCTGTGAAATCCTGAGTCCAGACACCTTGCAGTGTCCTTCTCAGCCCCACTCCCCCACATTCGATGATTGTCACCTTATATGTGAAGCAAGGTTTAAGCTCCTCTTTTTGTAGCACTGCACATTATAAGGTTTCCTGCAGTATGGATCCTGCAGAACAGTACTTAGTAGGTGGACACAGAGCGGGGTCTCAGCACCCATCTAGTAGTAAGATGACTGGTGTTTTCTATTTACCCCTTTAAATAAACAGAGCAGCCTTCCTGGGGTGAGTGTGTAAGGGCAGCTCATAGAAAGGTTGGTGCGTGGCGCAGAACTTTCTATTCTGCTCCTTTCTTTTAAGAACAGTCCTGGGTGCCCAGGCCACAAAGCCTGATGATTTAATGAGGACCAGAAACAAAATGTCTGATTGTTGCTGTTTGAAGCTTCATTCGAGGCCTCTGGCAGCACAAGCTGATCCTGTGCAGCTTCAATACCCCTGGCCCTGAATATAAGAGTACACAGTGAATAGGGAACAATGGCTGCTTGTTATGTTTATTTACCCTCACTACAAGCTGGGTTAACCTCTCCAAAACAGCTTGGCTAAGCCAGCGAACAAGACACAGCATATGACCTGTGGTGGTATCTCCAGTGTCATGTAAATGTGGCTGCACAGGGCCATCCTGCACAAGTTTATAGCAGTTCAGGGCTTGTCACCCTCTCTAACAGGTTTATAGGAAGAAGCAGGATAAATGGTGGTGACCAGAAAAAAAGTCAGGGCTAAGAGCTACTGGAGGTGACGTTTATTGTAATTAATGACATACATATACAGAAAAGAAATGCATCACGATCGTTCTAGCATCAATGGCTTCCACTATTCCTCAGAACATTTCTCAAGTCTCCCTCCGTCCTCAAAGACAAGTGCTGTATGGAGTGGACTCCTGCCGAGAGCTTCATTTAACAGATGATTCGTTCTTGATGGCTGTGGCAAGCGTAACAATGTTCTGTGCCTGCTTAAGCAAGGGCATGTCTATCATGCTCCCATGGAAAGTGAATGCTCCCTGCAACACATCAAAGGAACAAGACCACAAATCAGGCCTAATATGTCTCTCTCAGTACACAACAGCAGCCGCCTTCAGGTGATCAACATATCCAACTAACACTACAAACATTTCACAGTCACTGCAAACACATAGCATCAGAGACATGGAAGGTGGGTGAGCAGTACTGTACGCAGAGATCAGCATTAAAAAACATAACATTAGGTATGAGGTAGGTAGATGAGAAATACCCAGAGAACAGCAGGAGAAGACGTAACATTATGTACAAGGTAGGTAGGTGAGAAATACTGTACCCAGAGATCAGCAGGAGAAGACATAACATAAGGTACAAGGTATGTAGATGAGAAATAATGTACCCAGAGAACAGCAGAAGACAAAACATAAGGTACAAGGTAGGTAGATGAGAAATACTGTACCCAGAGATCAGCAGAAGACATAACATAAGGTACAAGGTAGGTAGATGAGAAATACTGTACCCAGAGATCAGCAGGAGAAGACATAACATAAGGTACAAGGTAGGTAGATGAGAAATACTGTACCCAGAGATCAGCAGAAGACATAACATAAGGTACAAGGTAGGTAGATGAGACATACTGTACCCAGAGATCAGATGGAGAAGACATAACATAAGGTACAAGGTAGGTAGATGAGAAATACTGTACCCAGAGATCAGATGGAGAAGACATAACATTAGGTACAACATCGGTAGCTGAGCATGACTGAACCCACAGATTAGCAGAAGACATAACACTAGGTACAAGGTAGGTAGGTAAGCAATACTGTACTCACAACTCAGCAGGAGAACACTTATCATTAGGTACATGGTAGTTGAGCAATACCGTACACAGAGATCAGCAGGTGTACACATAAAATTAGGTACATAGTAGGTAGGTGAGCAATTTTATATCCAGAGAGCAGCAGGAAGGTAGGTAGGTGAGCAATACTGTACCCACAGATCAGAAGGTAAAGACATAACATTAGATACATGGTAGGTAGGTGAGCAATATTGTACACAGATATCGGCAGGAAAAGACATAACATAAGGTAGAAGGTAGGTAGGTGAGCAATACTGAACCCACAGATCAGCAGGAGAAGACATAACATTAGGTGCATCGTAGTTGAGCTGTATACTGACCCCACAGATCAGTAGATAAAGACATAACATTAGGTACATGGTAGGTAGGTGAGCAATACTGAACCCACAGATCAGTAGATTAAGAGATAACATTAGGTACATGGTAGGTAGGTGAGCAATACTGAACCCACAGATCAGCAGGAGAAGACATAACATTAGATGCATCGTAGTTGAGCTGTATACTGACCCCACAGATCAGTAGATAAAGACATAACATTAGGTACATGGTAGGTAGGCGAGCACTCCTGACCACACAGATCAGCAGAGAAAGACATTACATTAGGTACGTGGCAGGTAGGGAAGAAATCTTGAACCCCAAGATCAGCAGAGGCCATACCATTCTGTACTTAGTAGGTAGGTGAGCAATACCGGACCCAGAGGTCAGCAGGGAAAGATACAACATTAGGTACATGGTAGGTATGTGAGCAATACTGTTCCCAGAGATCAGCAGAAGACACACCATTGGGTACTTGGTAGGTAGATGAGCAAAACTGGACCCACAGATTAGCAGAAGACATAATATTAGATACATGGTAGGTATATGAGCAATACTGAACCCACAGATCAGCAGGAAAAGACTTAACGATAGATACGGTGCTGGTGATATTGTGTTGTTTGCATTACTATGCTGCCACGCTAGTGTGCACCTATACTAATTTCTTTAAAACTGTCTTGGACGTGCTGACCATTTTTTGGATTTTTAGATTGTTTGCACGGGGGAGTGGTTAGCCTCCATTTTGGTTGTGAACTCCGACCACCACACACAGACTGTTTATAGTCAGAGAAGAATGTAGCTGGGACCTTCTCTTCCTGAAAGTATGGAGGCCTGAACCTTGTCGCAGTAGATGGGAAATTACGGTTTTGATCAAGATTGTACGCCAAGAACTTTAAATTTTCATACATCCTAGTAGCAGAAATGCATTAATATATATCTATGTATATATATATTCTCTTTTTTGCCATTTATAGAGTGCTGCTGATATTATGTTGTGTTTGCATTGCCTTGCTGCCACACCAGCGTGCACCTATACTGATTTCTTTAAAATTGTTTTGGATGTAATGACCAATTTCTGAATTTTGGATGAGGTACACGGTAGTCAGGTGAGCAATACTGAACCCACAGATCAGCAAGGAAAGACATAGCATTAGGTACATGGTAGGTAGGTGAGCAATATTGTACATAGAAATCATCAAGAAAAGACAGAACATAAGGTAGGTAGATGAGCACCCACAGATCAGCAGGAGAATGTCTTACGTTTGGTATAGTTAGTATTTACACCTTTAAATCTTAAGAGCCATGATGAAACCCCTAAATGTTAAATTACCAGCTCAGTTCTGCTACATCTGTATATAAACAATAGTCACCATTTTATAGTGCACCGTGTCCATGTCAGCAACCACCTCTTTATACGGTATATTTATTATCAGTTTATTATTTAATACTTATTTTGTATTTGTCCTGGTCTCATAGTATATATTTGAAAACCTTTGTTGAATTACTAGTGTCAAAAATACATAATAATGCTAATAATAAACAAAAGAAATAAAAATCTAAGAACCCAATGAGACCACAATATAAAACACTATGCTGTAATGACTGAAAATTGTTAAAGGCAAAATTCTGAAATATGCCAACCTTTCTGTGCTGCTACCACACTACCAGAGTCTTCTGCCACTTTCTGATGTCATTGTAACACAATAACATGTGGGTGTCATCCACTGCAAAATTACCATAATAGCCAAAACAATGGTTGCAGCTCAGTCACTGCTGCGGCAAGTTACCATCTTCCCTGACTTCATCAAACAGTGATAGCAGCAGAGTGGGACAGAAACATATGTCAGCTGACATTTTTCAACCAGCACTGAAAAATTCCTGCTTATGTGAATATATTTGAATATAAATTCACTTGTATGATTATATATTTACATACGTATATGATACAAGCACTGTATATTGGGTGCTGCTAGTTCAGTTCTGATATCTTTAATAACTAAGGGCCACATGTATGAAACTGTTTAGGTCTAAAACTCACTCTTTTGTCCATAGTAACCTATGGGCAAAAAAGTGAGTTTTAGACCTAAACAGTTTCATACATGTGGCACTGATATGTGTGCACTGACATCTCAATATGATGTTTTTGGCTCAGATATCAGAAATAGCAATTTGGAAAATTAGTTTAGACTAGAGACCTGTATAAAATGGATAGAAGGCAAAACATAAGTATGTATCAAAAGTAAATATGCTATATTTAAAGAAATGTATATTATTTCAAAAAGGTTCTACATACATATATTAACAGTTTGAGATGCTGTATATTTCTGATGCCCATCTACCACGACTGGTCACTTCCATCTTCAAGACTGCTAATGTTCCAATAGTCAGAGCCCTACCTGAGACATTTCTGAAATGTAACAGCTTTTAACAAACTAGTAACAATACATTCATATGTCCATAGTTAAGTTCACTTTAACAATAAAATGGCCCACATTGAGTTATCTCTGCAGTGGTACATGCTACTTGCTTAGTTTGCTACTATTATATAAAAAAAATATACAACACAAGTATGATATACTAAAGATTCAATGATAATAATCATGTAAAATATTTGCACTGGCAAAAGTAGGTACATATTCCCAAATTCTTGCTAGTCCCCTAATGTATGTGTATGACATGTTCAGAGACAGTCTATGGAAACAATATTTATGCACTGGAAGTTGCCAGGTTTTCGGTCAGCCTGCAGACCAGGTTTGGGATGAAGGGGAGCGTATGCTTTTAGTGATAACTGTCTTAATGCACATTGTTCCCCTTGCTATTACATAAAGCATTTTACTGAACAGGCTTAAGCATTTTAAAATCTCCCTAATTGTCATTGTACAAGGTATACCCTGAACCCTCAATTCAAATGAGGCAACATCTTATTATTTTCCAACTGCCTTCTCAACTAAATATATCTGAAAGCAATTGGTATCAGTTGGGGGTTAAATACGAAATTAAACAATAAGTGGCAATGTGATCTACAATAATTCAATAACTGATGAATTGGGAGCCACCATTAATTTTCAGGTCAAGAGTATTTTACAGAAAGAAGAAAAAAAATCTACATCCAGCAACTAGTTGTCAAGGACAACCACTAAACCCGAGCTGGCAGAGGTCCAGAGCTGTCACTAAACTGAATCTACGGGAAAAGGGAAACAAAAATCATTCTGAGCATTTTAACGTCTTCACTGCCACTGCAGAAGGTTCTCCAGAAGACGCCTGAAATACAGACTATAAATGTCTTCCATTAAAAGAGAGGAGGCTCAATATCTGAGAAGGATTATCACCAAAACCATGTTGTATATTACCTTACGTTTTAAATACATCATATTACATGATTGCAATATAAACCCTAACAAATAAACCTCAGGAAAAAAGGGTAAGGACGTGGGGAAATCTCTAGACATTTAAGTCTACTTACAGACTTGCAGGATATGCACCCGTTTAATACCAGTGAGTGATGTAAAAGTATTGTCACCTGAATAAAAATAAAAAATACTACCCATAATAACCACTAAGATATCAGCCATGATGTGGTTAACATGCACAAATGATGTGGCAGATTTACTAAACTGTAGAATGGTACACCACAGTAATAGAAATGACTGCCGCACTGGAGCTGGCTTTCTTCTGTAATATATCATTTATATCATGTCAAAAATGTAGAAAACCTACAATTGTCCAGTGACATTACTTTTTAAAGGGGTTTTACCACAAAGGCATTTTATGCCTGGTTTGTCCTGCTTCAGCTGTCAGGGGAATTCAGTGGGCATGTATGATTTGTATGAATGGCATATCATGTGACCCAGCAGGCTTGACATCACCACAGTGTGCTCACTCTAGTCAAACAAAGGTCCGTTTATGTAAAGAGCTGTGGTTAGCTAAAATGTAGTTGAGTGGTTAGCACTTCTGTCTCTCAGTATAGATGTTCTAGGTTCAAATCCCTATAGAAACCAAACATTTGGATTTTTTTTCTCATTGCGCATACCTGATTGAGGTCTCTTTTTCTTTATTTGCACTGTTTAAGTAATTACTAAGAAGTACTGAGGACAGGGGTAGAATGACAGCACCTTGGGTTGAACACTCACTCAACCATGAGTGTGTGAGTACTAGGCAGGGAATAGACTGACAGTAGCTGCCTGAGAGGAGAGGTGATGTCTGTTCATGTGCGGCCAGGACTGAGGCGCTCTCATCACTGGTCGTTTCCCAATAATGATGAATGGTGAAAATGTTTATTATTTAATTTGCAAGCTTCCCACATCAATTCTACTTTGTGGTCAAACTTCTTTAACCTAAAACATCATCCTGACTCACAGCAAATATAATAATCTATTTCCAATGTATGTTTAATGGGTTCCCCAAGGACGTAACATTGATGGCCTATCCTCCATTTCAGAAAGGTCCAGGCTTGAGCTGAAATATTGCTGGAAGTTCTGCCTAAAATTCCTTATTTTTGGTTGAGTGCGAACAGTGGGATGAAGTCTGGTGAGGAGTGCAGGCATATGTTGTGTGTGCACTGCTGCTGCTCTCTATGATACTGTCTGGAGGGTAGGCCATCGAGGTCTGTTTGATGGGGGGCACTTAGGAAGGGGCTATGGTGCTCCTGTAAGCACAGCATTTCTATCAATGTCTACACAGACACAGTTATCCATATCCACTAGGGGCTGTACCTGGTATTGAATTTATGTACTTGAATGGGACATGCTACAGTACCAGACAAAGCCTCCATGTGGAAGGGCCACTGTGCCCGTGCACACAATTAATTGAGTAGAAAACTGGACCCCGGGCTACCTTCTGGTCAAAAAGGGCTGTCTTTGTATCTAAAATGTGTAACCAAATACAGCATGAGCTGTATAATTCACTAAATGTAGACATAATGCCACAATATAAATCAGTGTAGATGTAAAAGGGCAAATCTGCATTAAACATTTGCATAACCTGACACTGTAAGATGTAAATGGTTTTAAAAATACATCTCAGATTTTTTAATTTTTATTTCTATGGACCATTTTCCATGTCTCTCAATATAGCAATGTGAATATTTTCATTCTGGTTACCATGGCATTGCCAAATAACATATAAAGAAGATTAACTAAAAGACAAAATAGTATATTCTATAAAAACATCAAAAAATATATGTAAGTGACCCAGGACGTCTAACCATCAGCATGTGTAAACTAGGAAGGTTCAGAAAGGGGTTGTCCAGTTCTTTTTATTAATTATGCGCACTATAGTCTACACTGTACTTATAGACTTTATTCAGGCGTTATGTTTTTGTATGTGTGTTTTTACACTTATTTTTTTCTATTATGTGTATGTCCGTAAGTGATGACGTTCTATACGGAACCTCATCCCATACTACAGCATATGCTATGGAAGTGCTGGATGGCCCACATGCGTGTCAGTCAGGAGATTGACGCTTCTTTCGCGTAGCAGCCCAATGCCCTCCCTGAACGCAGTGTCACACTACTTTCTATAGTGTAAGGTTTCATTTGGCATGTGGCTACAGTATAAAAAGGACGGACAGCCTGCTGACTACTGTGCGTGCCAAGAAAGTCGGCTAGCCAGTGCTTCCATAGTGTATGCATTAGTAAGGGATGAAGTTATAAATGGAATGTCATCACTTACAGCCATACACACAATAATAAAAATCACACATACAAAAACATAACACATCAATAAAGCCTATAAATACAATGTAGTCCTAATGAGAATGATTAATATAAAAAGAGCTGGACAACTACTTTAAGTCACTGATGGAACATCTGTTCTGAAATTATATGTCCCTGGACATGCCTATGGCAACTGTAATGAAAATACCATTTGGTTACATTGGATGTTGATACTATCAGTATTATGACCTGTATGGATAGGTTCACACGGCTGATTTTCAGTGCTGAATCAGCATGGGATCCAGGCCATTAAAAGAAATTTGCGCCAAGGAAAATCGGTGCTGTTTGCAATGCATTATGGATTTTTAATTAGAAATAATGCAAGGCGGATTACAGTCAGATTTGGGTGCTGATTCTGATGCAGATTCTGAATCCGTTGTGTGAATATATCCTGTCTGGTGCGTACAGCTGCTTATTTTCAACATAAGCAACAACTTAAAACACCATAGTATAGCTTTAATCTTGCTCTTCCTATATGGCAAGATATTACTACAGCTTCAGTTCTCTATTGCAAACTGACGAAAGGACATTGTTTGTCTATTATTTAATTGTCCAATATTTTTATATACATTTTTACAGCTTCCTATTTAATTCTAGAATTTGACTTAGTTTGGCTTATTGAATTTTATATGCATTTATATGCAAAACATAACAAATATATATGTAATAAATTTCCCAGAATGCACACAGTGGTAGTTTTGTATTGTAGATACTGCACATGTTGGATGATGCAGATGAAGAAATATCAAAAACATTGTTTTTTCGATTGGTCAGGACAATGATTTAGTGGCTCATTTAGAATTGTTTCTTACTTATAGAGACAGTAATACGTATTTTACATGTAATCATTCTAAACAAATTGTGTATCTATGTATGTTATATATTAGTTGTACAATAGAGCCATACAACCTGCTGGTACCAATTTAGTGATTCAAAGGGGAAATACAGTTTATCTGATCTTGCAATTTCAAAGTGCTCCCCAATAAAAAGGTTTTATAGAAAGCTCAACCCTCTTTGGCACTGCTCAGAGATTTTGGCTACTTCGGAGATAGCAGAGGGGCCTGCAGAGGTTCAAGAGGGAGCTGAGGAAGATGGGCAGTGACCAGAATGGAAGGGAAGGTCTTCCACTTATTATATCAAGAATTTAGAGACTGTGATTTATCTGGAATAAATCTTGGGAGCTGCAGCTACTAACTTTGTTTAAATTCGGTGTTGGAATAAAGAACTGCGCCTGCAAGCAAGAACCACCAAGTTTAAAGTGCCCGATTTTAACCCCCGAGCCAGTTGCCTCCTTTTGAGTTAAAGTTTACTTGAGTTTTCAGCAAATTTCTGTGCCATTCCTCTTACATGGTTGACTGTCAGACCTCCTCCTTTGCGAAGGTTATCCCCTACCTCAGTCTGGTCATGTTACACTGTTTTGCATCACCCTGCTGAGAGGGAATAGTGCTCAGGTCCATAACTACAATGCTCACTTGCTAGAATTGATTACAGGAAACATTGGCTAGAAGTACTTTTAGTAAGTTGTATGCTGCAGTATACTAAAAACAACTAAATGAACTTGTAGTATACTAAAAATAACAAATTAAACTACAATAAAAATGATTGATATGTGCCCTATCCCTTATAGTGAAGGCTACTGCTTATATCAGATGTCCACTCTAGCTGATAGAAAGGGTGTATATAGAATAAACAACTTAGGTGAGAGAGGAGCTATATTCTGTTGCAACATTTATGTAATCGTCTGCCACCTACAGAAACAGGCTGTACTCAAGCATGCAGAAATGTGATCAAGGAAGAACAGCTATATATCCGTTTATTTGGCCATCCATGGGAATGTCAAAATTGTCCATTTGTCCTTTCACTGAACTCTGGAATTGCTCATTTCAGATCAGTTTTAAAAAGTTCAGATGTGTAATTGTAACTAGTGAAAAAAGATTCATCACTAATATAATAGTTCTATGATTTCAGTTTGTACATGTATTCAAATAAATCACTCAAAAATATTTAAGGAACAATAAAAAATTAACTTGAAACAAATGCAATTATCCAAGATGAGAATGTGCACAGCACTTTGTATTATAAAGCCCTATCTCCCAAATTCTCTTCCAGCGAGCGGCAAGCGTCCTACTGGGAGAACGCAGGTGTGCACAGAAGCTAATACATATTTTGGCTAGAAAAACTATTCACTCAAAATTTAGCCAGAAAAGACTCAAACGGTGACCTAGATACATTCTGAGCAGCCTAGATTAGATGACTTGCTATGGAAAAAGTACTATTTAAATATAGTAAAAACCAGTGTTGCAGAGAAAACCTTTGTATTAGAAACGATGCATTTATGATGTTGTGCCAGTATACTCTACAGTGCTTACATATGTACAAAAGAGAGACAAAGGCATAAGCATGAGCCAATACAGTAAGGCCACATCCTGGAGAGTTGGTGATCCAATTGTGCTACATTATAAATTAAACTTATTGTGTGAGAAAAGTAAAAAAGGCAAGTTTACACTGGGCGATTATAACTGCCATTCACTTCAAAACAATGTTAACGACAGCTATCCCAATGTAATGCACAAAAAGATTAACAATAAAACTAGAGCTTATTTTTAAACACACATTGTTGTCTCTACATAGAAAGTATTGGATATGGCAGTGGTATCAGTTAATGTAAATGTTTAAAGAAGAAAGGGGTAAAGAAATAAGAGATGGTTGCAGACGGAAGGTTACACTACTATCTAGTGTAGTTCACTCATATGCTTAGTTATTGCTGCATACATTTCCTCCCTTACCATTCATAGGAGGGGGGAATCATGGAGAGGATTAGTTGAGGGCCCAGTGGTTAGAACTTTACTGATCTAATATACTGTATATTACCTATTTTACAAATAAACCTGGATCCTTTAATAGTCTTGGTTTGGGAAAACCAAGGAAAGGTAGATGCAAAAGGACTCTAATAAAGTAGATCAAATATTAAGACA
Source organism: Phyllomedusa bahiana (assembly GCA_025379985.1). Lineage (NCBI taxonomy): Eukaryota > Metazoa > Chordata > Amphibia > Anura > Hylidae > Phyllomedusa > Phyllomedusa bahiana. The sequence goes on from JAODAL010000018.1 coordinate 64,627, forward strand.
TAAACACTCTAATTTTACTACTATAAAAAACCCATAACCCTAAAATTATTATTCTGGGCATTTAATGCATTAGATGTGGTCAGTGGCAACTGCAGAACCTAAAGTGTTTGACAAAGGAAGGAGGCTCCCTCTGGTAGCCAATTTGCACATCTGTGATGTAACTAATGGGTGCTGGTCGGTTATAATGGCAGTCAGATGCCTACAAATGTCTCTTTGGCGTTTCATTGGCATGTACTGTTGTATGTTGTTAATCCTGAGCATATGTTAAAGGGGTTCCCAGTCTTCAAGATGGAAAATGGCTGGAAATTGTATAAAATAATTCAACAAAACCTAAGGAGTTGGACAGAAAAAGGGAGCCTGCCATTTGTGCCGTAGTGACGTTAACAAGGGGTACCAAAGGGTTACCACGGCAGCTAGAGCCTTATAATGGTCCAATAGGTCTGCTGTTGGTACATAGTAATGTATGCTTTTATTTCTGAGAAAATGTTAAAAGAGTTGCCCAGTTTCAAGAAAAAAAACAGGCAATGGCTAGAAACTGTATGTAGAATGCTGTTCAGTTCTGGGCCCCAGTTTATAGAAGAGATGTAATGGAGCTAGAGAGAGTGCAAAGACGAGCAACCAAACTTATAACGGGAATGGAGCATCTTAGTTAGGAGGAAAGGTTAGGAGAATTTAACTTATTTACTCTTGAGACAAGACGGCTTCGGGGGGACATTATTAATTTATATAAATATATAAATGGTCCCTACAAAAATTATGGGGAGAAATTATTTAAAGTAAAGCCCCCTCAAAAGATAAGGGGACATTCCCTTCGGCTAGAGAAAAAAGGATTCAATCTCGAGAGAAGAAGGGTGTTCTTCACTATGATAACTGTAAATCTGTGGAATAGCCTGCCTGAGGAGCAGGTCACAGCGGGAACAGTAGAGAGTTTCAAGAAAGGCTTAGATAACTACCTGAAAATAAAGAATATTAATGCGTATGTAGCTATTTAAAATTCTGGATCCTGGCTGGTGACTGTTCTGTGGTTCTTGCCTTGTGGGTTTCAGTGCATTAACCAGTGGGGAGGCTGGGCTTGAAATCCTTGTCTCCCTCCCTTCACCCACTTTTTACCCTCCCTTTGTTGAACTTGATGGACACGTGTCTTTTTTCAACCGTAGTATGTATGAAATAATTAGTGCTTAACTATTCTAGATTCTGGGCTTTGATGCTCCTAGACAGTATTTGTTTACTATGGTGCATAACTGACGTGTCGACGCACACGACTGCTGCAGCCAATCACTATTCTCAATCGCTATGCATGATGTGGCAGATGGGAGCTTTGTGGCAGTGGTGGTGAAATGGAAGGGGTCTTACAGGTAAATAATGCCTCTTTTATTATGTTATACAATTTCTAGCCATTACCCCGCTTTTTCTGGAAACTGGACAACCCCTTTAAAACTTTGCTTTACGGAGCATTCCCAAGCATTTTATATGTGAGACTTAAAGTGTAACAAAAAAAATCATCCAAAGAAGAACTTAAATAACCCTTATTTTGAACTAAAAGGGGTTTTATTTATTTAAAACAGTAAACTAATTTAAAAAATACATATAAGATATTATTTATACCATACTGTGCATCCATAAAAATAATGACGAATACTGTTTCCCTTCCCTAAAACATAGAAAATATATGACACTACAGTGCAACTATGAATTATTTGTAATCTGAAATCCCAAAGTAGGCAAAGTCCTTAAAGGAGTTCTCCTGGAAAAGAAGAAAACTAAATAGAGTAACTACATGTCATATTGAAAAAATTCCCTATTAACTTTAATTAGACAAGTTTGCTAGTTTTGTCTAGGGGATAATCATTATAGAAGAACAACATGGCCGCTGGGCTCCTTCTCCAGCAGAAGCCTGTCCTACAGGAAGTAGGACAGGCTCTGTGAGTTACTTCCTGTTTAGACTGACTGACATAACTGAGCTGACAGACTTGTGGTAAAGAGAAGCTTGAAGAGTGAAAAGAGATGAGGCTGACAAACTTATATATATATAATATATAAATATACTATACAAATATAAAATAAATATCTTATATATATAATATTAATATTATGATATATATAAGAGATATTATATTGATGATACTAATAATTAGTATATATATATATAGATATATATATATATAATAAATGTGGTGTGGATATAGTATATGTAGTTTTCAGAGAGCATGCCTAGCAACTGTAGCTCCACCCACTAGCCCAGTGAGGAGAAGGATCCAACATTGCGATAATATGTGATATTACAGTGTTTGTAAGTAGCTCACACACTGCTTTGTGACAGATAGTTACTGCTCATCTCTAGCATGATTGCTCTGTATGTTCTTATTTTTTTGGGTTTCTCACACAATCTCTTTAGGAGGGTAGCAAAACTAAAATGAACTACATGGGACTGTTGTCTTAATTTGGATTTTCTCTCAAAATGTTAAAATAGACTAAATCAGAAGTTAAAGCAAAAAACAAATCTGGATTTGGTTAAAAAAAACTACATAAAAAAATTCACTGAAACTATTATTTTGTTAGCATGGTCAAACAAAACAAAATGACAGTTTCCGTGAAGCAGCTTAATCAATCATTCGGTAAAAATATTATTACGTTACTGAGCAGCTTTGCGTATGTTTTTTTTCTAATGTGCACACTCACATTTCTGTGTTGTTCATAGGAAAGGCTATTTATTCAAAGAGAACCTGTCACATAGTTTTTGCCCTCTTTGCTGAGGACAGAACAAGCTAGTGTCAGACCTGCTGTTTCCAGCGCTGTGTTCCTTATTCTGTAAGATGCTGTAGTTTTCGAGAATTTAATGCTCAAATCTGCAATTTTCAGCCAGAAGAGTCATGAAAAGAGTCAGTTTTATGCCCCGCCCACCTGATGCTAGCCCTGCCCACCTCAACTGATAAACCTATTACTTTAAATAGGTAGAAATATGTGAATAACTGTCAGGTGGGCGGGCTAGCTCTGGTGGGCGGGGCTAACACCTGCTCATGAATAAGATTGGAGCATTAAATACTCGAAAACTCCAGAATCTTACAGAATAAGGGGCACAGCACTGGAAACAGCAGGTCTGACACTTGCTTGTGCTGCCCTCAGCAAGGGGGCAAAATCTATGTGACAGGTTCTCTTTAAACTCATTACAATAGACCCTAGAACATTCCGTTTCACGATGGGCTGTAAAGTTTTCATACTCAATAAAAAGTAACTATTAGTATGAAGTGGAGCAGGTGTCTGCTTAAATAATATTCCACAATTCTACAGAATCTATTTAAGAAGTGGTCATTTGAACAGATATCATACCTGCACCAATTTTTTGTTTTTTTCCATTGCTGCCCACAGACGCTATCTCTACTTTAAGAAATCAAATGTACTGAGTGATCATTAGAAAAAATCTAATACTGAAATAAAAAAACAAACGTGAACAGACTCAAGAAAATGAATGCTGACATTGTGCCAGAACACGGGCCTCCTAGGTCGGAGGGCACACTAGATAATATGAGGAAGAGCTATGGATTCCTCACAGTACAGCTGGAGAAGCCTGAAGACCAAGCAGACACCAAGACATTCGAAAGAAAAAAAATCATATGGTTGCCAAATCAACTTGGCACTTAGTAATAATAATTATAATAAAGATAATAATGAAAGGAGGGGGGCTTACAATGCCAAAATGTGTGACATATGGATGGCTGTTACCAGAGACCACCAATCTCGTACTGCTTTTGACAAGGTCACTGCCAATTAGATCCATTTTAGCATTAAAATGCTTTACTTTCACATTTATAATATTACAGTTTTATGTCTACTCAAATGGTCTATAACTGCTAAAAATAATAAAATGTTTTCCAACTAACAGTACAAATAAATGAACGCACGATTCGACCAACCCTTTATTTTCAATTAATTGTGTGACCATTGAATTCTCTCTCTAACGACTGCTAAGAGAATTTAGTTTGTTTAATGGCATAAACAAAGTCATGGCATAGCAACAGCGTCTCTAAAGTTGGAGCTACAGCCAGGGATGTATTCCCAAGAGTTTTTAATTAACAGAAAAGTAAGCCCTGCTATGAAAGAGACCACGAGTTTCAATGATGGATACCCAATAAAACCAGGCAACTTATTTTATTTTGGTAAAACAATAGTAGTAGCAGTACTAGTCACTGACAGAGGTTAACATCAGAAAGGGAAGATCTCTCCGTAGGGAGAGCACCTATATAGGTGTGTGGAGATTCGAAATTGCCTTTATGCACTCCACGAAGCATCTGCATATCACAAGGCATTATGGGAAAGGAGCTGAGAAGCTCTAGCGCCCTCTTTTGGATGTAATAAATCCTCAATTTGCTTTTGACCCACTGGATCTTTGGAAAGCAAGATGGGAATTTTTGCCAAGCCAGCATCACTCATCTGTAGACAGGCTGTTTCGGGGTTTTGCCCCTCGTCAGTACAGAGCAGAGTGATGCTGGCTTGGCTGAGTGGGAGGCAATGAGTAGCTCAGAAAGGGAAGATCTTTCCTTAGGGAGAGCACCTATATAGGTGTGTGGAGATTTGAAATTGCCTTTTTGCACTCCACGAAGGTTAACATCTTAATATGTGTCCAGTAAAGACAAAACCTTCTATCTGTGGTGTACATGCACAATGTTATAAGATATTTTTAAAAGGATATGTACAAGTTTTAATATACCTAAAATAAATAAATGAAGCACTTTCTACATGGTCTGAACAAAAAGTCATATCTTTTGTGTATGCTCCTACGATTACAGACTGAGGGCGACATGTATGAACCTGCTTTACGCCTGTTTTTTGGCGTATACTGCGCCTCCCGGCCCGAATCCCCCTGTCGGACGCAGGGATGCGGTGTTAGGCGCAGCGTTCGCCACTTTCAGCTGCGCCTCGCATGAAGGGGCGGGCAATGGGCGCGGTGTGGGCGCGGGGTAGGCGTTCTGGGGCGGGACGCGCCGCGCTCGTATACTCCGAGGCATGTACGATCGCGAGTCGGCAAAGCGAGGTGCAGTGCAGCGCTCGGCAGCTCCGACAGTCAGACCTGGTTTATTTTGGTCTAAATGCTCCGGCAGAGGCAAAGTGAAGCAGGATCGGAACATGCGAGGAAGCAGATAGAAGATCGCAACAGAAATCTCGGCGCTCCGCTCCGTGCAGCAGGAGTATGATTCTGAAAAAATCGCCTTTATAAAGGCGGAAAACAGTGTCAGAAAAGAGCTGAACCTCAAAAATAAACATAATAAAAAAAAAATCACTTTCCAAAAATCTAGAATGGCGCAATATCAAGAAATCGGATATTGGAAATTGCCGGGAAATTCAGTAATTCAAATTCTGAAAGCTATTCTCACTGGTCGGCATAAACCGGCCAATCAGAATAGGAGCGACAGTGAACCATTCAATCCTATGGAGAACGATTGACCAATCAGAATCAACGGCGGGACAGTTCAAAATACTGTAAAAATGCAGAAAAGAGCTGATTGGTTGAGTTAGCGGGGGCTTGGCTATCTCGGCCAATCAGAATAGGAGCGACAAAGACCCATTATAGCCTATGGAGAATTTTGAACCAATCAAAATCCAAGGCGGGACAGTTCAAAATACAGTAAAAAGGCAGAAAAGAGCTGATTGGTTAATGCGGCGGGGGCTTGTCTATCCCAGCCAATCAGAGCGCGAGTTACTTCTCCCATTGTAGTCTATGGAGAGATGGGCGCAATGCAATCTCGGCGCTTAGCGCCGTGTGGCATGGAGTATTAATAAAAAAATAATTTTTATTAAGTGTCAAACATTATCAGATAAAGCGCTGAAACCTTCTTTAAAAATAAAGCACTTAAATCCCTAACAACGCGTTTGTCGCTGAGACCGACGCTATATAAGGAATTGCAATAGAGAGAATCGCCGGGAATACAGTAATTTAAATTGTTTAAGCTCTTCTCATTGGTCGGCATAAACCAGCCAATCAGAATAGGAGTGACAGTGGCCCATTATATCCTATGGATTGCTTTAGAAAACCCATAGGAGCGTTGCTCGCTCTCCCATTGGTCCAAATAACCACGCCTCTTTTAACTTAGCCAATCACAGAGCTCGCTCGGAATTTCTTTTCCCCATAGAACTCTATGAGAAAGTAGCTCGCGCTCTGATTGGCTAAGCTGGACGAGCCCCCGCTAGCTCAACCAATCAGCTCGTTTCTGCCTTTTTACTGTATTTTGAACTGTCCCGCCTTGGAATATGATTGGTCAATTTTTCTCCATAGGTTATAATGGGTCCCTGTCGCTCCTATTCTGATTGGTCAATTCTCCTCCATAGGATATAATGGGCCACTGTCGCTCCTATTCTGATTGGCTGGTTTATGCCGACCAATCAGAAGAGCTTAAACAATTTGAATTACGGTATTTCCCGGCGATTCTCTCTATTGCAATTCCTTATGTAGCGCCAGTCTCGGCGACAAACGCGTTGTTCGGGGTTTTAACTGATTTATTTTTAGAGAATGTTTTAGCTCTTTATGTGATAATGTTTTCCACTTAATCAAAATTATTTTTTTTTAATTACCTCATGCCGCACGGCGCTGAGCACCGAGATTTCAGTGCGCCGCTCTCTCCATAGACTACAATGGGAAAAGTAGCTCGCGCTCTGATTGGCTGGGATAGCCAAGCCCCCGCTAGCTCAACCAATCAGCTCTTTTCTGTATTTTCACTGTATTTTGAACTGTCCCGCATTTGAATTTGATTGGTCAATAGTTCTCCATAGGTTTTAACGGGTCTTTGTCGCTCCTATTCTGATTGGCTGAGCTAGCCAAGCCCCCGCTAGCTCAACCAATCAGCTCTTTTCTGCATTTTTACTGTATTTTGAACTGTCCCGCCGTTGATTCTGATTGGTCAATAGTTCGCCATAGGTTTTAATGGTTCAATGTCGCTCCTATTCTGATTGGCCGGTTTATGCCGACCAATGAGAATAGCTTTCAGAATTTGAATTACTGTATTTCCCCGAATTTCCAATATCCTAATTTTTGAATTGGAAAGTGATTTTGTTTTAGGTATGTTTTATTTTTAAGGTTTCAGATCTTTTTCTGAGAATGTTTATCGCCTTTATAAAGGCGATTTTTGATTCATACTCCACACCGACATGTGGAATGATTTCTCGCTGTTCTCCAGCCTGTCTCGCATCGGAACAGATTTTTGGCGCAGTCCCGCATGGCGCCTAAGTCCCGCACTGCGCCCATGTTCCCGCACTGTGCCCCACACACTGGCAAGGCGCAGGGAACTTTTCCCTGCATGTACGAGTGCACCTCCTCGGACGGCGAATCTTCGGCGCAGCGCCGCACTGCGCCTCAGTCCCCGCACTGCACCTAACACACTGGCGAGGCACGGCGGACTTTACATAGGATTTATGAGCGCGCCCCGGCCCCGACATAAATCAGGCGCAGATGTCGCTGGAAAACTAGCGGAAAAGCGCGCCCCGACCCGGCGAGCTTCATACATGTCGCCCTGATTGTAGTCCATACTCTACAATTGTGCAACGCACTTCCACATGCCTATCTTCTGGCTAGCTTACTGTTTGTAGAGCAAAAGGTCAAAAGGTGTGGAGTAAGACATGTATATAGACTGCATACTTGTGTGTTTGTAGTAGCCATAGTCGCACAGAAACTGTACGATTTGCTTTTCGTTTACACTTGAAAAGTTCGTTTTTTTTATTTCACATACATTGGAGCAATAAAAACAGTTTAAAAAGATGGACATAGCCTTTAAGTAACTCAACATCTTAGGGCAGCATGTATATATATAAAAGTTTATATATGTCCATGTCTTTTTTATCATGTGTTTAGGCTATGTTCACGGCGTAATTGCGGGACGGATTTCGCCCGCAATTACGCCGTGTGCTCGACAGCGGGGGCGGGGGATGGAGGCGGCAACTCGGCGGCCACATAGACATTCATTATCCATGGTGCGTATACTGCCGTGAATAATTGACATGTCACTTTTCTCCCCGCTTGCCGTATTTCGCGAGCGGGGAGAGGAGACGGAATCCATAGTTCTCTATGAGAACTGTGGATTACCGTAATGACTGGGACGGATTGCACCCGTAATTTGCGCAGTACGGCGCGAATTATGTGCTGAATTATGTCCCAAAATAAGCCTTGTGAACACTGCCTTACAAAACTTTGAGTGAACTCTCAAGGCTCAGAGTCCAAACTCCAATTACCTGTGGGGTTCAAATTATTCATTAGTTTAAGTTTCCTCCTAAGGGAGAGGAAACTTTTACCAACCAGCCATTCGGATTTATATTTGACAAAACTTAGGCTATGTGGACAAAAAAGGATCTGAAAACCAAATCGTAAAAAACGTTCATAAAACTAAGTTTTTTGGCCACTGCCTGTCAAAAGCTGCTGAAAAAACGTCCGTTTTTTGGCGCGTTTTGCGGCATTTTTTTGCAGAAATGCACAGCATTAGATGTGCTGTGTATTTCTGCAAAACACGTGCCAAAAACACACAAAACCTGCATCAAAAAACGCGCCAAGAAAAGGTCCGCTGCTTTACATAGACTAGCAAATAAAACGAGAAGAAAAAAGACGTTCTGTGGAGACTACAGGACATGTATACTATACAAGTCTATGGGACCTCTTTTTCAGTTGTTTTTTCAGCGTTTCTATAAAACGAAAAATGCTGAAAAAACAGATGTTTTTCTGTGCATTGTAAAGTTGACAAATATCTATAACTAGAAATATATATACAGTTGAAGCCAGAAGTTTACATACACTATAGAGAAGGACAGGTATGCATGCTTTTCTCACTATCCAACATGAAATCAGAATAAACCTTACCCGTTTTAGGTCAATTAGGATTACCAAAATTATTTATCTTTGCCAACTGCCAGAATAATTAGAGAGAATTTTTAAGGCATTTTTATTACTTTTTGCAAAATCAAATGTTTACATACACTAGGATTACTATGCCTTTAAACAATTTGAGACAGCCCATATGATGATGTTATGTCTTTGGAAGCTTCTGATTGTTAGCAAGATCTGAGTAAGAGACACAGATGTGGATGTATTTTAACGCACACCAGAAACACACTGCTTCTGTGTGTAACATCATGGGTAAGTCTAAAGAAATCGGCCAAGATATCATGAAGAGAATTGTGGACTTGCACAAGTCGAGATCATCCTTGGGTGCAATTTCCAGATATCTGAAGGTGCCTCGTTCATCTGTACAAACAATTATATGCAAGTACAAACAAGATTGGAATGTCCAGCCATCATACTGCTCAGGAAGGAGATAGGTTCTGGGTCTCAGAGATGAACGTGCTTTGATCCGACATATGCATACCAACCAAAGAACAAAAGCAAAAGACCTTGTGAAGATGCTGGCGGAAGCTGGTAAGATTGTGTCATTATCCACAGTGGAACGAGTACTCTATCAACATAAACTTAAAGGCCACTGTGCCAGGAAGAAGCCATTAATCCAAAAGAAACCTAGAAAAGCCAGATTAATGTTTGCAAATGCACACAGGAACAAAGGCCTACTTTTCTGGAGACATGTCCTGTGGTCTGACGACACTAAAACTAAACTGTTTGGCCATAATGATCATCATTACATTTGGGGGAGAAGCTTGGAAGCCTAAGAACACCTTGCCAACTGTGACTCACGGGGGTGGCAGCATCATGTTGTGGGGTTGTTTTGCTGCCGGAGGGACTGGGGCATTTCACAAAATAGATGGCATCATGAAGAAAGAAGATTATGTGGCAAAACTGAAGCAACATCTCAAGACATCAGCCAGGAAATTAAAGCTTGCGTGGAAATGGGTCCTACAAACATGACTCAGTTACACCAGTTCTGCCAGGAGGAATGGGCCAAAATTCCTACCAACTATTGTGAGAAGCTTGTGGAAGGATATCCAAACGTTTGACCCAAGTCATAGAGTTTAAGGGCAATGCTACAAATACTAATGAAATGTATGTAAACTTTTGCAGAAATTAATAAAAATGCCTTTTAAAGTTCTCTCTATCCATTATTCTGGCATTTGGCAAATATAAATAATTTTGTTAATCCTAATTGACCTACTATGGGTAAGGATTATTCTGATTTCATGTCAGATAGTGAGAAATACATGCATATGTGTCTTTTTATATAGTGTATGTAAACTTTTGGTTTCAACTGAACATATATATTTCTAGTTGTAGATACCTGTCAACTTTACATGTGTGTGTATGTGTATATATACATGTATATATATATATATATATTTTATTTATATATATATATATATATATATATATACACACACACATATATATATATATACACATAATGTGTATATATATACACATATATACACACATATATATATATATATATATATATATATATATATATATATATATATTATATACACATACATTGTGTAAAGATGACAAATATTTGGCATGCAGTGGGACGACTTTTGTTGGTGGTTTGTGGATTCAAGCCCTCCCCCTTCGCACCCACATGTTCTGCCTGAAAACTGGGCAGAAGAATGAACATGTTCTAAGTTTTTCGGAACGCCAGCGGTGTGAAAAAATGTCTGACAGAAAATCTGTGCTGTGGGGACTGTTGCAAGGATTTTCTATTGTACTCACTGTAAAAGGTTGACATTCTGTTTACAGACAGCTTTCAAATATGAAAACCGACTGAAAACCTGTGTCATGGGGACATGCCCTAACTATTTGCCTGCATAAAACACATTTCAGGAGCACAGAAAGAGCATCCAGGTTTTTATGTTAAAATAAATCTGTTGTTATGGGATTTTTGATATTACATTATAAATGTCAGATATCTTTTAGCAATAGATGTTGCCCATAATAGTGATCCTTGCATGGTCCACTCTAAACCGATATGGGCTAAATATGTTGCTTTGATTGACGTATTTTGCCAGTTTCAGGTAACAGCTCAGGCAGCCTAGCTGGAGTGCACACTGCAATATATTCCTATTTTTATAGAATCCCACTACTGTGGATACAAAGAATTGTTGTATTGTGCAAAAGGAAATTACCGATGTGGTTTAAATTGTGATCCTTCTGAAATGATAGAAAATTGTAAAATAAAAAAGTACATTTAAGCTTCCTGAACACCTAAATTGTTATCTGGTACAAGTGGATGGTCTTTTAAGTACATTCTCTTTTGAAATCAGACCCCATATGCAACTAATTACTATACACAGCATGATGATCCACATTTACTAGCAATTTCTGTTTAACGATTTAAGGTATGAAGTAAGATACACTATGATGTACATAGTGCATTAAAACATGGCAATCTCCTAGTTTTTCATAAAGGGAAGCAAACTGGATTATTTCAAATAAACTAAGAGATAATTAGCAGACGATGCTAAAACTGGCATAAAACCTTCCTTCAGGCGACTCCTAATTTAAGTATTACTGGCACAAAGTGGCGACAGATTGTGCTTCAACATTGCAATATTTACATAGCAGAAACCCACAGTGCAGAAAATGTGAGGCTCAATGATGCACTAAATTAGCAACAACCATTTTCCGGTGTTAATTTACTTTGTTGCATATATCTAAATCTCTGACTTGAAATCGCTATTCTGCTTAGAGTTATTTCTTAATCATTACAATTAAAAAGAATTATACAGCCATCCAATCCTGACCTGGCATAACACAGGATTAATGTATCTACCAGACTCAAATCTTCCTTTCTTCCGTCTGAGTTGATTTCAGTTTTACAAGATGAGTACACCAATTATTTTACATAAGCAGAGGGCATGCCTCTCCTACTTGAGAAGTAAGCCTTAGATACAAATTTACACTTTGTAGTTACTAAAGAGGTGTGGAACGTCTGCAAGATAGCAAAGAGAGAAAATGAAGGAAAAATAACAAGTGGTACATGAGAGGGATAAAACACAAAAATAACAGGCATAGTCAGACCCCCCAAAAAATTAGTTCTAAAAATACTGAGGTACATTGAATTTAACTTTCATGAACGTTTTAAATAAATACTACTGATAATGTGTTCGACTCCGACGCACATGGCTCTTTCGATAGATATAGATATACATCAATGTATATATTCTCTCTTTCTCTCTCTCTCTATATATGTACCCTGTTTCCCTGAAAATAAGACACCCCAAAAATAAGACATAGTGCATTTTTTGATGCAATTCAGAGTTTGGCTGCTTATGCTGATGTTTGTGAGGAAATCACTACAGTATATTAATACATGTTGCTTTTTGTTCAATAATAAACGTGAATTCTTGTTCTTAAAAAATAAGACATCCCCTAAAAATAAGTCTTAGCTCTTTCTTAGGAGCAAAAATTAATATAAGACACTGTCTTATTTTCAGGGAAACAGGGTATATACACACACAAAATATAGATATCTATATAGATATATACATAAATAAATAAATATATATACATATATATACACATATATATATATATATATATATATACACACACACATATATGTAATATATATATATATATATATATCTATACACATATATATATTTATATATATATGTGTATGTATAGATAGATAGATAGATAGATAGATAGATAGATAGATAGATAGATAGATAGGTAGATCGAAAGAAAGAAATCATTTTTTAAATATATATATATTTATTTTTTTTACCTTTCCTAATCTTTGGTGTTCTTGAAAAGCAGAAATCAATTCGTAGGCCCATTTTATTTTGTCAGCACTTGGAGTAAACTGCTCCTGGACAATAGGAATCTGGCTTGGGTGAATCACCTGCTTACCTACAAGAAGATTAATAACACCAGAAACATGAATCAACAACAGATGTTCACGCAAAATGTGTCAAACATTCAAAGATGGAGAATGCCTCCCGGACTAGACATTAAATAATAACAAATAATTACTGTAATAGCGTTCTTTTTTTATCCCTGGCACTCCAGAGCAGCATGAATCCTTTCCTTGTGCTCAGGCGGCATGGAAGGATAAATGCAGCCTTGACTCAATTCAGAGCGCTTTAAAAGAATACAAATAATCAGTTCTGTTTTAAAGCAAACAAAAAAGGAGCCCCATTTTTTATTTTATTGTCTAGCTAGCAAAAAGGGGCTGGTAGCTGGAATAAACCTGACAGAAGCAGAAGGACCCTGAGCTATTAAAAAGGTTAAATGTGAAGTCTGCAAGTGAAAAAATACATCATTTGGTTTTATTTAGGAAAGAACACAAACTAATGAAAACACATCAAGTAGTCAAATGATACAGGACACTTCTTTGTATGATGCCCACAACTGATAACTGTGATACTCCTACAATGCTCATGAGAATACTACATTAAATATTACGCTGTGGCTTAAAATGAAGAAACCCTATAGCTTTAACTTGTCTTCCATTAGGTTTTACTACATGTACAACTCTAGAAGGATAACACACAGAGCCGTCGTAAAGTCTAAAGCTGAATTCATTACATCTTAAAATATTTGGGGAAAAAGACATGAGGTTTTATTAGCATAGTTGGCCTGCTGGTTAAAACAACCACAAAACAAAAAACATTCACAACATTACTGATACAAGGTTCTACTAGCCTTCCAAATTGCTCTCATAAATGACCACTCATTTTTTTTTTTACTTATCAGTATTAATATAATATGTGTCTAATGTTATAAACCAGTCATATAGGCAATTAAGAAAGTCCATGTTTAATGATGTTTATCTGCACAAATCCATAAAATCATGCGTGACTGGCCGTTTCTGAAAAGCTGTAACATGAATTTAAGGATGGTATTTTGTCCCTTTTCTAATACACATTTTTTATAATAGTCAATTTAATTTTGTAATCTACAATAATAAACCAGTAACAAATTAGAATTTGAATATTTAATTTTAAACTGGTATGTTTCTCATGTTGGTGAAAACATCATATACATGACTATAAAACATATATACCGTACATGTGCATTTCTTGGGAAGTATTGGCAGAAGAAAAAAAAAATATTTGCAGAAGATATTGTTAAATATTTCCTCTACAGTAGAGAAAACAAAAGAGCGATTTACCTAGTTTAGTAGGATCTTGTAAGTAACCTTCACCTAGATCTCTCTACAGGAACCAGGGCACGTAAAGGAGCTAACAGAAATGTGACACTTGACAAAAGCAGTGTAATCTGTTTAAACTGAAACACTACATTGTCTGCTCAGGTATCGAACACCACTTGACATATCGTTCCAGGTCAATTTGTCATCTATGAAGAGATTATAGAACATAATGCAAACTCTTCATGTGAGGGTCTTTAACTATGACAAAGCAAGGTGTGCCTGTGTGAGGCTCAGCATCTCCCTCCACATAATGGATGGAAGCAGCTGTGGTATTTAGTGACATTCCGTATCGTTAATGATTTTTTAAGTCTATTTTTTTTTTAAAGAACATTACGGTAGGGATTGTAACGCAGATAATCGTAACAAACTATTAATAAAGTTCACCTAAAAGAGCATTGTCTCTACTTAAGAGGATTAAACTTACTCACTTTTAAGTCCAACTTCACACATTCGAACATACCTTGACAAACTCCTATCACAGTTTTACTAAGAAATGCCAGTAAACTAAGCTTCCTGTTGTTGGAAAAGAATAAGCACCCACTGACCCATTAACTTAAGCAGCATTCGCTGACCACCTAAGTAATGGCTATGCAGCAAGGCACACTAGGTAGCATCTCTGCTCCCTTATCTCCGCATTCCAACAGACTAGATATGATGTAATGTAGCAGGTAAAGATAATTCATATCATATACAGTGAAGTTACTATTAGACGTGAGGACTGCCATACTTAGAGAGATATGTTCTTATCCTTAGTATTATAGCCATGAATAGTAAAGTTCATTATTATTGTCCACCAGACATTTATTCTCATATCAAGGGTTCTCCTACATAACAAAAATCTGCATAACTAAGCATATACTAAATAGTCAATGTATGTATGAAACAGTCAAGATAATGGTCTATAAAATGATGGTAATCTCATGTTCAAAGCTATAGTAGATGTTGAGATATGGAGCCTGAAAGTCAAAAGTTCAAAACATTGTCAACCTTTTGCTTGGCACTGTATATCTATACACTTCTGTAGGTGTTCACTTACAAATAAGCACCATAATCATCTGAATACAGACAATTGAAATTGCAATAAATAATTTAATGTATCAATTGTAACCTAATATTTAAAATGCTTTTAGGGGGCAATGGGGTTTAATTATTGATTCAATTTTATTTATCAAGTCAAAAAGAGGGACTTGGGGATTTGAGCAAAAATACTGATGGTCCCTCCAAAACAGGGACCCTCGAGAGGTCTGCAATAAGCACATGGGCATCAAAACTGAATCATGTACCAATGGAAGTAAGTAGTCTGGTCTGATGAATCACATTTTTACCTGCATGCAGAAGGTTTGGTGCAGGTTTGGCAATTATCTGGGGTTGAGATAACACTAGGATCCACTATGGGAGGAAGTTAAACTAGCACAGTCAACATGATTCTCTAGGCAAGGTTCTGTTGGGAAACCTTGAGTCCTGGCATTCACATGGATGTTACTTTGACAAGTACAACTTATCTAAACTTTGTTTTTAGTATTTTGTAATGGCATTGACCTCTTTCAGGGGAAAAATGCATCCCTCCTTCCCCCAGATCGCAAAAATTGATCTGAAATAATTTGAGAACGTGAGCCCAAAGTGTTGACTTGCCAGTTCATTTCCAAGATCTCAATCTAATCAAGATCTGCAGGAGGTGCTGGAAAACAATGTGCAAGCGACAGGACAAACAAGATTTGCTGCTGACATCTTGGAGCCAGATACAACAGGACTCCTTCCCTGGTCTTATGAATCTGCACAATATTAGGTAGGTAGTTTTAATGGCATGGCTGACTGGTGTATCTAAGTAATACAATGGGATTCCACTGGGGGAATATCACTTAGACCTAATACCACATAAACCTACTATACTACATACTGCTAGCATGAAAATCCTACGTTGGTGTGAAACCCTACGTTGGGTGCCCGACACGTAAGTTAAAAAAACAGGATTCATGAACATCTTCGTGATGCTATTAATATGCGTGCATCTAATCCTTTTAATGTTTCTAAACATTTTTTTTCTGTTCATAATGGTGATCTTAGTGCATTCAGTTTCTCTGATCTGGAGAGGGTTAATAAGCCCGTACAGGGTGATGATTGGAAAACAGCCCTTCTAGACAGAGAAGCTTTTTGGATTTTATGTTTAAACAATTCGTATCCTGTAGGTTTTAACTATAGAACTGATTTGATTTTGAATTATTGTTTTCTTCTCGTGTAATTTTTGTAGGTATTTATTATGTTGTTTATATCAGTGGCTTTTTAAATGTCACCTTTAATCAAGCCACGATTAAGAACATCTGTGTTCGAAACGCGTAGGATAGACCTATAGTGGCACCTATGTTCGACATTATGTATACGTTCTAGTGCCTGTTTTTAATATTTTTGCATTATTAAAGTGGACTTTTATTCTTCAATATTACAAGTGGATGCTGGCTTTGTTTCTACTCCATACTGCTAGTAGGTAAAACACATAAAAATGTCTCCAATAGCAATGGCGCAAGGATCATATTGACTCAAGAAAATATATGTATGCAATAATATAGGCATGCTTTTTCCACTGGATAAGATTATGTTTCACCTTTCAGTTTATTGCATGTTATAAATGCAAATATTTGCAGCAATCTTATGGTTTCTAGATTTAACTGGTAGGATAACATCTTGGTTTCTTAAAGACTAAGTAGACCTTTTTCATCCATTTTTGAGATTAACCTCCTAACGTGATGTCAGGCAAGGGCACGTTACTACTGCAGCCAATCAGTGGCTGCACAGCTCATCAGCCCAATATCGACAGTGAGTGGCAAGATGAGTATTCATTTTTCTATTTTATTACATAAAGGGCAGCTTAAACTTTAAATAATGTGTAAAAATTGTAATGAAATGACATAGAAAAACCCTTTAAACACATGCTGAAGACTAATACACAATTCAGAGCTCGGTCTTAAAATGTGAAGTTGCACTATGGTAGCCAATTTCAATACCATGATATCACTACTAATCCTGGATAGTAAACATCTTGCAAATGGCAAAACGTTTTGAAGGGGTTTTCTGTGACTGATAATAGCCTGTCCTTAGTACACACCATTATCAGTCTATTGGCACTGATTAGCTTATTAAAGAGGTCAATGTAGCCAGCAAATGCCGCGTCCCCTTCATAGTTTACCAGACACAATTCTGTTGATTTTGTAGCAGTTATGTCTGGTACTGCAACTCATTGCTGTTCAGTTCCCCATGGAATGTACTTGCAATACCAGACACAGCCACTTTAAAATGTACAGTGCTGTGCCAAGTAAAGAATGAAGAGGATGTGGTTCCAGCAGGCTCATAACCCAACCAGACTGATATCAATGGCCTATCTTAAGGATAGACATCAATATATAAGTACCTGAAAACCTCTTCAATCTTATTAGTATACAACAAAAAAGTACACACATCAGACTAATAAAACTTGTCGCATGTTTCAATAGATCCAAATTGGTACTGTTTTTAGTCAATTGAAGTCCATTGATTGAACTTAAAATGATTGTCCCATTTTTGCATCGTTTACAAGTGCATATTGGTTCAATTTTACATTGATATTTCACTGCCAAAACATTAAAAAAAGTTAATCGTCAACAAGACTGAACAAATATGGATAAAAGAAAGATAACTTATAACAAGATACAGAAATCCAAATATGGTACAAACTGTAAAAAGAAAACAAAGAAAGGTCAGTATGACTCATCCATGCCAGAAGCAGGGTGTAACAGAAATGCATTAAATGTATATTGCAATACATTAGGATAACAATGTAGTGTACAGGTGTTTGTACTCCAAGGGTGGTTACATATCCTAGGGGGACTAAAAGAATTAAGTTAACAAATTAATATAAGGTTTTTAAATTAAAACTAAGGGTCACATGTATGAAGATCAGTGCGTCGGAGCGCCCGTTTTCACGCTATTTTAAGTGTAAGCTGTGCCTCATTTATGTTGGCGCCCGAAGTGCGCTCATACATGCGGTGTTAAGTTCCCTGTGCCTCGCCAGTGTGTGAGGCGCATTGCGGAACTTAGGCGCATAAGGAATGCGCCTAACATGTATTACGATTTGAGACAGGCTGGAAATCAGCGAAACATCATTAAGCATGTTAGTGAATAGGATAAATAGTTGTCTTTCAAATGAATTAATGAATAAATAAAGATAAATATCAAAGTGTTATAAAATCGATGTCAATGTATAGAGAAATTTGATCATTTAAAATTAAAGCAAATATATCTAAGATCTCCAAAGAAAGAAATCTCAGCAACAAAAGGTGTTAAAAAAGGGAGAGATTTAAACTAATTGTACATTAAATTATCCAATGCTGATGTTGTACAGATGTTAATTTTGGTTCTTTTTTTAATTAAATTTTTTTTTTATTTGTTCTTCTTTCTCCTTTTATTCTATTTAGTATCTACAGCAAGAGCCAGCACAGTACAGGTCTTGCTGGGACCTGTGGCCCTTCAAACAGAATTTCTATGTTCCCTGGGCTTCGTTCTAGACGTATTTACCGACGTATTTACGTCCGTAAATAAATCCCCAAATGTGCCTAAAATAATGAACTATTAGCTTACAATTGATTCCTATGGAAATCTGGATGTAATTGCGGACGTAAATACGTCCAGAACGAAGCCCAGGGAACATAGAAATCCTGCTTGGAGGACCACAGGTCCCAGCAAGACCTGTGCTTTGCTGGCTCTTGCTGTAGATACTAAATAGAATAAAAGGAGAAAGAAGAACAATTTTTTTTTTTTTTTTTTATAAAAAAATAGAACCAAAGTTAACATCTGTACAACATCAGCAATGGATAATTTAATGTACAATTAGATTAATTCTCTCCCTTTTTTAACACCTTTTATAGTTGAGATTTCTTTCGTTGGAGATCTTAGATATATTTGCTTTCATTTTAAATGATCAACTTTCTCTATACATTGACATCGATTTTATAACACTTTGATATTTATCTTTATTCATACATTCATTTGAAAGAGAACTGTTTGTTATTATTATACTGTTGAAACTGTATTTTATTGCCCCATTACAATAATTTCTAGCTTTCCTGCGCCTCTTCTGACTCAGGTAGACCACTTTGAAGTAGGTCGGCCCGTCGGAGCTGTAATGCGTCTCACTTTGCCGACTGGCATTCATACATGCGTCGGTTTTTTCAAATCTGGTGCATCTCGCCCCAGAACGGCCACAGCACGCCCCTTCATGTTAGGCGCATCCGAAAGTGGCGAAGGTTGCGCCTAACAGCGCATCCCTGTGTCCGACAGTGGAGTCAGCACGGTGAGGCGCAGTATCCGCCCGAAATCAGGCGCACATCCCGATGAGACATGTCGCCCTAACAGTTAAACACCCTCTGTTCCTTATATATAACAGCAAAAATAAAAACATTTTTTAACAAAATTGGGATTACGACTTGTATAACATTCTGATTTAATAAACTAAACCATAATTCATCCTTGTGAATGATGAACATTGTAAAAAAAAAACATGCCTAACGCCAGAATTGCATTTTATGGTTACTTCAATCCCCCCTCCAAAGAAAACAAAATATAAAAAGTGATCATAAAGTGAAATGTATCCCAAAATTGTACCAGAAATTCTTCAGCCCATCTTACACAGCTTTATGGATAATAAAAATTGTATTAGTCCTTAAAGCAATTATTTAAAAAAAATGTATTTCTTTACCAGCTAACCATATGATGTAACAGAAAACGTGACCATTGTAAAAATAACAAGCCTTTATAGAGTATGATGACAGAAAAATAAAAAATTACAGCTCTTTGAAGGCAGGGATAAAAAGAAACTCCCGAAAATAGGATATCCAAGCACAACCAAGCAAACGTGTTTTTGTGACTCTCATAGAAATAAACAGAGTGCAGTGCATGCAGAGCCAACTACTCGTTCTCTGTGACCCGCACAGACCAAGCTGGGAACAGGAGTAGCAAATTGTGAATACGCCTTTGAATGACTGGATGTTTTTTCTTGTCTCTGGAATAATATATTAAATGTGGTTTTAAGTTCCAATGGCCCAGGACTACTTTATGTTTAAAATATTGTCAGCTGATGCCATTTTAGTTTTTCTCTATCCAAAAATCATACATTTGAGGTTTTTTTACAACACTTATTGTACCCTCTTTTTCTACATTTTCTAGTCTAATTAAAAAACAGAAACAAAAAACAAACACAAATCTTTTCGTTTAATGTGTCAAACATATAGGGGTTTTCCCAGCTGTTTCACAGAGCCACAGCCAGCTTCAGGCTATCCACCTCCTGTTCAGGTTGTGAGTGGTTCTACAGCCGTGAATGAAATTTCAGCTGTTCTCTTTGTAGCTGAGCCTGTTAGAAGACGATTGCTCAAGAAGGGGTTTTAACAGCAAAGCCCAGAGCTCTAGAGGGTTAAAGTTTGTAATTAACAAAAATAAACTAGCTCCTGTGCTGATCATAGGACAGCAAGGAGGGATGTCACCAGCCAAGGCTGCTAGAGAAGAGAGAAGTGGTTGGTAACCTAGAAAACCTTCTATAAGCAAGTAGGAGACGAGAACTGCTCTAACTCCAAAATAAAGCAAAACTGGAACATTCATATATTTGGAAATAGTCTTTATTTTTCTTTAGTAAATTTGCAATGCAAACTCCAACTTCAGACCCGTATCCCGAGAGGTTTAAATTATCGTAATGATTTGGCATACATATATTAAGACCTAAAATATACACTATTCTGAATAAATATAAGTATATGTCAGTCAGTATGAGCCATACACTGAAGCCTGTGTAAGCTTATCACATAGCCGCAATGGTTGTTGTTTTTGTTTTTAATTGTAGTAGTGAAAACTATGCACTCATTTTTATGAATGAATCTCAGTAGTAAAGGAAGTGACATAGCTTGTGATGCGGAAGTCTTTTCCCCTATATAAATGAGCACTCCGATACAAACTGACATGCTGTGAACAAGGGCTTAGTATCTAGCCAGAAACGCGTTAGCCATTACCATTGCTTGAAGTAACGCTATTTTATCCTTATGCACGAAGATTAGAATAATCAAGAAAGGGCTTTTCTACCTGTCAAGTAAGTGCTTCATTGCAAATTTACTACTTTATGTGTCCTGCGACTGGGGACTGCACTTGCTCTACAATTGGGCTTGGCCGTGTGAGGTTTACCAGGTGGTCGAAGACTTCAATCAAGGTGAGCTCTAAACCCTTCGCTACATAAGTATTGTTTATTTTTCTTTGCCTACATTGGAGTGGGAATACCCCTTTAATGTCAATGACCGTTTCAACCTTGCTACCTACATTGAAACACGTCTCTATGGTGGGTAAGCAAACTATTTCTGTTCACAGAATGCATAACTAATAAATCGAAAAGTGGGTGCTTTTGTAAATGACAGTTTCTACTGGTCTGATTGACAAGAGTGTACAATGGGGGTGCCAAATATTTTTGTTTGGCTTTTCACATTAGTTCGTACCACACTCTGATCTAAAAATAAGATATACAAATCAGACAGTCAAATCTCTACTTATCCCAGCAAAAAAAAACTGCTTAGATGCCTATATTTTTCCTGAGAACGATTCTGTAATTTACTCTAAACAGTCATTATGTCTTACTGTTCCTAGTAAAGCCTTGCAGTGACCTGCTAACAGTCCCTCTGCTCACTATCTGTTGAGAAACTTGCTATGCAATTTTAGCATATCATTGTAAGAAATAATAGACATTCCACACTGTTACTTATGTATAATTTTAGGCCACTTTTTCGCAATAGTATTTTGGTTAGTATTTTGCATCAATTTTTGAAGGCCAAAACTAGGAGTAAAAATGGTAAAATGGAAAGATTTCTACCTCTTTCATATCTTGGAGTTATCGCTGTTTTTGACTTACAAATACTCACTCAATACTTGAACATTTTTTGATTCCATAAATAAAAATCAGCTTGGACTCCTAAAACTTTCATTGCCATAAATAAGACTAACAAAAAGGGGTAATCACTCAGGAAATTGATGAAATGCATCAATGCAACTTTTTGATTAATATAAGATGGCAACTTTTTCTTATTTTACGGTTACAACTTCTTGTTATTTGAATAGGACTGAGTACATATGATAGATTTTTCATTAATGTTTCACAGATTTCTGCATAGTAATTAGGCCTGTACACAACATCCTTGCAAATGCTATATTCTATTCAAGAGCTATAATGTTTTACTGCTTTTCTCATTAGCAGTTTACTCAAACAATGGTAAAGATACCCATCCACAATTATACTCTAATTTGTTGACAAGTATTCTAAACAATTGCAGTAGAAAATCGCACTTCATTTAATGACTTCAATTACATAAATGTGAAAAATGTTGAAGCATTGAAATAAAGGACATAAGACAAGTGAGGTGTTTCAAAATATGGGCAACTTGGGTTCTTTTTGTTGGATACAGTGTAATAACCCGGAACATGTTGCACAATTCACAGTAGGCTATGTTATGTTGTGTTCTGCCATTTCACTTCATTACTGTATAACTGTCACTCATTAAGCAGTAGAAATGGCTCTTTATATATAATTAGGAGTACATACCGGTGAATCCCATCAGGGCTCCTTCTTTTGCTTGTCTCTGCAGCCCATCTGTATCTTTGTAGTCTATGTAAACAAGATCAATTGCTTGCAGTCCAAATGCTTTGGCTACAACGATGATCTTCTGTCTGGCATACAGGACGTCATGTGTTTCTTTGCTGCTTGTAGCACCTTTATTGTTCAGACACATGACATTGTCATTAGTCATTCAATTCATCTACACTGGAATGTATATTCACATAATAATATAACTACATTGTAATGAATAGTATGGTACCAGTCAGTGACTGTCATGTCATAAAGACAGCATTCAAACTGTAACAGTGGCATTAAAACTAATTAGTAACATATTTGAGAATCGAGGCAAAGGGACAACATAGATTGTATTTCAAGTTATTCTAATTTCAAAGGATCTGATTAAGAAAATAAGGACATATTATTCATATACTACATATACAGTGGGTTTGGAAAGTATTCAGACCCCTTTAAATTTTTCACTCTTTCTTTCATTGCAGCCATTTGGTAAAATCAATAAAGTTCATTTTATTTCTCATTAATGTACACTCTGCACCCCATCTTGATAGAAAAAAAACAGAAATGTAGATATTTTTGCAAATGTATTAAACAAGAAAAAATGAAATGTCACATGGTCTTAAGTATGCAGACCCTTTGCTCAGCATTGAGTAGAACCCTTTTGAGCTAGTACGGCCATGATTCTTCTTGGGAATGATGCAACAAGTTTTTCACACCTGGATTTCGGCATCCTCTGCCATTCTTCCTTGCAGATCCTCTCCAGTTCCCTCAGGTTGGATGGTGAGCGTTGGTGGACAGCCATTTTCAAATCTCTCCAGAGATGTTCAATTGGGTTTAGATCAGGGCTCTGGCTGGGCCAGTCAAGAGGTTTTCATCCCGGATATCTCTGTACTTGGCTGCATTCATCTTTCCTTCAATTGCAACCAGTCGTCCTGTCCCTGCAGCTGTAAAACACCCCCGTAGCATGATGCTGCCACCACCATGTTTCACTGTTGGGATTGTAACATTCTTGTTTAATAAATTTGCAAAAATATCTACATTTCTGTTTTTTTTCCTTTTAAGATGAGTTGCAGAGTGTACATTAATGAGCAAAAAAAAGAACTTTTTTGATCTTACCAAATGGCTGCAATGAAACAGAGAGTGAAAAATGTAATGGGGTCTGAATGCTTTCCATACCCACTATAGGTCCTAAATAATTGAGCCCACCATTGAGCCTGCAGTGTCAACATGACCATCTTGGCCTAAAGTTAGGTTTAATATATGGTTCATGGCAATAGACACTTAAAACTATCAGCATATGAGGCCCAAAAATGATCAGCTTCATATGTAAGAATCATTTACAAGTTACAGAAACATAAATCTGACTCACATTAGGCAGTATATTAAATACAGTCCTATGTGGCTTTTTAATTAATTTCAATTCTACTTTAATTCTTTATAGTACACTTAAATAAATCATATAATTATAATTAATGAATAATTGGTTCCAATGTCACTTAAAACTATGATGTAATAGAACACATCTAAATTGGGGATTACAGTGACTGAGCGGTAAATTCTGGGGTTCTAGGTGCTAATCTAACCGCTTACACTTCAAAAACTTACAGAATCGTTATGAAAATTAAATCTAGGGTATGTTTGTCAAAAATAGGAAAAACAGATTTTGAGCCCCATTGGAGACATGGATTTAAGTTAATGGTGGAAATCCCTGTACAGAGCTACAGAATATTTAAGCACTTTATAATTAACGGATAGAAATAACTTGTAACTGAGCTGGTATTTCTATGGATTCATCATTAGATTGAATTCAATATAATCACTTTAAATATATTAATATTAATAATAAAAGTGTAACAAAGATACAAATCATATCATATTCAGCATAAAGAAGAAAATAAATCAGCAGGGGCTTATGATAAATTGGCCAATATACAGTATGAGTGCATGGTACTGTATATAGTTGTCAACGTAGTGCACGATCAGCTCAGCATCCATCCTATCAACATTATGGCCAAAAGCAAAGCAGAAATGAAAATAATAACATGACGTGACATGAAACTTCCTGATTAAATCTTGAATCTTGCTTACTTAGGCTTTAAACATAGAAAAATCATTCCAAGTGTCTATGACAGAAAACATTGGATAGAAGTATCGCTCTTTATTTTTATACTTGTTTGCCTACTTTATTATTTGATCATGACAATGGACATCTCAAAAGGGCAGGAATGTCCGTATTTGCATTAATAGTAGTTGTAAAGAACAAAACAGAACATCACTTCGCAAGCTGGTAGCTTGCCCATAGCCTAACAAGTTTGGAACTGTGGTCAAGGTGGGGACGACGGGTAGGCGAAGATATGCGACCGCCTAGGGTGTCAGTTCTTCCCAGGCAGGAAGGGGGTGCAAGTAGGCATGAATGGGGCTGAATTTTACCATTTGTGGGGTGGAGGACGCTATGTGCCTGATTTGCCTAGGGCACCAGAATACCTTGTCCCAGTCCTGACCGTCATTAAATTTTCTGCGAGTGCTGAAAGATGTCCTGGTAGCTTGATATGTATGTACAATTATGACTTTAACATTGGCCATCACGCTTTATATAACTGCAGCAAAATGAAATACATTTGAGAAATGCCCAAGTATGTAAAGTGAGTAATAAGTTAAAGTGTAGATAAAGGGACCTTGTGACAATCGGTTTTCACTGAATGTTAATGTACCCCACATTTCCTGGTAAAAAAAAATAAACTGTGGGATAAGTAGGGTAGAAGTTTCCATGGCTGTGTTTTTTTTAAATGAGTTGTCTGGTTTAGAAAACCTACTTTCATATACAGTTGAAACCAATAGTTTACATACACTATATAAAAAGACATATATGCACGTGTTTCTCACTATCTGACATGAAATCAGAATAAACCTTACCCATTTTAGGTCATTTAGGATTACCAAAATTATTTATATTTGCCAAATACCAGAATAAAGAGAGAGAATTTTTATATCATTTTTATTACTTTCTGCAAAGTCAAAAGTTTACATACATTTCATTAGTATTTGGTAGCATTGCCCTTAAACTGTATGACTTGGGTCAAACGTTATATGATGGAGATCAGGGCTTTGTGATGGCCACTCCAAAACATTGACTTGGTTATCCTTAAACCACTTTGTAACTGATTTGGCTTTGGGTCATTATCTATTTGGAAGACCCATTTCCGCCCAAGCTTTAACTTGCCACATAATCTTCTTTCCTCATGATGCCATCTATTTTGTGAAGTGCACCAGTCCCTTCTGCAACAAAACAACCCCACAATATGATGCTGCCACCCCATGTTTCACAGTTGGGGTGGTGTTCTTAATCTTCCATGCTTCTCCCTTTTTCCTCCAAACGTAAGGATGGTCATTATGGCCAAACAGTTCAATTTTAGTTTTGTCAGACCACAGGACATGTCTCCAAAAATGTATGTCTTTGTTCCTACATGAATTGGCAAACATTAATCTGGCTTTTATATGTTTCTTTTGGAGTAATGGCTTCTTCCTGGCAGAGTGGCCTTTCAGCCCATGTTGAGACAGTACTCGTTTCACTGGGGATAATGACACAATCTTACCAGCTACCACCAGCATCTTTGCAAGGTCTTTTGCTTTTGTTCTTGGGCCGATATGTACATGTCGGGCCAAAGCACGTTCATCTCTGAGACACAGAACCCATCTCCTTCCTGAGCGATATGATGGCTGGACATTCCCATCTTGTTTGTACTTGCATATAATTATTTGTACAGATGAACGAGGCACCTTCAGGTATCTGAAATTTGCACCCAAGGATGATCCAGACTTGTGCAAGTCCATAATTCTCTTACTGATATCTTGGCTGATTTCTTTATACTTTCCCATGATGTTACACACAGAAGCAGTGTGTTTCTGGTGTGCTTTCAAATACATCCACAGGTGTGTCTCTGATTAACTCAGATGTTGCCAATAAACCCATCAGAAGCTTCCAAAGACATGACAACATCACATGGGTAGTCCCAAATGGTTTAAAGGCATAGTAATCCTAGTGTATGTAAATTTTTTACTTTGCAGAAAGTAATAAAAATGCCTTAAAAATTCTCTCTTTCATTATTCTGGCATAAACGGGTAAGGTTTATTCTAAATTGTATGTCAGATAGTGAGAAAATCATGGATATGTGTCTTTTTATCTAGTGTATGCAAACTTCTGGTTTCAACTGTACCCTATTAGGTAATTCTGATTCACTAGAGAGCAGACTTTTATTCAGTATCTTCATATTCTGGTCAGACTAGAAAGAGCGTCTTTCCCTTTGTAGAACTTGTCCTGTCCTACATTACACATACAAACCATTGATATGAGTCTACACTGTTTAATGCCTCATTTCTCCTGTGATGGCGTTGCAGGAAAATATAACACTTAATATCAGGTTTTCCCACAGATAACAGCTAATTATTGAGGGTCCTTCCAGAGCGACCATGTGTAATCAACTTATTTTCAAGAGACCCTTTAAACATAGAAATTGTCCAAAGTGGAAACCCATTTAATCTGCATAGTCAGGGACCATATTTAATATTATTTGCATTAATTTTGAGATTGTGTCCCATGTGTTTTTTAGTTGTAAAAATAAATGGTCCAGTTACATGCAAATACAATACATTTAAAAAATAAAATGAGCATACACTAGAATCTTTAAATAAAATGTAAAAAAACATTTTTTAGATACCTCTGTTGCCATGAAATAAAAACAAACAAACAAGTACTTATTATTGTACTCACCTTTATTCTAGTGCTGGTGCTGCCAGTGGTGCCCCCCGTTTTATGTTTACTGCCAGCTGTCGATGATCAGCTCATGAATGCACTAATCACGGATTGGCTGCAGCAGTCGTGTGCCATATTCTGACACCACCACTCAGAACTGCTCATTTCTGAGCAGTGATGTCACTTCGTGATTAGCTTATATGGGGCTTGTGCTTTTACCCATTAGCCGATCTGAATAGGCAGGGTTGCAGTGTAAAGTAAAGGATGAAAAGTGAAGTTTAGCTGAGCAGCAAACATTGAATTAGAATACTGTATATTCTCGTGTATAAGCCAAAAACAAAAAATGTGCTGAAAAATCCGTCCTCGGTTATACTCGAGTCACTGTCGGTGTCTGGGCGCTGCAATGGCCCGGTCGCCGGCAGGGATACTTCAGCTGTATGCGACTCCTCTGGGAGCGCATACAGCTGACTCTCAAGTCAGTCCACAGTGTCCGGCCGCTGCCATGGCCCGGGTGCTGTCGGAGATCTCTCTAGCTGTATGCGTTTCCTCTGGGAGCGCATACAGCTGAAGATACCACTGCGGAGCAGAGAGCGAGCGCTCCCTGATCCGCAGAGGACTCCGGAAGGCCGCAAGCAGACTTGCGGCGTTCCGGAGTATCCGCCACAGGTGGCGGGAGTGTCATCGCGCTGCCTGATGACATCACGCCCTCTGTGCAGGCAAGAAGACAAGACGGAGAGCCTTGGAGTCAGAGCAGCAAGGGAGAGAGGTAAGTGCTTATATTTTTTTTATTTTTTTTTAAAAACCCTTCCTAAACCTGAATATGGGGGACATATACCAGCCTTTACCTGCCTATGGGGGACATTACATAGGCAGGAATTGGCAGTTTAATTTCCGCCATAGGCAGGTGTAGGCAGTGTAATTTTATTGGTATCCATTTTTATTTTGAAATTTACCAGTAGCCGCTATATTTTCTACCCTAGGCTTATAGCCGAGTCAATACATTTTCCCAGTTTTTTGCGGCTAAAGTGCGTGCCTCGGCTTATATTCAGGTCGGCTTATACTCGAGTATATACAGTAAAACCATGAAAGCATTCTTAATGGGTTACGAAAAGTACATAATTTTATGACCAACATCTATCATATATTACTGAATAACAATTCAAACCTATGCTTGCTCTAAAATCTTCTGCTCCAAAAACAACTCCGTCCAAGTGAAGACCGACCTTAGGCCCTCTTTGAAAAGCTTCTTCACAAACATCCTGTGGGTAAAACAATATTTACATTTCTATACACGTATATTTTAGACAATTACAGCATTACAGATATTTATCAAAAGTCAAAGAGGAGGGTGTTTTTGCTTTCAGTAACCAAGAGGATAACGTTTACAGTTCTAAACCATGATGGTGATTCTACTGTAGTGAGTGCTATTCCTATACTTAAACTAAAATTCTTGCCACCATTGGTCTGAACATGTAAATGTAAGATAATTTACAATCAATCTGTTTCTATAACATCATTTTGCTGACAGATCATATGATGCTGCCCTTACTTAGTTTCTTGCATTTTCTGTTGATGTCCCATACCTGCTTCCTCTAATGTTTTCCTTTTTATCTGCTCTCTGATTGCTATCAGAGTTGTCATGTATAGTAGGCTGGTTCAGCTAATGCATGAAGCAAACAGGGGTAAACTACCCTTTGGTTTTTCTATGTACACTCAGTCTATTCAGCCTGTGTGAATCTGTAGCAGAGACAAAGGAACCGCTACAAGGGAGAGGTCTGCAGAATAATTCGAATCTGAACTGTTGCATGCAGGAAAATGTAATTAGTGATAAGTCTCTGAACCCCTGTTGACGCTGGAAACCAGTGAAACATATTGGGGAGTTTAGGCTACGTCTATACGATAGTGATTTACTGTCAGATTTTTAAGTGGATTTGGTAATTAGAACCCACAGAAATCTGACTGTAAATCATCACCATAGACCTGAATAGAAAATCCGAGCTGCAGTCTACACAGCTCGGATTTTCTGAGGTTGGATTTCAAATCTAAAAAAAGTTTAAAAAACTCAGAACATGTCTTATTATGTCTTATTTTGCTTGAAAATGGCAGATTGTAGTACAGTTCAATTGAATGGGACGGAAACTGCGGCAAAAAAAAGTGGTACACAAAACTAAAACAGAGTGTAAAATACTGGTCGGATTCTGATTAGAATCCGACAAGTATTTTGTCCTCTACTGTGTAGATGTAGCCTTAGGCTATGGCTGCACTGCACTAGCCAAAAAACGTCTGACATCGGCTGTTTTTTCCCGATGCACAACCGCGGTTCTTGTCAGTTTTGCGCAAAAACCTAGGTTGCTTCATTAAAATCCTAAAAGCGCCGAAAATACGATTGTAAAGCAGTGCAGTGTAGGTATAGCCTTAGAGTTTTAGAAGTATGGCATACATTGTAAACTCTTGCAAGCAGGGCCTTAAACCTCATGTTTGATCTGGTAGGCTATGTCTACACAGCATAGGTTAAAATGCCATCAGAAATCCAACGGTATTTTAACTTCGATGCACTGTGGTTTTTGGTGCTGGTTTGCACAAATCCACCAGAAGATAGAACATAATAGAACGGTGGTTTAGAAATCCGACAATAGAAAATCAATGCTGTGTGGACAGCAACTCGGATTTTCTGTTGCGGTCTGTGGGGCACTGATTACAGTTGGATTTACCCTCTACATTGTAAAGTGTGGAATATGCTGCTGCTATATAAAGATTATTATTATTTTTATGATGGCATCTCTTGATTGCAGTTGAAACAATTTGTTATGTAGGTATGAGATATGCATGATGAATAATAATGTCCTAATGAATATTTCGTAAATATAAGCTGTTAATTAATCCATGATTATATTCTGCACATATTAGAGCTCATGTATAACTGCTTAACTACTAAAGAAATAACATGCAAATAATAAAGTATGCATTCACCAAATTCAAAGAACTACTTCAAGCATAAAGGATGTTACTATACTTTTGTACTTCTGCTGTTATTATTTCAGACTACCTACAAAAATCTGGTAAGGAAGTTTTCTAACTTGGGCATCCACTTTGTCCTATCACACTATGATACAAATGGACAAAATTGTTGCTATCCTTTCATTAACCCCTTAAGGACCTTGCGATTTTTTTTGTTGACATGTTCATTGTCACGGTTGGAGATAGTGGATCCTTTGGACCACCACAAGCGATAGTGTAAGCCACGCCAGGGAGCGGAATCTAAGTAGGTCCCGGTTTTCACAAGAGCCCGCCGCAAAGCGGGATGGACTTACTGCGGCAGGGGTCTACCAGGTCGCTACCCCTGACGTGACTTGCTTGCGGAGGCAGCCGAGGTGTAGCGTTGTACAAAATCGGAAGGCAGGCTCGTAGTCGGGGACAGGCAGAAGGTCAGTACAGGCGGCAGAGGTTCGTGGTCGAGGACAGGCAGGAAGGTCAGGGCAGGCGGCAAGATTCGTGGTTGAGGGATCGAGGCAAACGGTACGGTACACTGTAATCAGAACAAGGCTACAGGAAAGCTTTCTCTATAGGCAAAGGGCACTAAAGATCCGGCAGGGTAGCCAGAAAGAGGCAGGTTTAAATAGGGGCAGCGACCGGCAATAGCCAATTACCAGTGCGCTGGCCCTTTAAATTTAACACTGCCGGCGCGTGCCGCGGGACAGAAGCCGCAGCAGGAGTGTGGCCAGGTAAGTCCACAGAGGGACAGGCAGAGGAATGAGCACGCCTGCAACCCGACATGCGGGTCCTGGCGCCGCTCGGCAGCGGGGCACGGATGCGCCTGCGACCCGGGATGAGGGTCGCAGGGGCATCTGTGACATTCATTTTTCCATCCTTGCCTTGCCAGAGCCATAACTTTTTTATTTTTCCACTTATATAGACCTGTGAGGGCTTTTACTTTGCGGGACATGATGTACTTTCTAATAGTGTTATTCATATTACTATAGAATATACTGGGAAACCGCAAAAAAATTCCAAGTGGGACAAATTGTGAAAAAAAAACTTACTTGCGCTATATTTGTGGGTTTTTTGCTTTTACGGCGTTCAATCTTCGGTAAAAATGATGTGTTATCTGTATTCTACAGGGTGATACTCATCCGCCAATACCAAACATGTAGGGTTTCCGTTATGTTTTGTTACCGTAAAAAAATTCCAAACATTTACTATTTTTGAAATTTGCACCGCAGCGCCATTTTGTGCGACCAATAACTTTTTTGTACTAACACCTACGGACGTCAGTTAGGGAGCATTATTTGCGGGCCGAAGCGTACTTTTTATTGCTAGCAGTTTGGAATGTGTGCAACTTTTTGATTACTTTTATTCCAATTTTTATGCGACGTGAAATTACCAAAAAACACAATTTTGGCGTGTGGAATTTTTTCCTTCTATGGTGTTAAACGTACGGGATAAATGATGTTATATTTTTATAGATCGGACTTTTCCGGATGCGGCGATAACAGATATATGTAACTTTTTTATTATTTTATTGTTTTTATTTGTAAAATGGGGAAAGAAGGGTGATTTGAATACTTTTAATACTTTTTTTTGTACTTTAAAACTTTTTTGTTTTGTTTACTTTAACATTGAGTTCCCCTAAGGCACGCGATCGTTAATACAGTCTAATGCATTGCATAGACAATGCATTAGGCTGTACCAAGATGATGTTTTTCCCACTTCCTGATTGGGGCCGCGATGCTAGATTTCACAAGGCTTCCCGCTGCCATGTCCAGGCATCGGATCCCTGCAGTTATGCTGCCGGGGACTCCGATCGCAATGAAGAACGGTGCGGGGCACCTTTTTTTCATTCATTTAGATGCCGTACCCTCCCTCCACCCCTCCCCCCGCACAGTAACTGCTGGGTGTTAGCTGTGATTAGCCGCTAACACCCAGCGGTCACGGAGCGATCCCGCCGCAAAGCCCCTTAGCGACCCTGGGATATACTCATACGTCCAGGGTCCTTAAGGGGTTAAAGAAAGAAAATCCCCAAAAAAGTAATAGTAAATGTACTGAAAGTCAACTAATGAAAATCAGAGTGTCTGAATTGTGATTCAACCGAAAAGTTAGAAAAACAAATTAATAAAACAGGCCTGGACACAAATGATGCCACTCCTATAAATGATTAAACATAATTTGACCATAAGGACATGTTAAACTAAGTTGTGTCAATAGAACCACCATATTGGTACACCCTTCTGCATTGTTTATACAAGTTATTAAATCCTATAAACCTTCAAAGCAGTCTTCCATTTATAGCAGTTGTTGGGTTTGAACTCAAGACACATAACAGATTCACTGATGATGAACAAGGGACTGCTCCCTACTACATCCATATGTTTTATGCAATCAGTTAGGGGATATTCTATGGAAAACAGTGTTTCCTGTTTGAGTCAGTTCACATATTCAGGGGTAATGTGAGGATTTAAAGGGAACCTGTGAACCCATCAGTTGGTTTATGCGTACTGAGAGCAGAATGTGATAGAGGGAGAGAAGCTGAGCTGCCTCATGTACAGGTTTATATGATTTGATGCTGACCTGTGACCCCTCCCACATACAGTGATTGGCAGTTAACTCTGTAGACACTGATACAGAAAATGGTGTCAGTCACTGTATGTGGGAGGAGTAAGCAGAATTTTCACTGTCTCTTAAGGATTTCGGTCAGGATTTACTCTGCTTTTTAGTCAGAAATCCTGCTCCACATCACATAAGCCTATATATTACCGAGCTCGGCTCCTCTCGCTCTGTCGTATCTTGCTCTCAGAGAGGGTAGTATGAAATACTTGATAGGTTCTCTTTAACCAGTCTCTTGCCAGGAGAATAAAGTATGACAACCAGCATTTCCATGACTGCTAAAATACTGCTGCATGTGAAAAATAGGCCAAACGGCTCTTCAAAGTCTGACTGCATTCTAGACCCTTGGTAACATCTTTTAATGAAAGAAGTGCCTTACTTACATTAACTACGTGCCGACTATAAATGTCTGGGAGGTCAACATATAACTGGAGGGATGTTCTGGAATGTCTGTAAAGAGTTTGTAGCTCAATGCTAATTATGCACCTGCAAAGGTGGAGAGCCACCCTGGCCTTTCCAGTTGCTATATACTCATTGAGTGCTGAGTATACAAATCAGTAAGGAGCCTTTAGCTCAAACCACGACTATAAGCCCTGCTTATGACAACCCTAAAACTGTATATTGCCTACATAAAAAGGTCTGTAATGTAAAAGTTATGCAATTAAAAACTTATTTTAGTGCCACTTTTTAATATTTAAACAAAAAATGTAAATGGTGGATGATTAAAAATGTGCACTAAAAACCTTAAATTTTCATATATCCAAAAAGTAGCAGAAATGAATTTTGAAATAGTTCATATACTCATTGACTGTCTCTTAGCGTTTGTAGAGTGCTACTAAAATGTTTTTTGTCTGCATTGTTTGCGACCACATCAGCATGCACTTACATCATTTTCTTTAAGATTGGTTTGGTTGTGCTGATCAATTTTTGTTTTGCCCCTTGGAGACTGGACAGTTAGGCTATGTTCACACGGTGTATTCGCCGGCCCATAGACTTGCATTACCAGCGGCACGTATACGCTGGTAATTCACATGTCACTTATCTCCCCCCGCGGCGTATTCGCCGAGCAGGGAGAGGAGACGTAATCCATAGTTCTCTATGAGAACTGTGGATTAACATAATGACTGGAACATATTCCAGCCGTAATTTGCGCACGCCAGCGCGTAATTACGGACTGAAATACGTCCAATTTTAAGCCGTGTGAACATGGCCTTACAGCCACACAGTTCTCTCTGTCCTTCTCTACACTCTCCACAATGATCAGTGCCTGAAGGCAACCAGAGTTAGAACCAGGACAACACTGGAATATTAAAAAGTAAGTAATGGACACTGGATGTAATAATTTAACCTTCCACTACACAGACCATCAAGGATACTGGCATTTAGCTTTTCAATGCCTAAGCTCACAGGGATACAGACTTTACCTTCCCTGTCCTAAATCAACAGTTGCAAACATTAATCCCTTCTCTGTCCTAGACCTCACAAATACTACAATAAAAATATTTAGTACCCTAGTTAAACTATTTGTCTTGTAAAGTAATGTTTATATTTACTGTGTTTGTATTGTTTAATTTAGAGAGTGCAAAAACCCAGGCCCCTAACTGCCCACTCACTAGCTGCAGAGACGTACAGCAGTGGCATAGCTACAGGCGTCGCAGCGGTTGCAGTTGCGACTGGGCCCCAGAACCAGGGGTGCCCACAGGTCTCCCTCGCCACATAGCTGTATTGCTGAGTCACATAGACCAAGCAATGCATCAAACTGCCGTGGAGCAGGCACACAGCTGAGATCCTTCGGTCCCGGATGTTGAGCCCTCTGTAATGGACTTGCAGTTATAACAGGCAGCGGCACAATGCGATGGTGTAATCGCAGCGCCTGCTCCGCTGTCTGTATTAGGCCACAAGCCTATTGCTAGGCTTATGGCCTAGTGGTGGCCGATAGTGAGTGAGGTAGGTGGTGATAAAGGGCTCCATAAGGTATTTAGGGCCCCTTTTTAGTGATACATATTGTAGGGATAGTTTGGTACTTTGGCCTTTTTAAATGTGTATTGTGTGTTGTGTATATATAAAATATTTTATATATATCCACTATACGGGGCCCTTATATACCTATTTGACTAGCTAAATTTATAAAATATATATATATATATATATATATTATATATATTTTATATTATATTATTCAATAAAGGGGCCCTTTTATACCTATGACTAGTCAGGTGTATTTTTATGTTTTTATGTATATATATATATATATATATATACACACACACATATACACTAAAGAAGGCCCTATGTACCCAACACTAAACCCTAATAAAAATAATAAAATAATCTTTATTTATATAGCCACCAACATATTCCGCACACTTTACCAATTTGGAGGGTAAACGTTTCAGACATTACACTTAAAAGTACCCCTTACAGATGAGCACAAGGAAGGGGGGAGGGCCCCGCTCGCAAACACTTACAATCTATTAGGGTTACGGGAGAGAGAAAGGGCAAGAGTCTAGATTTCATGGCCAGCCATTGACATAAATATGGGGTTGTTTTTACATAGAATACGGATTAACCTGGGCCACCCTCTATTATAATCTATTACAATTAAGTGCCGAAAATGAGATGAGTGCGCTAGGGAGTGTCGGGGAGGGGGGTGTTGCTTTAGGGTTCGGGTAGGCCAAGTGAAAAGATGTATTCTCAGGGCCCTTTTTAAAGCTGTGGAGTTCTGAGTGTGCCTACGCCGGGTGCATGTTCAGGAACGGTGCCGCACGTGTGAAGTCTTGGAGAGGGCATGGGAGGTTCGGGGGATTGTGAGGTAACCTGTATATCAGCAAGCGGGGGGAGAGCGGGTAGGGTGGTAGACAGAGATGAGGGAGGAGATGTGGGAGGAGCACGTTTAGAGAGTTTAGATGAGAGTGATGAGTTTTGTTGTATCCGTACTGGATAGGAACATGCAGTGACTGACACGGGGTAGAGGCTCAGTATAGCGGCTGGAAAGAAAGACGCCTGGCTGCGCATTAGGACAGACGGGAGAGGGGAGAGTTTGCACAGAGGGAGCCGATAGAAGATTACAGTATCGAGCGGAAGAAAAGAGAAACAATGAGATTTTTGATTTTTACAGTGAGAAAAGGAGGGATTCTGGAGATTTCTTAGGTGCGGGTGACGGGGAGCGGGCAAGGGATTAGTATAGGGACAAAAGCAGATTGGAATCTGTAAAACCCCCAAGACAGGGGGCCCTGCTCCCTAGGAGTTAGGTGGGCCACACATGAACAAAAAAGGGCAGGGAAAGGTCTGTTAGAGATGGTGGGTGACTAAAGTTCATTTTTAGTGAGGTTTTATTTTAAGATACAGGGAGGACTGATGTAGAGACAGAGACGGCGTCCTGGTGTTTTGTAGCAGAGCAGGAGTGATGTCTGGGAGGAGGGTAAATTGGGTGTCATCAGCGAGAGGGGGTCTGGAAGCAAATCTGTGATGGTTTTCTCCAATGGGGGCGTATAATTGGAGAAGAGGAGAGGACCAAGAAGGATCCTGGGGAAACCCGAAGCAAGGGGAAGAGGAGAGGAGGAAAATCTGCAAATGAAACACTAAAGGGAGCTTTTGAAAGGTAAGATGAAACCCAAAAGAGGGGCGGTGTCCTGGGGAAAATGGTGCTAGCATGCTGAGGAAGTTGGTGATAAACGTGTAAAACGCTGCA
The DNA here is from genome assembly GCA_025379985.1 of Phyllomedusa bahiana. NCBI lineage: Eukaryota > Metazoa > Chordata > Amphibia > Anura > Hylidae > Phyllomedusa > Phyllomedusa bahiana. The sequence continues at coordinate 101,370 of JAODAL010000018.1, forward strand.
GAGAGATCCAAAAAGAAGAACAAAGTAGTTACCCTGCGTTTTTTTGTGTTAGGAGATATTGGAGACTTTGTTAAGCAGTTTCCGTGGAGTGTAGGGTGCGGAAACCTGATTGCAGAGGGTCAAGAAAGAGTTGGGGAGAGATAGGGACGGCGAGAGTAAACCCAAGCTTTCCCAGGAGTTTGGAGATGAAAGGGCGGTTAGAGACTGGTCGGTAGTTACAGCGCAGGGGGTCCAGAGTGGGCTTTTTCAAAAGGGGGTTTAATAGCATGTTTAAAAGGAAGAGGGAAGCCCGGGAGAGAGAGGTTACAGATTGCAGTAAGGTGAGGAGGATAGCAGAAGATGACTGGACAAGGTGGGAGGGAATGGGGTCACTAGAGCAGGAGGGGGGGGGCCGCAACAGCAGAAGCCGGGGACACTTTTCTTTTTGTCAGGCAAGAGCTGAGGGAGGTGGGGGTGTGCGGGGGGGGGACAGATGGCTGCTGTTTTGGGGGTGTGGGGGATGAGATGTTTTCCCGGGTTTTTGTCAATTTTCTTTTTTGAAGGAGGGGCTGGGTTTTTCAGCACAGAGGTCAGAGCCCGGGGGCCGAGCTTTACCCAAAGAAGGGATGGTGTTCAAACAGGCGTTAAGGTTGTTGTGTAAGGTTGCGATGAGGGGGTGAAATTTTTTTTTGGCGCTGTGAAGGGCATTTTGATAAGTCCCGAGCAAAAAATTTGTAGTGGGAAAGTCTGCAGGTAGCTTGATTTCCCTCCACGACGCCCGCACATTGGAACTCGTGCAGATGGCGAGTCGAGGGGTGTCCTGGCTGTGGGTTTTTCTGACTTGGGGGGGGGGGTGTGGGGGCATCCCAAAATTTGTCCAGGTGGTGAAAGGTTTCATTATTGTTTGGATGCCAGGTCAGGGAGGGAGGGAGGAGTTGGGGAAGGAGGACTGTATGGGGTTGTGAATTTCCCGAGGTTTATGGGGGAATTTTGAAGGGAGCGGGGAGGTGTGTCCAAGATGGGTGGGGGAATTATAATAGTAAGGAAATAAGATTGTGATCAGAGAGAGGTAAGGGGAATTATTAAAGGGTTTGGATTGAGGAAACGGTTACGAAAACCCAAACCAGAGAGGTTCCCATCCTTGTGGGGGGGAGAGTTTGTTAAATCGAAGGCCAAGAGAAGAGGTTAGTGAAAGGACTGGAGGCAGAGGGAAAATGGGGTCATCAATAGGGGTTTTTAAAATCACCCTAGAGAGTGGGGATTTCAGTAGAGAGGAAAAAGAGGGACCAGGGAGCAAAATGATCCGAAACTGGCGGGGTAGCCGGGAGGGCTGAACACAAAACCCGACTCGGGGGAAAAATGGGTGAAAGGTCTGGGGTGTGGACCTCAAAGGAGGGGAAAGTTGAGGGTGCAGGGGAAAGGGCCGGGAAAAGTGCAGATGGAGAGAGAAGATGCCAACTCCTCCACCCGGCCCGTTCTCGGTCGAGGGTGTGGGGGGAAGTGTAGGCCGCCAAGTGAAGGGGGCAAGGGAAAACGGTGTCGTGATGGAGCCATGTTTTGTGAGGGCTAGCAGGGTTTTGGGAGTTTTTGGGGAAAAAACATGTCTGAACAGCAAATGGTTGTTCGAGGATCGGGCGTTCCAAGAGCACATTTCAAAGGGGCTGGAAAAAATGTACAGGAAATCAATTGGTTAGCAGGGTTTCTATGAGAGGAGGAGGTGGGGGTGGCAGTAATGGAGGGTGGGCCGGGTTTGGAGAAAAAGTCACCTGCAGCAAGAAGCGGGGAAAAAAAAAGATGCCCGCAGTGATAGTATGGCGGCGTTTGTGCACAATTTGAGAGGTGGTTTTTGGTATTTGAAAAGGGGAAAAAAAAGTGTGTGTGAACACATAGGTGAGGGAAGGGGGAGAGTTGTGGATAAGTTTTCTGGGGCAATAACTGGTGGGAACCAGGATAGATGGCTGCAAGATAGACGAATACTGGATGGTAAAAATTCTTTTTTTTTTTTAGAAACCTAGTTTTTACAAGAAAAGGGTTCCCCCAGCCCCTTCGGCCCCCTTCCGGTTAAATTTCGGTTTTTTTTTCAGATACTTGATTTAGCTTATCAATCACTTTCATATCTGGTTCACTTACAATATGGTTCCCCCTTACATGGCTATACTGCCCCAAAAGGGAGACTGACCCAAGCTAATAATTTATATATCCCTTTGGGTTCTTTATTAAATCAGGGGCCCCTGCCAGCAAAGGGGGGATTACAAATAAGCGAAGGAGTCTCAGGGGGGATGTAGGTCACTAGCAATTCAAATAAACAAGGGTAAATTTTACAGGACAGAGTTGGGGAGAAAACTTGCATTCAACATACCAGAACCAGAGAGCAATTATGCATATCAGCAGAGACAAATGTGGGAGGGGGTAGTCCCCTATTTACAATTCAACATACCAGAACACACAGAGCAATTTTTACTAACAGCAGGACAATGATGGGAGGTGTAGTCCCCTTTCCATTTAAAAAATCCAGAAACGCACTAATATTGTATCTACTAAGGGGCCCCATTACCTTATGGGGCCCCTTTTTCACCACCTATCAACTGTGGGGCCTATTTCCCTTCTTATCTACTGGGGCGCCCAATAAAACCAACCTACTTTAAATCTTACAGCTAAAGGCCAAAATATTATGGCATTTAGTTCCTATCGAACTCGGTGGTGAAGGACCTCTGAACCCTGTGTTTTTTTTTTTTTTGCTTTTTAAAAAGGGATGCTGCACTTTTGTGGGTTTAAAAAAGGGTTGTCAGGTAATAATTTTATTTTCTAAATTGGCTACTGCTGCTCTATCAAAATAAAAAAAACCAGAAAATTTTTATCTTTCCCCCACCTCACCCTTTTACCCTTTTAAGTCAATCACTACACTTTCACGGGTCCCGTTGCCCGCCCTGCTCTCCACTTGTCAGCTCCTCACAAAACGGTCTCCAAGACTTCTCCTGTGCATCCCTCATACTCTGGAACTCTTTGCCACAACACATCAGACTCTCTTTCACCTTCACTTGCAGCAAAAGCAAAACCTTATAACCCATCTGAATAGCATACAACCTACAATAACCCTGCTGCCCCTACACCACCCCACCACCCCCCAAACCCATGGCACTTTGTAATGCGCCTGATTTTGGGGGGCATGCGGGAGGCAGGGCCCTAGAATTTTTGCAAAACTACATATTTTTTGTTTCGCTACGGCTTTTTTAAGGCGCATTACTGTTTGGAAAGGTAAAACATTTCAAAGTGGTTTTCTGAGCCCAAAAAATTTATACAAACGTAGAATAGGGTAATTTATGACCGCTGTAGGCGGGTTTTAAAACGGCGCATTCTAGACTAATATTATGTGCATGAAATTTGGCGTTCGCATACCAAATTTCATACATGTCGCTCTTAGTGTTGTTATTGTACTTTGTTTAGACCTATGTTATGTATGTAAAACCCCTCAAATGTAAAGCACCCTGGGATAAATGGCGCTTTAATATAAATAATAAAAACAATAATATTCACCTCTTCTTTCACCTTGAATACAGCAGTGCGCCATCCTCACCCGCTGCTGGTCTTCTGTTATCTTTCAGTCTTCTGTCGAATGGGGCATCACACCCACAGCAGTCATGTGCCATGGGATGACATCAGCGTTTCGGAACAAAGTCAATGGCATTTGATCTCTGCAGTCAATTAGCAGCAGATGTCTTGTTCCACTGAAGACTAAGGCCGTGTTCACACGGCTTATTCCCGATGGATTTGTGTGCCGTATTGAGCGCACAAATCCGCCGTGAATAAGGGGCGGGACGGGGGCGGGGCCCGAGAGCCGCGGGGGCGCCGCGCCCCGCCCCATAGACAATGCATCATTTACGGCGCGTACGCGCCGTAAATGATGTGCATGTCACTTTCTCCCCCCGCGGCGGATTCGCTGAGCGGGGAGGAGCGACGGATTCCACTGTTCTCAATGAGAGCAGTGGATTACCGTAATTGCTGCCGCGGATTGGCGCCGTACTGAAGCGCAAATCCGGCGCGCAGTACGGCGCCAATACATGGCAGAATAAGCCGTGTGAACGAGGCCTAAAAGATAAGAGAAGACCTGCAGAGGGTGATGATAGAGCATCACTGGATTTAACCCCTTAATGCCGCAGCCAGTTTTGATTTCTATGACAGAGCCTCATTTTTTTCAAATCTGACATGGTTCACTTTATGTGGAATTAACTTTTTTATGGTTTTACATATCCATGTGGTTCAGAAACTGTTTTCTCTTGACACATAGAACTTTAAGTTATTAATAAATTTGGGTTGATACATTCCTTGTTTATTTGGGAAAATATCAAAATGTTGTGAAAATTTTGAAAAATTTGCCATTTTCAAGCTTAAAACAAATCTGTGTGTAAGACAAACAGTTATACCACACAAAATAGTTTATAACTAACATATCTACCATATGTATACTCTATAATGGCATAATTTTTTAAATGTCTTTTTTTATGATAGTGGGAGGCTTATAAATTTAGTAGCAATTTTTCAAATTTTCAGGATAACGTGCAACACAGATTTTTCTAGAGTCCAGTCCAGTTCTGACGTGTCTTTGAAGGGTCTGTATGTTAGAAACCCCCATAAATAACTCCATCTAAGAAACTGCACCTCTTATTCAAAAGAGCATTTAGGAAGTTTGTTAACCCTTTAAGTGTCTCACAGAAATTAATGCAATGTAGAGGTGAAAGTTAATTTTTTTTTTAATAGATTTTAAAATTTTATCCATTGTTCACTGTAACACTGTAGATGTTACTAGGGAAACCAAACACAAGATTGCTTCCCCTGAATCTGCTGTTTTTAGAGATCACACACTAGGGCCATATATGGGATATTTGACTCAACCACAAGCCTCAAAATAGGAGGAGCACCTACTCAATTTTGGGGTCTCATCTTCATTACGATATTTTTAAGTGCCATTACAGGTTTGCAGACACTCTAAGGTGCTAAAACTTAATACACACCCCTTAAAAGACCTCATTCGGGAAACTACACCCCTTAAGTAATATATCCAGGGATGTAGTGAGTATATTGACCCCACAGGTATTTCACAGATTTTCTTAGCATTAGGCTGTGAAAATGGAAAATAATTTTTTTTCAATAGTACACAGTTTTGACTGAAAATGTTTCATTTTCACAAGAAATCGTGGAAAAAAGCACCCCAAAATGTATTATGCAATACCTTCCAAGTTCGTCAATACACTATATGTGGGTGTAAACTACTTTTTGGGCACATGGCAGGATATAAAAGGGAGGAATCATTATTTGACTTTTGGAATGCAGATTTTGGTGGGTGCCATGTTGCATCTGCAAAGCCCTCAAAGTATTAGAACAGGTGAAATCTTCCAGAACTCAACTCAATTTTGTATTCAACACCCCTCAGGGAACTCATCTAGAGGTGTATTGTGCATTTTTGGCCCTCAGGTATTTTACAGTTTTTTTAAGCATTGTGCCGTAAACATGGAAAAAACAAAAAGCAATTCCACCATTGTTTTTGGGCTTTATTTTTACAGCGTTCACCATGTGGTATAAATGACAGGAAAACTTTACTATGCGGCTCAGTACAATTACAAAAATATTAATTTTAAACAGTTTTTTATGTTTTACTACTTTTATACAATAGAAATGTGTTTTTAAAAAATTGTGTATTTATATCATTATAGTCTGATAGCCATGACTTTTTAATTTTTCTGTGTATGGAGCTAATTAAGGCCTTTTTTTGCGGGATGAATTGACGGTTTCATTGGTACCATTAAGAGTTCATATGAAGGTTTGATCACCTTTTATTAACAATTTTGGGATTGTGGGATGAACAAAATACAGCAATCCTGGCAGTGTTTTTATTTTTATTTTTTACAGCGGTCCTCTAGCCATAACAATAACATGTCAACTTTAATCAGAAGGCCAATATGATTACAGCGATACCAAATTTATATTTTTTTATGTTTACTGCTTCTAGTGAATATAAAATTATTTTAGTTTCACTGGGCAGCAGTATCCAATTACAAAATAAAACTATTACCCCTAGAACCACTTTAAGCAGATGACACTCAATGAAGAATTTACATTGTCCCTAATCATGTTATAGGTCATTGTGTTTACCTTCGTAAATACAGCAGAAGACGTTAAATAGACTTGCCTTTTCCTCCTCCTCCTCCACCATTATATCCAGATTATTTCTAAAGGGGGGGGGGCAACACTTTCAGTTTTAGGTTCCTTACTATGTGTATAGTTAAAAAAAAATTTGGGTTATTCAATTCTTTTCATTATCTACGAAACCACTGATATGTAAACACGGTACAAGATTTTATCATAGTTATCCCACTAGATTAAAGGTTTGGGCTAGTGTTAGTAACACAGCTATATCTTTCTTTCATCATTATCCTTTTTGATAAGGATAAAATAGCATAAAAACAGTTCAAGAACAGGAAAACTAAATTGTGTTTTGCCAGCTTCAGTAAGGAACATACAGTTGATCATTTTTAAAAAAAATAGAAGAATGTCATAGCAGAATGTATCACTCTTCTTTTTCGAGGACTTGTCATTGCTGACAACTTGGGCAATATTTTGTGTGGCTTACAAAAAATATTTCAACATGTGCACACATGATTAATAAAAAAGATTAGACAGCCTTGGCTATCTCATATATAAATTTGACTTGGAACTATTTAGCATATGCTTGGCTATGCAGATTCCTGTCCTGTAACTGCAATGTTACTGTTTTGCTCCGGGTGATGGAATAATACTTTTCTTCTTGTATACTACAAATTGCAACCTGTTTTCATATTCATATCTCAGTATCTCAGTATCCTAATATCTCAGTGTTTTTAGGATGCTTTGCAAGTGAAAGGTTACTAGTTCGAATTGAGGAGCAGCCATGAAGAAAATTTCCCAAGAAAAAGAGAAATAGCACCATTCAGCAAATCGATAGCGGTCTCTTGGCCAAGAAAATTGCCAAACTGCAGCAAGTAAGGCCATGACAGCTGGGAGAATATGAAATGAAGTCCATTCATCCATTCAAAAGCCAAAAGGTGGAAGCCCAGGCAAAATATTGAAGTCATCAAATCGACTCATCACAAGGTCTATCAGTTCTGGCGCGACAAACATGACAGTGAAGGTGGCTCGTATTCTTCGTAAAAGTAAGATCACAGACGTCCATGCAAGCACCATGCAACACACATTACACAGGTCTGGAACGGTGGCCCAAAAAAAGTTGAAGATGAGTTACTTTGTACACTTGAATACTATGGGTATGAAAAGGATGACATAGTGTTCCAGCAGGACAACAACCTGAAGTATACATCAAGGTTGGAGAAGAAATGGTTCAATGACAATGAAGTAGAGTTGCTGTATTGGCCCCACAACCCCCAGACCTCAGCCCACTCAAACACATTTGGGTAGAGTTGAATAAAAAGCTGTGTTTATACCAAAGTGAGTTGACCAGTATGCACCAACATTGAGAACACGTAGATGTGACCTGAGATCAGATTTCGGTGAAGACATGCATATGCAAGAGGGCATATCCAGAAGGATTTGCAAAATACTAACAAAATAATAAAAATGAAAATTTAGATGATGAGCAGTAAACCTATAAAAATACAGTTACATGAAAAGAATCTGCATAACTAAGCATATGCTAAATAGTTTCACGTCAAATTGGTCTATGAGATATCCAAGATGATTGTCTATAAAATAATGATAGTCTCATGTTCAAAGCTGTAGTGGATGGTGAGATATGGAGCCTGAAAGTCAAAAGTTATAAACATTTTGCTTGTCAGTATATGCCATAACCTAGATGTGAACTCAGCCTAAGGCAGTGGTCTCCAACATAGGTGCCTCACAACAGGAACCTTAAATGTATGGGTGGCAGCATGCTATAATGTGTTTGCACCTTCCTTCTTATAATAATTATACTAAGAGAGAAGACAGTACACCATAGTACATTGCTTCGTACCCTGGAAGAGTACCCTCATCTCTCATCCTATGATGAGTATAGGATGGCACGTTGTGGCATGAGGCTGCATCATAGTTCTTGGTTTCACTTGCCTTTGAATGCCCAATGCTTTGCCACTGGGCTGTGTGTGGTACATTTTCAATGGTCACTAGTCTTCTTGAAATCTTTTTGTAATGTGAGAAAGATCAAGTGATTTTTAGAATGCTTTTGTTAGAGAGTTGTCTCTTTAGTAATAAAATATGTTACATATTATGCTCTTTTTATTGTATACGTATACATATGACATTGTCTTATTTCCTCCTTTCAATGGACTGAATATGCAAGCAGCTCACACTACTTTCACATCTAGCACTGATTTAGCACTTTCCTGTCTGATATTACCTGCTTGGGATAACATTATTCACAGCATATCCATCAGATTAAGACCTGTTTACATGGAACCATTTTCATCCTTATGATCCTCAAAGCTAGATGAGATAAGTTTTTGCCATCGGGGGGGGGTTTTTATTTTGTTAGGCGTTTTGCAACGGTAACACTTTAAAGAAATGCCTTTTTAATACTTGTATTTAATATTAGTCAAAAATAACACAAATTTTTTGATCTCATTGTAACCCGGGGTTTAACATCAAGAGTTTTTATGGGTCTTTCACACAGTGTGGTTTTGGGGCGTTTGTTGGATGCGTTTTTTTTTGCAACATGTATACATTAATTGCGTACCTTCCTGCACAAAAAAAAAAAAATCCAAAAAACCGAAACCAAAAACCCCACCGTTGAAAGCACCCATCGTTATTTTTTTTTTGATTTACCATTTAGGGCGACATGTTGAAGGGGGTGTGCCCCAAAAAAACTGGTTTTGCAGTTCTAAATGTAGAATAGGCGTACTCCAACTTTGGCCGATTTTGCCTCATCCCCCACCCAAAAACATTTTTAGGCACCCCAAAATTTTTGGGGTTTCTGGGGGCGTCGCACCCCAAATTTTTAGAAGTAGCAATTTATGATTTTTGGCGCCAAACTTTGACGCAGAACAGTTGGAACAGCCCCGACCCAAAGGTAAAGGTGGTGCCTGAGCCCGAGTTGCCATTTGGTACTACAAAATGCCTTATTAGAACGCGAAAAACGGGTCATACATTCTGGCGAATCTTTTTTCCCAAAGCGACTTAGAACTGGTTACAGCCCAGAATTTATACACTCACCCGGCCATTTATTAGGTACATGTCCAACTGCTCGTTAACACTTAATTTTAACCCAAAAATGGCGGCAACTCAGTGCATTTGGCAGTAACTGGTCAAAACAAACCCTGCAGTTCAAACCGAGCATCAGTATGGGGAAGAAAGGTGATTTGAGTGCCTTTGAACGTGGATGGTTGTTGGGTGCCAGAAGGGTGGCCCTGAGTATTTCAAAAACTGCGGGATCTCCTGGGATTTTTCACGCACAACCATTCCAAAGGGTTTTTTACAGAAAAGGGGGCCAAAAGGAAAAAACATCCAGTGGCGGCATTTTCCTGTGGGCGGAAATCCCTTGTTGATGCCAGAGGTAAAAAAGGGGAAAAATGGGCGGGAAGGGTTTCAAAGCTGAAAAAAGGAACAGGACTCAAATGGGCCCCCCTTTAAAAAAACCCCAAGGGGTAGGCAGAAAGCATCTCTGAACGCCCCATATGGCGAATTTGAGGCAGATGGGTTTACACAGCAGAAAGACCACCCCGGGTTTTTCCCACCCCTTTAAAAAGCTAAAAACAGGAAATGAGGCACCAATTTGCCCAAGCCCCATAAAAAATTTGGACAGTAAAAAAATTGGGGAAAAACTTTGGGCCTTTCTGAGGGTTTCTCGATTTCTGCTGCACATTGGGAGGTTTAGGGTAAAGGAATTTTGGCGCCCAAACAACATGAAAGCATGGACCCCATCCTGCCTTGTATCAAGGGTTTTCAGGCTGGTGGTGGGGGTTTGTCATGGTGTTTGGGGAAAATTTTTTTGGGACTCTTTGGGCCCCCTTTGGGACAAAATTTTTGAAATCGTTTGCAACACCCTTTTGGAAAACTAAAGACCCCGAAAAAATTGGGGGCCCGTTTGAAGGGAAAAAAAGGGGGCAACCCGTTACTAGCATGGTGGGAATCTAATAAAGTGGCCCCGGGGATGTATGTGCCCTTCGTTGTTGTTTAAAATTTTTTCTGTTAGAAACTAGTTAACATGTTTGTTGTAAAATTACAATTTAATGTTTTACATTTTAAAAAACAAATGCTTGGATGCTTAACAATTTACTTCTAATCTAACATACTAATTATCAACAAAATGTATATAAAATACATAGCATAGTGGAGGTTTCAATGCAATATATACAGTGTGATCTTTAAGGGCTTGTCCCCATGGCACAGGTTCTTTGTTGGTTTTTCAGACAATTTGTGGTTTTACAAACCATCTGAAAACCGGCAAGCAACACTCCCCATAGACTTCAATGGAAAATCCGGATTTTCCGCTGCATGTTTTTTTTACATCGCTGGCGGTCCGAAAAACTTAAAACATGTTCATTCTTCTGCTTGGTTCTCGGGTGGAACATGAACTTGTGGGTGCGAAGAGGGAGAGCTAGAATCCGCAAATCATGGGCAAAAGCCACCCCCCTGCGTGCCAAAAAAATACCAAATACTGGTCATCCTTTCCGACTGGTATTTGGTCTTTACCGTGTAAACGCACCCTAAAGGTGTTAAGAGGTGCAGCTGCACCTGGACTCTGATGCTTGAGGTGGCCAAAGACTAATCTACCAAAAATGAAGACGGAACACTATTACTGGCACTTATTAATTGTAGAGCAATAGGGGCTCATAAGTATAAAGTCCAGCAAGCCATAACAAAAAATTCTGATTGCCTGCCTGAATCTCTATTCACCTACTGTGATGTTTTCTGTTCTAATTTGTGCATTTTACTGTAGCATTTTTAGTAGCCTCCTTTCTCTGCAGATGAGCAGCAGCATTTCCTGTTTGAAAGCTGTTCCCTTAGCACTAAGATGCCCAGGATTCTTTGATTTTCTGCATCTATCTTTTTCTCTTCCAACATAAGTCATGGTGCAGGTCTCCTCTCTCCTAGCTCATATTTAAAGACAGATCCATAAGGTCTGTGGTTTCAAATACTGCCCTAAAAACCCCAAAGCCTTTGGTCACGTGATCTGGTCCTGATCTCTTTGTGTCTAGATACACAGAACTGCAGGAAGACACAGGAAATTTTTATAAAAGTATATTACAATTTTGGGAGAGATTTTATTTAGAAAATCATTTTTTCCACTGGACAACCCCCTTATTGCTATTTCTCTGACAGTATGCATCAAAAATAAATAAATAAATAATGAGATGCCTTGTGCATTGGGGTGGGGGTGTGGAGTTAATGAAAAAAAACTACTGCACATAGAACTCTGCAGGTTCCATATACAGTTAAAAGCTTTCATATTCTGTCAAGAAGGTAGGTACATCACTAATACAATTTGCAACAATACAGAGCACCCCAACGAAATCAAATATGACACGTTGTGTTGCTTTTGACTCATTACAATGTCCTTTCTTTGTAATCCCTGGGCTGTTGCTTGGTAACCTACATGAAGATCTGTCTCCAATCAGATCATTTTACATTGTTTTCAGACTAGTCAGTGCACTGAGAGCTGCCAAGATTGGGGGGTCATTGCATTGTATTACTATGACTACCTACATGAACCACCATTATCTTTAAACCTCAGAGTTCATATCACTATTACATAGTACAATGATATGTTTCTGATAAATTACTGTAATAAAACCCGGACTAATCTTAACTTAAATATATTAAAAATGTTTTACAGTTTGTTGTTTAAAAAAAAAATAAAATATTTTTGGGAGTTGGCTTGAGACAACGGGATGTTATAGGCCACCTGGTCTGCTTCATGAAGAAAAAGTTTTTAAAAATTTTAAAATTTAAAATTTACTAATAATTATCTATATAATGCATAGTGCACCCTCTAAAGTGCAAGTTTTAAACATAACTACATAAATATCCCTATATACACATAGTATTAAAAGTGAAAGTTACTAATCAAAAGCGCACTTAGCAACTGTAAACAAAATTCCTACAATTTTTTGATTTTGATCATATATTCACTTCATGAAAGGATTTGATTTTGTCTTAGAAATAAAGAGCACAGAATAGAATTATTGCGCAGGGTTTTTTCAAAATTTTGAACTTTTTTTAAAAATTGTGCATGCAAGATATAAAAGGCAATGAACCGATTTTATGTAGCCTAACTTTGCCATCCATTTTTTTTATTAGGGTGATTTTCCCATCAATGCCATTTTTATTATGAATGAAAGGTTTCATAGTTTATTATCTAATTATTGTATTGTTCTCAGGTTTCAGGATATGTATCTAGCCTCTATGCCTCCAAAAACCTAGTAAATATGTTTGGGGACGCTTTCCCTATTTTTAAATTGGGGAAATGAATTTTGGCAATATATCTTTTAGACTTTGTTCATACTTTGGTTTAAATTGCCTCTATGTTTTTCTGGAAAATCTCCTTTTTTTAACAAAAGTATCAAGTTACCATACATTTGTTTAAACTACCTCCTTTTTAAATAAAAAAAATACTGTTGGGCCCCATGTATAGAGTTAGCTATTTTTTTGTACAATGAATAAAGTATATTAATGCATACTGCCCAAACTTGGTTGGATTGGCATACCTAGTGGATATTTTGATAGATATGGTGGTGTGAACATAGCCTTAGACAGTCAACAGCATAGAAACTCAACAAATCATCCCGTACCATGTGTCTTTGGGTAAAACAATGAGATGAGCAGATACAAAAACTTACCTTGAAGTTAAAGCCTACTGAGTTTCACAAAATTACCAATATATTTGGGGTGGGCCAATTTTCTGCCTTTTAGGTGAAGTAGAAATTTCTCTGCAAACTAAAATGAAAAGACATCCATGAAAAAAAAAATAGAATCTAATCTTTACCTCTAGATTTGGAAAACACGTAAATAAGAAATACATATGAACAGAACTGCAAATGTATAAACCTATACAAGTCTTGAGAAATTCAACAGGTGCTGCAATTATGCGGCGATTTTTTTCCATATCATTGTAAGAGATTACGAAATACTTATGTCACATGCATATTCTCTAAGGATATGCAAATGCTTAAATGCAAATGAGCAGGCTAGTAGGAAACATGAATGAGGATGAAGAACATATATTTCTGTAGTTTATCAGGTATTCTGCCTGTTCTTTTGTGACACTATGACAGAGTGACCCAGTCTATCATATTCAACAAAGTAGCTGTACTTTCCCCTTTTTGATCTGTTTTACATACTTATAAAGGGCTTATAAAAGAAGTTACAAACTTTGAAGAGAACAGATGTCAGAGGGAGCTTTAAGCTGCAGTGAAGGGGTTAGTCCAAATTCTAAGTTTTATTATCTAAAAACATAAAACAATCTCAGTTCCAATTTTGCATCTACAGAACACAGACTAATAAGAAAACAAGTAAATAGGATACATGTCAGCTGCATGCATTTCCCAACTTGCTGGAAGATAAAATGTCTCACAGGTAAGATAATGATATTTAAATACAGAGAAGAAAAAAAATCAAGTCAAAATGACAGGTTTGTCCAATTCATTTTTTAAGAAATATTCTGTCATTGATAGATATCAAAGGAACTGGGAATTTTAATCATCTCTCTATTCAATCTCAGTTGGGTAAATCATATCTAAGAGATTTGCATAAATATAAACCATCAAAGACTTTTCATCTTCAAAGGGGGTTTCAAGACCCTATAAGCTTTGTACTGTAATCATCACAGGTCACAACCCTGCAGGAACAGGGCTGCTATGGCAACATAAAAAACTAATGCTTAAGGCTTAGCATAATATTCTGACTAATAGAAAGGAAACTCATTCTAAAAGCTGGCAGCCTTTTTACCAGAAGCTTGATTAGCGGTGTTTGTTCTGCCCCTTTTAGCTTCTCCCCCCCCCCACTTCATCCTTGAGCCCTCCCCTCCTTCACCAAATCAAAATATCACATCTTTAAGGTATGTAAAATGTGTCCATCCCCTTAAATCATATAATCAAATTAGACAGAATTTACCAAAAATGTCACACAGGAAACATTGCATCAGTTTTCAAATACAAAATGTAATGAAAAATGTTACATAAAATTAGCAATTTATTACACAATAGTGAAAACAAGAAAGAAATAGATTTGCTTTTAATCTGTGGATTTTGCTATCTTGCACATGAACATAAAAACTGCTAAATATAGCACATGTTGTTTTGGTGCTTTACACTTTTGTTTCGTGGTAGAAGGCCTTAGAAAGAACAAAATGGTCTCCTCCCTGCTGTTTTTTAAGCCTGTACAACATACATTATCATACCACCTGGAAATACGAGAGCAGCTTACAGGAGGGAACATCTAAAATGTTACATTAGCCTTTCCACCAAAATCTTTATACCTTACAAGTAATTTAACTCCTGCTTCTCTGTCACATAATATTTACTTAGTGAGAAAACTTAAAAGGTGAGGTTGGAGGCAACTTTCAATTAATATTTTTTTTTTCTTTGCAACAGGGGACAATTAAATGTTTCCGGCCAAGCAAAGTGAGGAGGTGTTAGGGAGGGGGCGAGGGAAGAAAAAAAACAAAACAAAGAGATTGGGGAGGGGATGAAGTAGCAGCCCTCAGCACTTCTTTCAATTCCAGTGCACACCCAATAGTGTGTGAGGAAGAATGCCCACTGTTCGGGATTTGTGGGAGAATTGTCCCATGACAAAAGAGGCAGAGTTACGCTTGTTATTCTCCAATAAGCCATGCCAGTCAAACAAGTACCCATACTTAGGACAAAAGGAAAGCAAGGGATTGTAGCACAAAAGAAAACAAGTAAGCCCATCTTTCAGTTGTGCATCAGCTTCCAGGTTTTATGCTTCACATAAATAAAAATGAGGAGGAATAAAAAAAAAAAAAAAAGGATGTCTGGTGTAATACAAAAAAAAAAAATCTCTTCACTTCAATAAAAAAAGAATTAGTTTATAAAAAGGTGTTAAAATGTGTAACACATTCTTTAGATGAAAGGCTTTTCACTGAAATGAGTGGCGGAAAGAGAAAGGCGAGAGCGTGGAGAGGAGGAGGCAGGCGCCCAAAAGCTGATTTTTTTTTCATTTTCTTCTCTAAAATTGTCTTGGAAATAAAGGTCAACACAGAGAAAGGAGGAGAACATGTTTGTCTGTCTAGAAAGGGTGAGTATAAGGCTAAGAAGGGGTGGATGATTTTTAGATATGTTAAATTAATTTCTTAACCCCCTAACTACAAGAAAAGGAAGGGGAACCATTGCAAGACACACAGACGGCGAGAGGCAGCAAGAGAATACAGCTCTGGAACAGAAGCAACCATGGTAAAATTCTGTTGAGGTGAAAATCTAAGCGAAGTAGTCTGGGAGTTCTGCAGAGTTAGTAAGTAACCCCATAGGTTGACTTATTATATGTACGTAGCAGCTGTCTCCAATGAGCTGGAATCTATTGTACTGTGTGCTATTATTTTTGTATTGAATTATTACATATAGAAATGATCACTTTAAAATTAAATCAGCATAGTAAATATAAAATATGTCAATATATAAAACTATGTTTCGAGAAAAAAAGCTTGGAAGTGATTCCTTTATTCACGTTTTGGTTTAGAGAAATAAGACCATGAAATGATGAAAAAAGTCACATGATCTGGAAATCCTTAAATAATGGTATATGGGCCTGTTGACATCAAATGTACCTAATATTTTCTATGTTCTGTTGCTCCTCCTTCACTCCCCCATAGCTGGTTGATCCAACTGATTTTCATAAGTGGAAGGCCTTAAAATAAGACTGATATAAACCTGTTGACGTGAACGAAACAAAACAACACTACTTCCTCTATATTGATTGATGGACAGAGTAAAACTGGCTTATAAACATAGTATTTATAAAGGAGTAGTCCTGCTCTTTTTGGGGAGGATCAGCTTTCGAGGTCTGCATAGGGTACACCAGACAAAACATGTATAGTAGATAGACTTGACCCAGAAGAAAATAATCTCTGAAGATGGTTTAAGAAAACCAGCAAAGGACTGATTTATATTATGGAACACCAGACTATTCTCTGCTTAGCAAACAGGTAAACACCAAAATGGTGATGATGTGGTAAATGCAGAGACAGAAAAAGGAAGCAAAAACATTTCTAAAAATGTCCTTAGGCACCAAAATAAAAATATAATAAATAAGTGGAGAAGAATGTATAATGCAATAGACATGTAGAAATAGTGTTTTTTTAAATTGCTTAATCGCCTAAAAAGCTCTAAAATGGACTGTAAAATAAAGTTTTTCCAATAAATGTGAAATTGAAATACTTCTCCTTCAGCATCATAAAATGTTTAGCATCTAACAATGGTTCAGAAAAAATATTTACTGTATCTAATTTAGTTACCAATTTCACTGTCTCTCCATTGCATTATTTATTTTATGTCTCAGTAATACCTTAGTAGGGCAAGGCTATGGTAACCAATAACTGCAAATACACAAGGCCCTTAACAGAGAATGTAATCATAAAAGATGCTTTTAAATCATTGTTAAGTACCAACAACTTGATTTCTCGTATATGGTTATTCATTTAGGTGCTATGAAAAATGAAAATGATGCAATCACTTACTGTATTATACTTACATGATGCTATCATTATTAAAATACAAAGATGTGTAGAAGTGGCTCCAGTGAAATTATTGCACAGTCCTTACTAATGGATCATTTCATAACAGGGACATAATCAGCTAAAAGATGAAATTTAAGAATGTCTTTCCACTATCTTGTATGCTGGAAATTGCTTTTTGATGAAATGCAATCTATTTCACCTGTATCATTCACATCATCCCACCCAACCAGCTGACCTATGTCTGAAAAACATTCCACAAGAAAAGAAAATAGTATCCAATATAATATTTGCTAATAAAGCCTACATAGATGTTGTTTTTGATTTTTAAGATTACTGTTATAAAAAATTGAACTATAAGGTATAAATGACAGGTAAATAATGGTAATGTATTTTTTTTTTTTACAAAATCTTGATATGTTATTTAAAAAAAAACATTTTATTCTTAGTGGACACCTCATTTTAGTAATATGTAAAAAAAAAAAAAAAAAAAGCTGGAGTAATTGCTGAGTATAAACCTTCTTTCTTCAAAAAAAAAAAAAAACACCTACAACTACTTACCTGGAAATCTATACTCCAGCGCTGGGTAGGCCACCATCTTAACCCTCACCTGAAAGGTCCAGAAGTGCTGGTGGCATGCCTTACCAAGCCCTTCAGAAGTATAGTGAGAGACACATCCAATGTGCCATCTGCTTCTTATGGAGTCCTTTTCTTGGCATTTTTCTGTAAGGCCATTAGAAATTTTCTAAGTAGCAATAATGGCTAAAGACATGGGCAGATAGGATCTATAAGGTGGACGTTAGAGCTTCTCAGTTACGGTTTTCAACATTACACTGTTGCTTAAAAAGATGATCCTACTTGGTTAAAGTAGGATTCAATTTTTCGAATATATAAAATGTTCAATTAGCTCGATAGCCCGCCATCTATAGTGGGGCAGTGTCACAGATGTATAAATCCAGATGTTCATGCCACTTTTTGCTGTTTAAATTATTATGGACAATGTTTAACTAGTTATCATTCTGATTGCATAGGCCTCCTAATACAATATGTGCTTATTTTCAGAATAGGCCATTCATTGTAGGGTAATAATGTTGAAACTGAATGGTCCCTTTTTCTACATTGTACATTACTGTAATATCACTGTCTAACCAAATGTGGAATGTATCTAGGTTATGCAAGAGTGTGCTACATTCTTTATGGAGCATCTTAAATGCTCACGCTGCAATTCATTTACTGTTCTATCATGCGTTTTATACAATTAGCTTATTTACAGGCTTGGTAAAGACATCTGACGTGCCACTTAACATTTCCAGGATTTTATTGGCTGAAAACACAGTCATGAAACACAAACACACCTGTCAGCAATTAAAAAAACGAAGAAATAGAGAGCAGCTCAGGAAATAATATCTGCGCTAATTAAAAACTCTAGTTAAATGCTTCCTGTTTGTTCTCTCAGGTGCCCTGAGAATTGACCTTACTCCTTTTTTTCCCTTTCTTTATGGTCATGATACTAAGCTTGCTGTACTATGTCATTACCGAACTA
This sequence comes from Phyllomedusa bahiana, assembly GCA_025379985.1. Taxonomy (NCBI): domain Eukaryota; kingdom Metazoa; phylum Chordata; class Amphibia; order Anura; family Hylidae; genus Phyllomedusa; species Phyllomedusa bahiana. Next base: position 119,558 of record JAODAL010000018.1, read on the forward strand.
CAGTGTACAGGTATCATAACTACTGCAAATAAGTAAATCGAACAACATCATTAAGATTGGAGTATGTTGATATTTCACCCAAACCTATAATCCAAACTTGCAATGCTTTCTCACTATTAATTCCTACTCTAACCTCACACAACACCTATTAAGTGTCCGTTCAAGTTTTGATTTCTGCTGTGCAGTGCAGAACAAAGCTATAGCACAACTGCAAATGAAGAACGTATGGTAAAGTTGCACTATTCCGAAGTGATCAGCTAAGGTTGGGTTATCCGGATTTTTTGGACAGTTAATGCTTTGAGTGCTCTTAAACCAACAGCATAGCAGGAGGGATGACCATGACACTAAAATACAACATCTGCCATCAACTGGAGTCATACATATCTGTGCGTACACACTCACACACGCACAAAATTGTGTAGACTGCATGGAGAGATGCAGTAGGGTTCAGAGCTGTATAATTCTGTCTTAGGTCAGTGTCCTCAAGAGACCACTACCAGGGGTCTGGAAAGAAGAAACGGACATTAAGGTGCATATAACTTTGTCATAAAGACGTTGTAAGATATCAGCAGCAGTCAAAATAATTCTATATCTACCCTCTGCTAATAATCCGCAGGGAAGCTACAGATTTCATCCATTACTGGTTGCATGATCTTTTCTCTTACAGGTGCATTTTGTGAATGGCTCAGAAGAACTATAAGAAATACAATTAGATTAAGGAAATACCAGAGAAGAACTGACGAAAATAATACGGACACCTTTAGAACTTTCTAATTAGTTTTTATTAAAAATGTTCTACCTTTTTGCTACTGTGGAGTTTCTGTAGAGAGGCCCTTACACCTTAAATAGCTGTAGAGCATTCCACCAACAGCTAGTCTTTGTGTCTCTCTCACTTACATGCACTCTCAGTTTGGGCGAGTGTACATGTGTTTTCAGAGAAAGATGCTACTAAACTTCTTTGTCCGTTGCTTATCTCTACAGAAAACAAAAGGTTCGAACATAAAAAAATTCACCATACTTGATATTTCCTCCCCTGACATTTGTCAGAGGAGAGTCAGGAGGCCTACCAACACCTTAGATAGTAGGCTGGTCCAATGGAAATCAGCAGTTTTGGCCAACAGTTGTATAACGTCTACAGGACACTGTTCCTGCTTCTGATAGCTCTTTCTGCCCCCTTCCCTCCTCTAAATGTTAGAAATAGCAGCAGAAAGGCTGAGAGGGAGCTTGCACACCAGAGATCAGAGGAGAGAGATGGGGAGAGCATCCAAGGAAGGCATTTCAAACAGGCTGCGAATAAGGGAAAAAACATACACAAAGAAGTTGAGAGAGGGAGGATCAGGCCTGTATTTTCTACTAGGCACCAAAGAGAGGGTTCCTAGGGCAGCGGTGTTTAAGGGGGTGGAACATAACTGAAAAAGTTTTTTTTTCTTGGTACTGCTGTTTGCAGCTTTCAGTTTCTTTTTATTATCGGCAGCTCCTGAGACAGTGGAAAGTTAGCTTCACGATGGTTCTCATCTGCTGCAGAAACTGTTTCTGAAGCAATTTAACTGTACTATGACCGTTACCACTTACCAGCATCATCCTAGGTGCACAGAGGCGTGTTTGGGTTCTAACCTGTGACAATCACTACTAGCCTGAAACACCTCACCTGCATGTCTCAGTAGTTGCTGAATATGAAAAGCAACACAGCTACAAACCAAAATGTAAAAAAAAAAAACTTTCTTCACTCCTTTAAAAGACACAGTTTGGCTGCACAATTTTGCTTGTAGAATGTTAGTATTTTATAGATATAAACTATGCCCTTTGGTCACTGTATCTTACTTAGTTTTGCTGCATGCAGAAGCTGCAACATTGGCAATGCATGCTTAATGGGGTGTATTCAGTGCTTAGGGCACTGTGGGCTCTAAATATAGTGCTGGTGAGAGTAATTTAGGTGGTGTACAAGTGTAAAGAGAAAGCAGAGTACTCAGGGCAAAGCTTAGCTTTTAAAGACACAGACTTCACATCCAACAGTTAAAGCATGTATGAGTGGAAGGACACTCCCACATAGGAAAAATCTAAAACTAGAGCGGGTTGCAAACTGAATATCAGGGGTCTGAAAGTGAATGAAGGAATGGAAGTTGTAGACTGAAACTTAAAGCAATTTTTTTTTAACAGAGTAAAAGATGTAAAATCCCTTTTTTGTTCATGTTTGTGTTTTGATAATTTTATGTTGAAGGTGTCTACAGTTTCTACATTTCAAATATGTAATGATATGAAAAAGGAATAAAGAAAGAATACAGAAAGTCAAAACAGCAAAGCTGATAAGGGAAAAACCCGGAAACACTTCCTCTTTTTAATTAATGTAAAAAACACCTATGCTAGCAATAAAACAAAAAAGGCCCTAATACTTACTATACTATTAGCCTCACTGGTGCTACAGTTAGAATCATAACATGGATTCTAGTACAGTTGTCTAGAGGCATTGAACAAGAATATATTAACCCCTTAAGGACTGGCTATTTTGTCTTTTATTCATTTTGACATACAGTGCTACAACTGCTGTGGCACTAAATCTGTATTTTTTTGTACTTTTAAAAAACATTCTAAACGGGAAAAGGAGGGGGTTTCTAATTTTTTTTTTTTTACAATTAGACATGCCAACACTCTCCCTCTGTCACACTACTTAGATGTCTTGGTTGCTATTTACTGCAGCATATAAGGGGTTAAATAACCAGGATCTGAGTGATCTTTGATACCAGCAACATGCAGAGGCATGTTAACTGAATGCTGCTGCCAATGCCAACAGGTGGTGGCACAGGTGCTGCTCCTGTGCCTGCACCATACATTTACAGCACAGGGGGGGGTGATGTACTTGCCACCCATGTTGTGAATGTATGGTAAGCAGTTAAAGATATATTGGCTCTTAGAGTTTTCTTTTTATAACCTAATATATTACTTCACATTCATTACAATTTAATTGGAAAGGCCAAACAAAGATGAGGGAATAAGCGATGGGGTTCACTTTGCGCTACCATTTTTCTATTAAGCAGCCACATGAAAAAAAATGGCATTGCATTGAAGTTTTAACTATTGTTGGATTAGAGTTTGAAATTAAGCCAGACTTCACAGAAAAACAGGAAACAAACTGAATTCCTGCCCTATTGTGTGCATCGTAAAAAAGCCTAAAAGACTCACCCATTTCACTTCTTCAGAGGATTCAATCTTAGGCAGCATGATACAGGAAGGCAAGACTTTGGACTGCAGGATGACTACCAGATCTTCCTCTGCAAGGCCACTGGACACAGAATTAATCCGAACACACTTTTCAGTTTTGCCAAGGTCATACTCTTCAAGTGCTTTAACAATAGTCTCCCTGGCTTGAACCTAACAATCACAAAACAGAGAGAATTCAGTTTCTCAAAGTAAAATGCATAGCAGGTAATGAATATACATACTCCGTAAAGAATTCATTAAGGAAATCTTATGGTTGGTAGATTTTTAAACAGCATATGTTACCAGAATGCACTTCTTTCTATTTAATGAATATGGTGGTCTCTTTAAACTTCATCCTGGTAAATGCACTTTTTTGTGGCACAGATGAAATTTTTCTTATGCAGCATTTTTTGGCGTCGGCAATAAGAGGATTGTCTTTTTGAAGTAGAAGTTACATTTTTAATGGAACTTTTTTTATAATGGGAAAGCAAAAAATAAATATATTTGTAGGGTGAAATGGGAAAAAAATGCATTTGCATCTTTATTTTTTAAAATGTTATTTTTATGCCATTCATTATTTGGTATAAACTACATATACATTTTATTTTATAGGTCAGTATCAGATTTGTAAAGTTTGTTTTATGTTTTTAGGCTTCTCATACTATTTTTAATGGAATTGTTTAATAAGGTTCTATTTTAATAAATTAGACCAGTCCTGTGCATCATACGGCCTGCCAAACCATTCTGGAGGGACCAGAAATTGGCGTGGCTGGTGTAACCCCACCTCAAATGAGCAATCTCAGCCAGTTCCTGGATTAGACAGTTATAGATGTATAGATACAAACTATGTTTACTTTTTTATTCTCTCTTTTTATACGATGCATAGGAAAAATGTTTTCATATACAGGCAGTCCCCGGTTTACATACAGGATAGGGACTGTAGGTTTGTTCTTAAGTTGAATTTGCATGTAAGTCAAAACAGATATATTTATTAAATGTAACTCCAGCGCCAAAGGTTTCTTTTTTAGTTTTGGATAGTGCAGGGAAGGGTATTTACATTTGTTTTGCTGTCTGTGCCCATTTTAAGTAGATTTCACCTCATTCTCATCTCATGTGCTGCTGTGGCATGCTGGAACTTGTCGTTCCACAGCTACTATCTGCTGTGGAACATGGAACTACAAGTGTTAGCATGCCCCATAAACCTCTGTTTGTAACTAGGGGACGAATGTAAGTCGGAATGGTGTAAGTCGGGAAATGCCTGTATTATTAAAAGTTTTACTAAATATTTACTAAATATTTAGGTTGTTCAGACCTCCACCCAGGGCACTTGCCTAATCACTTGTACACTGAGGTGAGATGGGAATTCAGGTGATGGAGGCCTGCGGTCAGCTTCAAAGTCTAGATGACACTGACTGTGGCATGTAAGTGGTAAGATGGCCAAATTATCTCTGATCTTGTCTTCTGACAGCTGTAATAAACATCCTTCCTACTCATCATCATGACCTACATGACATCAAATGCCAGGAACAGGTTAAAATGGGGCCATGATAGAATTGAACCAATATATTTTTATACTATTTCTTTTTTTTAGAAACAATAAGATTTATGGGGTAATTGTGCTTTTGTATTCTATGGGTGAATGATAAGCTGTATTATATGCAGAAACACAGCAGCCAGTCCTCTATCACTGCCTTGAGGGGTGGGGACAAAGTTCCCCTCATGTACACATGGAATCATAACTATGAGCAGTGTTAAACCGAGGCTGAAAGAGTCACAATAAAAAAAAGACATTTTAACAGCAAAAACAAAATTCTCTCAAGGATCATAGTCAGATGCATAGTCAGCAATATGGCAACTCCATGCTGCAGTCAATACTACAAAAAAGAAAGCATCTAGAGCATCAAAATAAGCAATAAAAACTTACATGAAAGAGTGACTTTAAAGGGATTGTCTCACTACATCAATTCATCTTACCTCAGTCTTGTTTTCTTGTTTTCATTTTGAATTCAGGGGCGTGTTTACTGGCTTCTACTAGGCTGCAGTAGAAGCCAGGTATGTAGCCATAGCAACCAGTGCAGCCTATCATGAGAGAGTAAACAGGTCTGTAGCTATAGCGACCTGAGGAGCTGATGCAACCCATACTAGAGGAGATATCTAGGAATAGGTAGGACACTGTTAATGGACATATATTGCAAAGTGACTTGTTTTTGCAAGCTTTTTAACATAAAAAGCAATCCTTGTAGTGAGACAAGCCCTTTAAGTCCATGCAGGTATCTTTATCGAGCTCATATTACATTTTAACCTAAAAGGGGTGTTCCAGGACCAATCAATGCACCGTGGTCTGATGAGGTACGAGTTAAAATAAAATAAACCTCATACTTACCTCCCGTACAGTCTCATTCACTCGCCGCCGCCAGTCCGTTCATCCCGGCTGAAGCACGGAACATTCATGGTACACGTGACAGCTCCAGCCAATTACTGGCCAGAGAGGTCACGTGCAAGTGACGATGTGGCATGTGATTGGTGGCATCTGTCAAGTGAACGATGAACGTTGCATGCTTCAGCTGGGATAATGGACCGGAGCCGGGAGTGAAGGAGACCGAAGCTTTATCTTCTTTTTTTACTCATACCCCGACGGATGAACGAGCATTGATCAGTCCAAGAACACTCCTTTAACACTCCTTTTTCTCATGATGCTGTTTCACTGGGTCACAAGCAGATTTTCATCCTCTACCTTCTTCAAGCTGTAAGGTGGTTCTATAGCATTGATGAGCATATTTAGCTTCTCTGTAACTAGCTAAGACATTACAAAGAAACACAGCAATTTTTTGGGCATATTCACAGCTCAATGGCTGGACTAGACTGAACCCAGTAGGAGACATCTCTGGCCTATATGCTACCTGGGAAAAATTAACAGGTGCAGCTAATTACTGAGCAGCAGCTCACACACCCCACTGCTAGGGGAACAATTAGATGATAAAAAACTGCACACCGACTTAACACCTGTTTATATCAGCATGCAGAAAAGCCACAGTAAAATGCATGGGGAGATTGCACTAATGCAAAAATACCAATAAAACAACCACTCACATGCCCTCCATGCATGAGGGGGGAGGTTGCTGGTACTACAATTACATATAGATAAGGCGATACAGAAGGGTGTCATAAATACAGATATGTGTGGTACACCATGCTGGCTTACAACCTATTAGTGACACCCATACTATTAGATTAGGCAAGCTGGCCAGCACTTTACTGGGTGTCCAACACAAAACAAAGACACCCTCCGCTCCAGTAGCATATAGGCCAGAGATGTCTGCTACTGGAATCAGTTTAGTCTAGCCATTGAGCTGTGAATATGCCCCAAAAATTGCAGTGTTTTTTTTGAGTAGGTAATGTCCCATTTTTTTATGTGTTTTTCTGTACATTACAAAGAAGTAAGTGCAGGAGACTTAATTTTCAGTAAACAAAGCTACAAGTGCTCTGAGGAGTGAAAACATTTGCTTATCTGTAAACAAAGGCTATTCTTGTCAGAGATAAATGGGTACATATAGGAATCTGGTGCCGACTCGCCAGTTCTACCTCTCTTTTTAATAGTGTAAGATCTGACAGTATAAATGTGTCCTGTTCTACGGCAAAAGTAGTCTCAGCCATGCCACTTTGAAAATGATATGGATTTGTATGACAGTTTTGCACCAAACTTTGGCACGTTGTATGAATCTGGTGCGACATGCCCTGCATCTTGTGTGCGGACGGACAGACAGGCTTTGGAAAGGAGGGTGCAGCCCAGACTCTGCTTTGAACCTGCATTGAAATGGCATTTTTTTTTACCACTTTTTGGCCAGCCAACTCAACCTGAGGTGAAATTGTACCTTTTATTTGGTGCTCCCAGTTTTTTCAAATAGCCACCATGTACTTAAATTTGGATACAGAAATTTTCTAGTAACTGTTGGTGTATTTCATTGGTGCAAAAACCACTTTTTCTTAACCGTATAACTTTTAAATAGCTGTATTGCACTTTGGTGCACCCCAGTTCTGTTCAAAGAGCCACCTTGTACTTAAATTTGGATGCAGAAATTTTGTAGTAACTGTTGGTGTATTTCATTGGTGCAATAACCACCTTTTGTTATCTGTATAACTTTTAAATGGGCTGTATTGCATTTTGGGTGCGCCCCAGTTTTTTTCAATAGCCACGTTGTAATTAAATTTGGATAAAATACATTTTGTGGGTAACTTTTGGTGTATTTCCTTTGTGAAAAAAAACCACCTTTTGTTATCCGTAAATTTTTTAAATAGCTGTATTGCACTTTGGTGCGCCCCAGTTTTTTTCAAATAGCCACCTTGATCTTAAATTTGGATACAGAAATTTTGTAGTAACTGCTGGTGTATTTCATTGGTGAAAAAAACACCGTTTGTTATCCGTATAACTTTTAAATAGCTGTATTGCACGTGGTGCGGCCCCAGTTTTTTTCAAATAGCCACGTTATACGACAATTTTGATATAAAAATTTTCTAGTAACTGTTCTCGTGTGTCATTGCCGCAAAAAACGCAATTTCTCATCCGTGTAACTTTTGAATACTTTTATTGCGCTCGGTGTATCTCAGTTTGGCACAGATAGCGCACTTGTATGATAGTTTGCTGAAAACTATCAATTCCTAGTCCTACGGGGCCCAGTTGTAAATCCCTGGGACTGAAGGAAGAACACTGTTGATTTTGTTTTAAACGGTTCTTCCACCAGACCGAATTTCACAGGTATTCGAAGAAACAATTCTGTTTCTAATCCTAGTTGGCTGTTGGAAATTTAGGGGGATTTAATAATAGCTGTGATTTGCGTCTATCAATAAGAGACTGAAAAAAACTCTTCCATACCTTTTTATATTTATATCTTTCTGAACATGGAGCGAAATGCAGGTGGTAAGCAAGCAAAGAGGGGTGTAGGACATGGAGGTAGAGATACGAGAGAAGGTGCTCCTTCCAGTGCTGGCGACAACGCGCAAGCCAACGGATCTTCGGTTGCAGGACCGTCAGGCCTGACATCGCTGGGTCGGTGCCCAGAGAATCTCAGTAATGAACAGCGTCGCCAATCTGTTCTTCAGTGGTTAATGCAACCTGCATCCAGCAGTCTTACCTTCTCGTCCTCGCAGTCACGGCCACAAATGTCGTCATCATCGTCGGCATCCGTCCAACATGAAGCGAAGGCAGCCCAAATGTCAACTCGTTTACCCACCACTGTGGATAATCCATTTTCTGAAGACCTCTTTGATGACAAAATGCGGTTGGGGTCAGAAGGCATTTCAAAAGATCAAGAGGCCAAAGAGGATGATTTTGTCTGCTCTGACGCCCAATCGCTGACACCTTGCAGTGCCTGTTGCTTGTAGCTCGCAGCTCCAGGATGCAGAATGTCAGGATGAGGAAGTCACCTGTGTTGATGATGATGATGACGACATTGCGGATCCAACGTGGTCTTTTCAGCAGAATTTGCTTGCGAGCGCTTCATCACTGGACGAGGAGGTAGACGATGGGGTAGTGTCATACGGGTCCCGCCTCAAAAAGGGAGAGGGCGGTTTGCACAAGTCCGCTGAGAAATTTTTCCGCCAGCCACGGGTCAGCGTAAACACTGCTCCTCGCTTATCGCCGTCGAAAAGGTCCAGAACCTCTCAAGCCTGGGCCTTTTTTTAGCAAGCCTCTGATTCAACCAGTTTATACATATGCCGCCTTTGCCGTAAACGCATCAGTAGAGGGAAGAAACTTAGGTGTTTAACCACCACCACAGTCTAGTCACATGCAGTGAAATGCATAGTTTGAAATAGAGGGAACACTTGGCCAAAAAAGGACACCCGCCCCGGGCTTCCAACCACTGTAAAACCCTCTGTCTCCACCTCCTCCGCCACGACCAAGCGTTCCTCAGCTGCCCATGGTCTCTCAGAGTCATGATCAAGGATAGCCTCCGCTTCAGCCTCCACCGTCGCCCGAGTACACCAAGACCCATCCTACCCCTTCTCCTTCCACCAGTTTGACCTACACGCCGTACAGCGGCCAGTCTAACAGCCAGCCTTTTGTCTACCAGGTTTGGGAGCAGAATAAACACTTTAACCCAACCATCCCCAAAGCCAAATTCCTGAAAAGTCGGCATTGCCAGGCTTTTTGCCTTGGAAATGTTGGCTTTCCCATCTGGTGGGCACAGATGGGGTTCCGCCACATCATGGGGCCCTTGTCTGGGCCCCCAATACCAGATGCCGAGCAGGCATTTCTTTTCCAGAAAAACCGTCACTGCCCTGGCCAGCCACGTGTCATCTAAAATTTCAAGCAAGTTGTCTGCATCTGTGTCCGGCAAAGTCCATCTGACCATGGACTAGTAAGCACGGCCAAGGCTGCTATATCTCTGTGACAGCTCACTGGGTGAGCTGGGTGGATGTCTCTGGTGGTAACGGTAGCTCTCAGGCTCGGCGGATGCTCTTCAAAACCGCAGGGATGGTTCAGGGTTCTTTTTCCCAAGGTCCACTGGTAGCATCACGTGCCCATAGAAACCAGGCCGTGTTGAAATTAATCTGTCTTGGAGACTGTCAACACACAGGTCAGGAGCTGTGGACGGCTCTTCGCAACGAGACCGAGTGCTGGCTGGGTGACAAGAACCTTGTGCCAGGCAAGGTGGTGTGCAATAACTGTTAAAATCTTCTGGCCGCCCTTCAGATCGGTAGGCTGGAGCACATCCCTTGCCTGGCACACGTCATGAACCTCGTCGTCCAGAAATTTCTAAAGCGCTACCCGGGTCTGGGCTGAGCTCACACTTCCGCCGTTGCACCCTGCTTCGTCCCGCGGTGCATTGCAGCGTCAGCTCGGCCTCCCGTCAACCACTCATGTTACGTGGCAACACACTGGAATTCCCCCCCTCCACAGCTCCAGCGATTGTGGCAGCAGTGCAATGCCATTACGCAGTACGAAGTGACACATGGCCGGACAAGCAGCGGTGCGGACCTCGGGGGGTTGAGCCACCGAGAGTGGAGGCAGGTGAGAGAGCTCTGCACTATCCTTGCCAGTTTTTGAAGAAGCCACCAAAATGGTCATGCGGACAATGCCCTTGTCACCCTGAACATTCTGGTGATCCTAGTTCTGGAACGATCGTTGGACACTCTGAAACAGCAGGTCCCACCAGCGACGGAGGAGGAGATGGACACAGATGCGGACACAGAGCCTCTCTCTCTGTCGATTCCAGAAGGCCCAACAGTTTCCCAACTTTATCGGTCTTCATTAGGCAGTGGATCAGGGTCCAGGGCTAGTGCAAGGCGGTGCCTCAGCTCTCAGGGTACAGCATCTGAGGCAAGCCAGGGCTGTGTTGAAGCTGAGGCGGAGGAAGCGGAGGAGGAGGAGGTATTCCTGGACACCGACATTACCGATGTCCCTACCTTGGAAAGAGGTTGGCACGTATATGAGGCGGAGGAGGAAGATGAGGAAGATCAGTTTGCTAGTGCCGCTCGACCCAGAGGTTTTGGAAATAAAGGCTCCATCTCTCACATCAGTGCTTGGATGCTCCATTTCCTCCAACATTATCCTTGCATTAAGGCCATCAAACTGAACAACAGTTACTGGGTGGCCACCCTCCTCGATCCCCGTTACAAAGCGAAACTCAGCACTTTCCTCCACCCCACTCCCAAATATAGTAAAATGCAAGAATTGGAGACCGTGCTGATTGATCAACTGGAGACATCTGTTGCGTCTGCTTCACGTTCTTCAAATGTCACGGTGGAACAACGTCAGCAAAGTGACAGCAGTAGAGTGCCAAGTAGCAACAGCAGCAGCACAAGGCATTGTGGCAGAAGCCTAATGGGTGACCTCTGGCAATCCTTATTTACCCCCTCACCAACGCATGTAATGCAGGGCACACATACAACACACAGAGACCGCCTTAAGATCATGGTGCACGACTATCTGCGTCTCAACACCGATGTTTTTGGATATGTTCCGGACCCAATCAACTTCTGGGTATCCAAAATGGATGAAAGGCCCGAGCTTGCTTGCCACGCCATAGAGGTGTTGTCCTGCCCAGTAGCCAGCGTCATATCTAAATGGACCTTCAGCACAGCTGGAGGAGTCAATAAAGACAAACGCATCTGGCTTTCCACAGATAATATGGATCGTTTGACTTTCATCAAGATGAATCAGGCATGGATCTCTGATGATGTTGTGGCCCCAATTGCCGAGGTCACCGATTAGTTGCCGGTCTACTTACATTCCTCTTCAAACAGAAATGGTCTTCTTGAAAAAAAAAATTTTTAAATGATAATTTCTTACTGCAATTTTTATTCTCAGTTCCCAAAAGGTAATTTTGCTGGTTTTGCGGTAAGAAGACTGTAAAAGACACCAATTGTACAAGGTGTCATAAAAAAAAGGTAGAGAGAGAACCCGTTTAATACAGTTAAAAAAAAGAGAAATAAAGACGTGGTGGGATTCCATCCTATTTTAAAAATGTGTTTTCTAGAATTAAACTACTAAAAAATTTGCATGTACAAAATAACGGATACAAATATTCCTCTGAATTGTACAAGGGAGGTACAGGAAGACTTGAACAGATGTAGGTTATTCAGAGGACATTGTGTATGGAGCACATTCGCCACCCCAAGAACAGAGATAATTTCCTCCAACACGTTGAGTAAAACGAGAAAAAGAATGCCAAGAAAAAGGGCACCTGGGTGAAACAGGAGCGTCAACTACCAGCATTTCCAAGTGAAGCTCAATTGGTCCGCACTTATCCGGAGGGGCAAGCGCTCTCGTAGAGGCAGAAATTTCTCAAGCGCTACCCAGGTCTTGACTGTGTACTTAGGAAGGCTGGAGGTCTTAGCTCACACTTCCACTTCCGCACTCTGCTTCAGCATGACTGTTTTCGTTGCTGCGTCATAAGGGCATTTTTTTGCCGTGTTAATGGATGACGGACATCAGTCTGGGCTCTCACCGCACCCACTGTAACTCGGGCCCTGCTAGCTGATCCTGCGTGCTAATAGATGATGGACGCCAGCCCTTGCTCTCACCACACCAACTGTAAGTCCAGCCCTGCCAGCTGAACCTGCGTGATCCACGTTTACAGCCTCACCCGCCTTGATCAGTAATTTCCTTCAACCCACTTGACAGTAGAATGCAGGATTTTCAGACAGGCCTCCTGGACCTACTGGGACATCTGTTTTGTTTGCTTCACATTCTAATGTCACGGTGGAACAATGTCACCAGTAGAATGGCAAGTAGCTCTAGCAGCAGCAGTATTGGAAAACAAGTTGTTTTTAATATAGTATATTTCTTATTGCGAAATTTTCTGCTGATGGTCCATAAGGGCACCCGTGCGGGTTTTTGGGTCATGCTGCATTACAGGATATGGATAGTCAATGTCCATTTCACTAAAATATTGCTTCAAAGACTACTTTCTTCCGGGACTTTTTAATCTGTGGGTCATGCAAATTTGAGGGTCATGCTGTGGTCCAGGACAGGCATAGTCAATGTCCAGTTCAACTAAAATGGTGGTTCAAACACTCCTTTTTTCCGGCACTCTTTAATCTGTGGGTCAGACAGGTTTAATGGTCATACTGCGGTCCAGGACAGGTATAGTCAATGTCCAGTTCAACTGAAATGGTGGTTCAAAGACTGCTTTTTCTGGCACTTTTTAATCTGTGGGTCAGATAGGTTTAAGGGTCATGTTGTGGTCCAGGACAGGCATAGTCAATGTCCATTTCAACTAAAAATGTGGTTCAAACACTCCTTTTCCGGCACTTTTTAATCTGTGGGTCAGACAGGTTTAAGTGTCATGCTACATTCCAGGACAGGTATAGTCAATGTCCAGTTCAAGTAAAATGATGGTTCAAATAATGCCTTCTGGCACTTTTTAATTTGTGGGTCATGCAGGTTTAAGGGTCATGCTGTGGTACAAGACAGGGATAGTAAATAGTCTGTGACTTCTTTTCTGTGACTTTTATAACCTAATTGTCTTGTCTAAGATGTAGCACGTTTCCAGTTTACGGTTGTGGATGTTAATTCCAGCTTCTCCAGCCCTGTTTGGGTGTAATAATGAAGGTGTTGTTCCTCTCCCATAGACTTTAATGGTCATCGGTAGTGTTGAGCGATTGCGTTGGCTATCGAGATCGATCGATAGTCGATAGTCGGCCGCTATCGATAAGGTTTTTCGATAGTGAGCATCGATTATGAGCGATTACCATTAAAGTCTATGGGAGAGCAACAACACCTTCATTATTACACCCAAACAAGGCTGGAGAAGCTGAAATTAACATCCACAACAGTCAAATGGATACTGTGCTAACATCTTAGGCAACACACTTAGGTTATAAAAGTCACAGAACCTTTCAATTCACCAGTGGTGAATCAAGAATTGCTGTTTTAAGATTTACGTTGGATGCTGCGTCAATGAACAAATCTGGTGCGCAAAAAGTCAAAAAACACGTATCTGTTATGTTTTCGTATAATACACGGTATTATTTGCACCTTTCAATTCACCTGTGGTGACTATAGAATTGCTGTTTTAAGATTTACGTGGATGCTGCGTCAATGAACAAAGCTGGGTGCGCAAAAGTCAAAAACACGTATCTGTTATGTTTTCGTATAATACACGGTGTTTTTTTGCACCTTTCAATTCACCTGTGGTGACTATAGAATTGCTGTTTTAAGATTTACGTGGATGCTGCGTCAATGAACAAAGCTGGGTGCGCAAAAGTCAAAAAACACGTATCTGTTATGTTTTCGTATAATACACGGTATTTTTTGCACCTTTCAATTCACCTGTGGTGACTATAGAATTGCTGTTTTAAGATTTACGTGGAAGCTGCGTCAAAGAAGAAAGCTGGTTGCGCAAAATCAAAAAACACGTATCTGTTATGTTTTCGTATAATACACGGTATTATTTGCACCTTTCAATTCACCTGTGGTGAATATAGAATTGCTGTTTTAAGATTTACGTGGATGCTGCGTCAATGAACAAACCTGGGTGTGCAAAAGTCAAAAAACACGTAACTGTTATGTTTTGGTATAAAAAAATGGTATTTTTTGCTCCTTTCAATTCACCTGTGGTGAATATAGAATTGCTGTTTTAAGATTTACGTGGATGCTGCGTCAATGAACAATGCTGGGTGCGCAAAAGTCAAAAAACACGTAACTGTTATGTTTTCGTATGATACATGGTATTTTTGGCAACAAACAACCTGTGCTGACTACAAGATTGCTGGATTGTAATTTAACTGCAAGGTGGATATATCAACAGTCACAGGTGTAATGGGTAAAATTAAAATGAAAACATATCTGAAATGTATACTGATAATAAAAGGGGAGTTTTGCAGCTAACAAAGAGACCTGCAGTTACTAGAAATGATGTTTATCCAATATAAGTTCAGGCTGCCCAATATCCAGGAAATATTTCAATAGCAAACTGTTAATAATAAAGATATCCACTACAATGTCTACACTAAGTCTTGGTGAACTTTATCCAATGTTCTTTATAGATAGAGCTTGTCTGTGTTCGCCCCCCCCCTGCTCCCCCCGCCGTGAATTTACAGTGGTAGATGCTGCTTTAAAATTCTCTAGCTAACTACATAAAATCTTCAAATCTCTAATATAACTAAATTGGAAGGATCACAGCTAATAGTGGAGGTTTCTCTGTGCAGAAATAGACTAATTTCGCTGAGCTGTTTGGCCACAGGCAGAGCGCAGGTCCTATCCCTATGAGACGCTGAGAGACACTGAGGCTGAAACAGGAAACGCTGTTCTATGAAAAATGAGGTCATGTGATTTTTCCAGCCAATCGCAACCATACACATCCCAGTCATGACGTCGCACACACATCTCACCCTGCTCTATTCTGTAATTTGATTTGCTGGCCGCCAAAATTACAGGAAGCGCCGAAAAAGGCGCGATCTTAATAGATGATGCTCAGATTTTAACCTTAATTATCGCATGATCTGGAAATTTCGATCACCATAAAAACCTTGCCGATTTCAACTTTGTCGATAAAAATCGCTCAACACTAGTCATCGGCGATAATCTGTTATCGACTATCGGCTATCGTCATGATAATTGACGATATTGACTATCGAATCGATAACAATAGTTTACACAATCGCTCATCACTAGTCATAACCAGAGAAACCTATGTACACTCAGAGCAAATAAAATCTCTTTTATCTTATGACCAAGGTAAAATCAATAGGGCAATGTATTTAGAAAAATACTTCAATTACCTGTCACTTCATGTTGAAAGCTAATCTTTGTAGTAGGAAAACCCTTTTATTAAAGACCCCTGCATAGGTTGATCCCTGCGTCACTCTTCTTGTATTGGGATTTTTTCAATAAACATATAAGTTCGGCTTTATTTAGTGCTATCACATGCTGTAGGGTTTTTGGAGCAAATGTTTGTCTACAGTACATGCCTCAATTCTTCTGGGCATAGTTTTCCAAAAGGTTTTGAACGATGCTCAATTGGTACCAAGGGGGCCCAAAGAGTCCCAAAAAAATATTCCCCACACCAGACCCCCCCCAACCCCACCGAACCGTTGATAAAGGCGGAGGGACCCGCTTTCATGTTGTTACCCAAATTCTGACCCTACCATCCGAATGTCGCAGCAGAAATCGAGACTCATCAGCCCCAAAAAAACTTTTTTTCCAATCTTCACTGTCCAATTTCGATGAGCTTGGGAAAATTTGGGAGCTAGTTTCCTGTTCTCAGCTTAAGGGGGGGGCACCCTGTGGTCTTCTGCTGGTAGCCCATTCTCAAAGTTCGGTACGTCGTTCAAAATGCCTTCTGCCTCCCTTTGGGTTGTAACGGGGGGCATTTGAGTCACTGTTGCTTTCTATCAGCTCGAAAAAAATCTGCCCTTTCCCCTTTGACCTCTGGCATCAAAAGGCATTTTCCCCCCACAGGACTGCCGCTCACTGTTTTTTTTCTTTTGGGACCTTTCTCTGAAAACCCTAAGATGCTTGGCGTGAAAACCAGGAAAAAGCAGTTTTAAAAATTTATAACCCCCCTTCGGCACCAACAACCATGCCACTTCAAAGGCATAAATCCCCTTTCTTCCCCATCCCGGGACCGGTTTAAAAGCAGGAGATTGTCTTGACCATGCTACATGCCTAAATGCACTGATTGCCGCCAGTGTTTGGCTGATTAAAAATTTAAGTTTAACGAGCAGTTGGACAGGGTGCCTAATAAAGGGGCCGGTGATGAATTTTTTTGCTTATTTGATTATCAGTCCTTCTTTTATTACAGAGAGCAAAATAGTGTCCTGTCTGACAAGTACATTGCAAAAAATAAAATAAATAAGACATCCATCCCCTCAGATGCATCAAAGTTTAACTTGACAATGATATCACAGTAGTCCACATCATCTATACTTAGATCACAGTAAAAGCCATTAAGAAGCATTGAAAAAGTTGAGATAAATTTGTGTGCTATGATATCATGGTGTGTTATCTGTCAAGTTTATCTTTAATGTAGTGGGCTATAATACTGTTTTAATGAATAGATCATGAAAAAGCTCACAATGTACTGTAACTTTTAAAATGGATTCCATATTAGTCTGTGGGTAATGGATGCACTGTTGGGTGTCTGTCACAGTTTCTGTTTAATATATGCCAGAAACTTTTCCCGCTGTATGCATTAAAAGGAGACCAAATCTGGAAAGCTATTGTTAACTTGCTAAATTGTAAATTCTCCATTACACTTTCTTTGGGGTCTCAACACCTACTCTTTGACTGCCTTCCAACCTGTTCCCATAGTGCCTCGGTGATTCATATTCGATTAGCAGGTAAATGATGCTTGCTGTGTAAGTGGATACTTCCTTTGACCTTGACCATTCTTGTAGTGATACGGTTAGTAAAACACTATCTCACTATGGATGAACTAGAAATCATTCGCAATAAAGAAACGCACACAAAACCGTTTTCTGACAATGGAAACCATTTATTTGCAGCTTTAATTTATTGACATCTAAAAGAGTATGCAACCTTTCCTTTATACCACTTGTCAACTATCCTCTGATTTGATGGGCTCCCTGGTTTGCTTAAACCCTCAGATTTGAAGATGATCCTTTTGACTTTATCAATTATATCGTATTGTATTTCTTTTTAAGACATTATTACCCTCTAGATGAATCTACCAGGAAAGACGTAGTTATCACTTTATGAGCAATTTCAAGCATCGAAATTCTGTTGGGGTAGATGGACTGTGTCTCCTTGGTACAGTGTATATTCTGCTTCCAAGATCACATCATATCACTTTGTCTACTGTCAAATGTCCTTTCTTTCTTCTTGCCCATGATCACAATACGTTGTATCTTGTACTTTGTTGTGTTCTTTTTTCTTCCACAAAATAAATAAAATATTATTTAACCAGTTCCTGACTGGGCTGAGCCCCCTCCCACCCCCATTCCTAACCAGGCACATTTTAATTTTCTTTAGTAGATGTGGGTTTGAACACTATAAAGCTTTCTTCAACTAATTTTTTTTTCCCTGAAACCTAAGGCTTTCTTTTTACATTATATTTTTTTACATTTATAAGAGGAATAAAGGTAAACAAATTTAAAAGTTTTTAAAACTATTTTTTACTTTATTTATTTTACCAGTAAAAGTAGTGCTAGAACAAGTTTTGTGTCAATTTTACATCACAGACATTTCTATAAAAGCATTATAAAGTTTTAGGGTCATCGTGGTTTAAGGATAAAAGTTGTGGTTTTAGCTGTCAGTGTTTTTTTTTATTAATATTTTATTTTGTATGTTTATTTTTATATTACATATCTTGCCCTCCAGTAGGTCAGAAAAAGAGCTTTGCAATTGCGTACTTTGCTTGGACTTTTTAAAATGGCCATGCAGCGTTAGTTGACCACCATCCAGACCTACATAGTCAAAAGGTGGTTTGCTCCAGTTAAAAAAATATAAAAATGTTGTGAACACCCTCTAAACCGAGGGTCCCAATACTATGCTGAACTTAGATAGGGCAGCGTAGTTGGATGACAAATCCACATTAACCCTCAGTGCTGAGGTTAAGGGTGAAATATAATAAAATTTCTTAAACTCTTCTCCCTGGCTTAGCCCAACAGCATAAATATAGCAAACCAGGAGGTCCCCACTTTCACTGAGTAATGCCACTGATCCTTACTCCTTTGTTAGCTTGTTTTTAGAAATGTTTAGTCAAAAGTATGAGTTTTCATTAAAATTGTAAAATGTTCTGAGTGATACCAGTCTTGAATAGTAGTGTATTTAAAATTATTACTGCAAGATGTAATCGCAAAGATTCATTTTTTCCGTACGAAAGATGACTTTCTGCGTGCCTTGTGTAATAACCCTCCCCTTCCAGACCGATTCCGTAATGTTGTCATCTTCCCGGACCTGTTGGCTGGAACCATGTTAAAGAGAAGAGAATTCGCCCACTATACCAAAATTCTACGAGACCATGGAATCGGCTACCACTGGGGCTTCCCAGTAAAACTGATCATCACCCGAGAAAATTCCACCACAATTTGTCACACCCCGTCCATGGTGAAAGATCTCCTTACTACATGGAACCTGCTACACTCCCCAACCACTTCCCCAACGAAAACGCGACGAATCCGCCCAGAAACGATATCCCCGCTATGGTCCTAAAAACAGCGCAGATATGGCCCAACTCCAAGTGAATGAAGCGGGAGGCAGCAAGCTGTCCTTGTATCCCTCCTCACCCCTCTGATTCAGAGGTTTTTTTTGTCTTCTGCAACAAACGTTGTGAGCTTATCTGCTCCATGCTTGGCCCTGCTGGTGGACTTTCCCCCTGTGTCATTCCTATTTCCCTGAGATGGAAATGCTGTTTCAAGTGTTTTGGTTATTTCTATGGTGTTCTTATGTTTTATTGTTGTTTGCCATGTACACTTTTTCTTGCCTCCTAAGAATGTCACCAATCGAGGTTCCTACTATCTTCTGCCACAGACAAAACTCAGCTTCAGCGCTTTTCTCTCACAATCAAAATGGGTATTAAGATAATATCACTCAACTCTAATGGGCTTAACTCGCCCTCTAAGCGATCAATGTTGTGGAGGGATGTGCTGAAGTCCAAAGCTGACATAGTCTGCATACAGGAGACTCACCTGAAAGAGCCAGATGCATGCAGACTGAAACATAAAAAGTTCCCAGTTGTGTTCCACTCTTCTTCCTCACAGAAAAAAGCTGGAGACGCAATCTGTGTAAAGGATTCTGTTGCTTTTATACTCAAACACTCAATTATTGATGAGCACGGTCGGTATATTATATTACAATGCTCTCTAAACTCCACACCATACACCTTATTTACAATATATGCGCCTAACAAGCACCAACAACAGTTTATCGCACGAGTCCTGAACAAAGCTAGATCACTTAAAGGGGGCAACCTTCTACTTTGTGGAGACTTCAACATAGTAGTAGACCCACAACTAGACAAATCTCGTACCTCAAGGCACTCACACAATCTACAAGCCTTCCTAGCCGCAGAACAACTCCATGACCCGTGGCGTTACTCACATCCCACTGACCGCGACTTCACTCTGCCCCGAATCAGTCGTTTTCACGTATAGATTACTTTCTCACAAACCGACAAGCCCTCTCTAAAGTACTCTCCACAGACATTGGATACAGGACCTGGTCAGACCACGCGCCGGTTTCCCTTATCTTACAAGATGACCTTCCCCCTCCTTCCTGTTCTCCCTGGATGCTCAATAACTTCCTCCTTAAGTCCGAACGCATTGTTCAATCTATAAATACATCACTGCAGGATTATTTTGACCTTAATACTCCCTCAGTACCTTCTCTATCCACCCTCTGGTGCGCCTATAAAGCGGTAATAAGAGGCGTCCTCATTAAAATTGCTTCCATTGAACGTCGGAAGAGAGAGCGAGAATTAGATTCTCTTCTGGACAAAATCCGAATCCAAGATGAGCGAGCTAAAAAAATCTCCCTCCCAAGTGGTACTAGATGAATTAGCCTCATTAAAACAGCAGTTAAAGATGTTGAGTCTCCATAAATATGAACATTCTTTATCTAAACTCAAATGGACTTTTTAAGCCCATGGGGACCACCCCGGAAAACTCTTGGCCAAAAGGCTTAAACAGATTCAGGCCAAATCTAGAATCACTTTTTTAACTGTAAATCAGCAAAAAGTTTTTGACCCCCAACACATAGTTGATTCCTTTGCTAGCTACTACAAGACACTCTACAACCTCAAGGATAACCCCTCACTCCTGCCGATATCTTCCCAAACTGTCCAAGACTACTTAAAAGAGCTGAAATTGCCCACAATTACTAACAGCCAACTAGAATCTTTAAATGCCCCGATTACTCAACAAGAGCTGAATTCGACAATCTCACAATTGAAACTCAACAAATCCCCTGGCCCTGATGGGCTCAATAACGAGTATTACAAGCTCTTCTCCCCCACTCTCTCCCCGCATATACTCCATCTCTTCAATTCCTTCATGACTGGAGACCACCCCCCTGCAGAAATGCTTTCCGCTTCTATCGTCACCATCCCCAAACCGGCAAAAAAAACTTAAGATCTAGTCACAAATTACAGACCAATCTCCCTCCTTAACTGCGACATAAAACTATTTTCAAAAATTGTAGCCAATAGGATAAACCTGGTACTCCCACACCTAATCAACCCAGACCAGGTGGGGTTTGTTAAATCTAGACAGAGGGATGGGATCCGTCGAGTACTGGATATATTACAGCTAATTAGAAGAGATAGAACCCCTGTGGCCTTTCTGTCCCTTGATGGCGAAAAGGCCTTTGATAGAATTAACTGGGTATATATGAGGGAAGTTCGATTTTTCAGGCCCCATCGTACGAGCAATACTGACTCTTTATTCCAGCCCAACGGCCCGAGTCCTCTCAGCAGGTTTCCTATCACAGCCCTTCCACATCACTAATGGGACTAGGCAGGGGTGCCCCTTATCCCCACTGATCTTCAACTTATGTATAGAACCCTTTGCGGAAAAGATACGATTATCTCCACACATCTTGGGTATACCAGTAGGCCAACATCTTCATAAAGCTAGTCTTTACGCGGATGATGTATTAATCATGTGTAAAGATCCAGACTCCTCTGTCCCTGCTCTTTTAGACATTTTGCAATCATTCTCCTGAGTCTCTTTTTACAAACTTAATATCTCCAAGTCCATACTCATGCCACTTCATTGCCCGCAAGCGACCTGCCTAGCTCTTTCACGCTTTGAATTTACTAAGACTGATTCCCACATTGAATATTTGGGAATTAAAATTTTCCCAGACATTCTCAAAACAATTGAATCTAACTGGGAACGCCTATTCCTAGTCCTCTCGGATGATATTGCTAGATTTCAAAAAGCAACCCCCTTGTGGATTGCGAGAATTAATTTGGTCAAAATGATGCTCCTCCCCAAATTCCTATACATCTCCAGATCCCTTCCCTTCCTCATCCCCCCTCTCATGTTGAAGAAACTCCAGACCCTCCTTTCACGTTTTATCTGGAATTCCAAGAAAACAAGGTTCAAACAACAGTATCTATATATTCAGAAGCAATTTGAAGGCTTGGCCGGCCCTAATCTTGCTTGGGACAATATAGCATCAATCTTAGAACCTATTTATGGACACCTTCGCCACTGCATCACTGGGCACATATTGAAAACCACGTGGTGTTCCCGGGCTCTGTCCGCGACCACCTTATGGCATTACTACAGGGCTTCCCTAAATTACCGAATTCCCATTACAACCTCCTCACACTCCAACATACGGTTGATGTTTGGCACCGATATGTGGCTATACCACAGCTAGTGACTATCAGTAAAAGTAACTGCCCCTTGTCCATGTTGCATGGAGCGGCTCTTAACATTCCTCTAGACCAATGGATCGCTAGGGGAATCTGGCTAATAGGGGATCTATTTACAGATGGAATCTTTAGATCATTTGAGGACCTGGCCGCCACTTACGCGATTTAGGATCCAGTGATTCCTAGGCAGGGTCCAGCAGAAATTAGACCAAATCTATATATCAAGCACCAAATCTATATTTCTAAAAAGCTAAAAAATAAAAAAATAGGCCAAACGAGACGAGAAACAAGAAACTTTAGCATGACACAACTGAACTGACAATACACAGGATAGAACCATCCCATACTATAGAACTAGACAAGATCCATACTTCTATACTCTGAAATCAGGCTGCCATTTTCAGCTGAGCTTTATAGGGTATGCTAATGAGCTTTGGTGTGTGGCCAGAACAGCTGACAAACAAGTATCTTGAGCAGTTACCATGTAACCACCCCAAACAAACACAGAAAACAAGACAGCCATTACACAAAAACTCCTGCTGTCCTAATAGGGGAGGAAAAAATGGTAGGAGGATATCTGCCATTTGTAACAGGATTCTTAAACCACCAGATAAATGCAGCTGAGGGGTGCATAGGCTTGGATGAATTGTATTGCTCATTCCTAATACTTCGTTTTCTTTAATGATATATCAGCTAATATTATATTATTGTGTTGTGCAGTGATGACACCTGTTGAAAAAAAGCCTGAATTACCCAATAGAACACAAGTTAGGCTACATTGTGACTCATTCGCTGAAAGCCACAGATCATAGACCACTTGCTATACAGTGTATTACACAAAAATGTAGAGTGTACATTACATTTATCTCATAGATCTCATAGTTTTATCATTTATCTCATAGTTCATTTATGTAACATGAGTTAGGCCCGTTGGTCCACTTTTGCAATATCTACAATGAAGGTTTCAAATGGCATTAAGGAGGTATTCACGTTGTGTATGGTCTAAAAATATACTCAGCTCTTCTGTATCTCCCTTAGGGCACATCAACACGATGAGTAAGATTGTAAAATCGTCGGATTCTGCCGTTGAAAATTGCATCGAGCTACGTGGTTTTCAACGAGTACTTCACATGTTATTGCATTTGGATTTAGGGTCGTTTTTTTCTTGTGGTTTATGTGCGGTGTACAGTCAGAAATGAGTCCCATTCATTTCTATTTTATACAAGATTTTTAGACATCCTCATTGACATCAATGGTAAATTTCCGTATAGAATACGACCAAAGAATGAACATGTTTTAAGTTTTTTTACAGGGAGAAACCGATTGCTGAAAATACATATTGTATGAACTACAGCGCATATTTCCTATTGATGTAAATGGGAATGGTTTACTTCCGATTTTAGTCAAATATTTCAAGTCGGAATTTTCATGGAATCTGACTCGAAATACTCGTCGTATGAACATAGCCTTAGCCTACATTAAAAGACTGCTAGAAATTGAAGGCTAGCTCTCCTATTCTCCTCCTCTTTGTGTCTGCTGCTGACTGACTATTACAGCTATATCGGACATATAACAGCCATGTCTCATAGGACATTTATTGTGCAAATTCCCAAACTTAACCCATCCCAAAACTTTTGTAAAACCTTATTAAGTTTGATGCTTTGACGAGCAACAATTACCGTTTTATCCTCAGTTCCTCTAATGAAGCTGCAACACAATTCTTGATGCTACCCTGAGGAAATTACCTAGGTCTATTTGTAATAACAAAAAAATACATTTGAATTAATTTTTTATATGTACCAGCGTTTCTAGTTTCAACCTAATTAGAAGTCTTATTAAAGAGATGTTACCTTGTAAAAGTTAGATCCTATATGCATATGCCTGGTGGCTTTCATTATGTTCTGCCAAATACCGGTGCAGCTCTATGAACCCCATTGAATTATTATGGGGATCCATCAAGGTTTTCATCCCTTTTAAGGCAGGAAGTCTTTCTTTCAAATCTAACAGAACTGCTAACAGAGACACTGAACTCTTAACAGCAGTGTTAAAAGTTCCTTAAGAGCAAACATTAAAATGTTAAGTCGTGGTTGATAGCAAAGTGTAAATTAAAACAGAACCCCGTAGTGGGTGATGCACTGGGAATATCAGAACATTGGACTTCATAGTCAAGTAGACTACCTGGTAATTCTAAGGGCAAAAGAGGGCAAGGGAAATAAAATTCAACTACCATACTAATCATCAAGACAACACATGACAGCAGATGTGAAACAGATGAATATAAAACTGGCCAGAAATAGTTTTCAAATGTGGCCCAAGTTATGATGAGAGAGGAAACAGTAGCTTAGAGTTGTCAGGCTGAATCACAAAAACTATCAAAGATCCGGATCAGAGAACATCACCGCCTGCAGGGCAGCGATTAACACAGCTTGTCCTGCAAGCACTTACAATTCATTGAGAAATAGGTTTGAGATGATGCATAAGGGGAATGCTTATAAGCATATAATAGTATAAAACACTCTGGCTACATAAACAAAATTCTGCATGCTGGACATGAAGATTACTGAAGTACTGAATCCAACACTGATTTCTGTGATATTTTATATTTGTTTTTACAGGATGAAAGTTAAGCAAAATGAAGCTGGAGCACCTAAACTCAACGTATTACGTGTCCCTGTCAGCAATGGACTCAAGGCCTTACCTAATACTAACAGGCAGTACTGTAGTACGTCAAAGCAAAGATCAGCTATTATCTGACCACAAAATCTGAGAAGCTCGATTGGACCAAAAGCCACCAAGTGACCTATGTTGTGCGGTCCTTATTTTGAATATATATTTATAGTTTGTTTATACGGCACTTTTTCCCTTTAAGGAATCCAAAAGCACAAAACAGAAGATCATTCAGGACAGTAGAGAAGGAGGGAGAAACAGAACCATAAGACAGCCAGACTGAAAGATTTTACTCTTAACTAGGCAATGCAGCTTGCAATGTATGGGAAGACAGGCCGCAGAAGATAAACTGAGAATTGTGGGTTGTTGTTTTTTTTTTTTTTTTTTAAAGAGGACCTATTATAGACATTATTACATTATTTTCACACCAAAATAAGTAGAATTAAATAATAATAAAAAATAAATGTTTGAAGACGATCACAATGTCAATCCATCCCAATGATCACAGAGTGGTGATTTGTTTAAATTGAAAGAAATGAAACATCATTTGGAGGACAATGACAACTGAGGGAAGACAACAATAAACATCGGGGAAGAAAAAAAAAACAGATTGGATCTTCAAAAAAACTAAAAATTCTGGGATCTCCTTATATTTGTCAAATCAAAATGAATAGGGCCTTGAGACCCAAAGCAAACCCGCAAACCTTTAAGGCATTATTTGCAGGATTGCGGATTATGAAATTAAATTACCAATTGAGGAAGTAGCTTGTAATCTTAGCTCTGTAGAACATGATGGAACCAAGCTGTTTCCTCATTATAAGGACATCTCCTGGCTTACTTTGCAACAAAGAGATCAACTACAACCCCTTTTGCAGGTCTGGAAAGACAACAAAATACATTCTGCTGGGGTTTTCCAATTAGCTGGATTGCCAGCAAGGAAGAAAAGACAACAGTCCTTAGATGGGTTATTAAATTAATATTTCTATTTTTAAAATAGGATACAGCTGCCATTTTAAAGCTTACATTCACATCTCTTCTTTGGATCCAGTGCTGCGCAGTCGACACTTTTCAGGGCTCCTCTGTTTTGTTTTTGGTATTCTTTTGAATGGGACGTCACTGATGCAGCCGATGATTGGCTGCTGGGGTCATGTGCCATTGGCTGACGTCATCATTCGGAGGACTTAATTCTGAATGGTCGGATCAGCCAATGGCACATGACCGCTGCAGCCAATTAACAGCTGCCATTGTGACGTCCCATTCAAAAGAAAACCAAAAGTAAACAGAAGACTACAAGAGAACAGAAGATTGCTGGTAAGTGACAACATCGCAGCGTTGGATCGCAGGTGAGAGGAGAGGTGAGTATACTTTTATGCTTTATTCCAAAATAGCAGCAGCATTCCATTAAAAATATTAATTGCACAATCCCTTTAAGTTTTTCCTAAAACCTTCAAAAATTCTGCAATGTTACCCCTCCCATTTACACGACTAAACCGGAAATGGTGGATGGAGCTGAAACATGCAATCTGGAGAAGGCACCTTCACACCTGAGACAGCTGGAGCAGTTTGCTCATGATGAGTGGGCATAAATACCTGTGAACAGGTGCCGAAGTCTCATTGACAGTTATACAAATCATTTGTTTGCAGTGATTGTCCCAAAAGGTTGTGCAACAAAATATTAAGTTAAGGGCACCATCAATTTTGTCCAAGCCAGTTTTATAATTTTTTTTTATTTTTGGTTGAACCACAATTACAATTTCTTTAAAACTCCCTCACTTGAGTAAATCCCCCTTCCCTTGGAATCTCCCCATATTCCATTAAATTGAAAATGTAATGCATGTCAAAACAGGTGGTTTCAAATTATAATTTTTCACTTTAGATCCCAAAAGAGCAGTGATGGCCATATTAGTTGTACATCGCTATCCACTTCTGATCTCTAAGGTGTTTGCATATCCCGATGATCACTAAGTAATAGCACGTGAAACTGTCTGGGTGAAACTCCTCAACATTTTTAACATGCAGTATATAAACCTAATCCTAACCAATATACGTTTCACTCTTATTTTTTATTTACTTGAACCAGGAATGTCATGAACCATAATGCTAAAGAGGGAATTTAATACCAATTGCCAGATAGGTTAGATGGCATATCGTAATCTGAAAGATCACTTCCAAAATTAACAGCTAAACTCTTATCACATTTCCGTAAATTAATCCCCAAATTTTACCTGTGATGCAATTTCTGACAGGTAAAACATCCTTCCTCTGAGTAGTTTTCTACAGATTCATACAAGAATGACTTTTTCTGTGGCACTATTGCAACCTTGGGGGCACTTATGTTAACGGAGATCAGCCCAATGACATGGCCTAGCTATTACACTATATCTATTTAAATTTTAGTATGCCCTGGTGCTGGGTAGGTGTGTTAACGGTCCTTAAATCATAAAGATAGCTGAGACTGATACTCATTGTCCGGTTAACTAAAAGACCGGATTTTTGCCTTGGGTAAGTAAGTGCTGAAACTCTGATTGTATAAATAAACAAGGTCTCTGCTATATGTACGATTATTCTTCCTGGATCCACTTGATTGTGGAGTGGGACAAACCTTTGGGACCAGCAACAAACTCCTTTAACGGCTGATACCGACATTTTGCCTTATGGATTGTTTTGCCTCCTACTGAAAAACACAATACTTCCAGTTAGCTTATACATATGCGTTTAGCCCCAGGTCATCATCCTGTGTTAATACATGAGGTTGCGCTTCTCTTGGTGTTTTTCTTTATTTAATTTCTAAATAGTCCTTTAATGAATCTTTGTTAATGAACCCGTCCTGTTAACCCTAAAACTTTATTTGGTCAGATATTCCCAGCTAAATAAGGATTCTGTGACTAATCCTTTCAGTGTATGGAAAGTCCATAAAGTCAGAACGAGAGGCCACTACATCTACAATCTAAGAAAAATTGCACTATCCAGTGCTAGAGGCAAATATTCATATCATGAAAATTTGGGCATTGAAGAATGGAACCATGTTATTAAATAATCAAGGCAAATTGCAGGAGTGGAGCTATTCCTTTGGCCTTTCGGAGCCAACAGTGTGACTAAGAGAAGTTCACTGTTCTACCTTCAAAGTCAGTATTTTGCCAAATAATTTTCATGAGATCCCAGTTATGATACCGTTCTTAATCACACTGTAAAATTGCTAGCTTTCACTATAAGGTTTACTCATTATTATCCAAGAAGCTCTAAATCCAGAGGTAATAATACTTCTTCCAACCACTTAACACAAAATATGTGTATTTGTATACAACACTGATAAAATTGCCCTGGTTTCCAGGATCTTTTATGCCAAACTATAATCTCTTAGAGCAGATTCCGAAATTTGCTCCAAAAGGCCAAAGGAATAGCTCCACCTCTGCAATTTGCCTTGATTATCTAATAACATAGTTCCATTCTTCAATGCCCTAATATTGATAACAAAAATGTTAGTTTTTAAACTTAACCCCTTACTGACATTTGACATATGAGTACATCATATTGTTGGCAAGGGGCAATGTAGCTGGATTGTTCTGCAATCCCACTACATAGGCGGCGGGTGCCGGCTGCTAATTGGAGCTGACACCCGCCAGTAACAGCATTTCCCATTTCCGTGTTTTAATTCAGACCTCAACATTTCTAAATAATTGTTCTCCAGTTTATAAAAGAGATCAGGTGTACTTTGTCTCACAAGAAGGTGATTTATCAATCGAGCCACTGACATAAGTGGTGGAGATATCCTTTTTTTAATGCTTAGCCTCAGTCACAGTCACATGTAACCCAATACTATGAAGCAGCTTAATTTGGCATTGTGGACTCTCTCTCCCAGCATATGCAAATGGAACACGATAAAGTTTTTTGGCCCGACTCCTCTTTTATACCTTTTTATCTACACCCCTACAACCTCCTGATTTCTTTAACTCCTTAATCTGCAATTTTTTGATTTTTTTGTTTTTTTCTCCCCGTCTTCTGAGAGCCATAACTTTTAATTTTTCCATCTACATGGTCATAGGAAGGCTTGTTTTTCTGCAAGACAAGATGTAATATTTTAATGGTGCCATTGACCGTACAATATAATTTACTGAAAGCCCCCAAAAAATTCTATTTGGGTTGAATGTGAAATAAAACACAATTGCGCCATTTTAGCAAGAAATATTAGCTCACGGTTTGGTATAAATGATATGCTATCTGTATTCTGCAGGTCACTATGATTTCAATTATATCAAATTTGTACAGTTTAAGTTATGTTTTAGTACAATCATTTTTTTTGTTTTTCAAATTGATGAACCTCATTAAGGACTCTTTTTGTAGCCTGAAGTGTAGCTTTTATTGGTAACATTCTGGAATACATGCATCTTTTGATTACTTTTTATTCCAATGTTTTGGAGATGTGAAATGACAAAAAAAAATTGCAGTTTTTTGGTGTTTGCAATTTTTTTTTCTTCTACAGTGTTCATGGTAAATTATGGCATATTTATATCTTTTAATATTTTTAATGATATTTTTAGATTTTTTTTTTATAAACTTATACATGTAATCACTCTAGGGTACTTGACCACTAGGAGGTGTGATCACTTTTACACCGGTCTGCATTATTTATATTATATTTATATAATGCAGAAACGTGTACCAAGATGGCACTTCCATAACTGGAAGCAGTAAAATGGCAGCTACAGAAGCCTTTATTAGGCTTTCGGTAGCCATAGTAACCGAACCGCTCCCTGTGATCTCATTGCAGGGCTGTTGATCAGGGAAAGGAATGGTGATCCTCATTCATTTACATGCCATGGTCATGATCCAGCGTCTACAGGATTGAACAGCAGAGATCGGAGCCGGCTCCAAACCATGCTGTTAGTGGCAGGTGTTGTCCAGCACTTGCGGCGTATGAAGCAGGCTGAGTGAGCGTGCTCCATACTCCCTTACCGTCATATACATTTATGGTGCAGGACAGGAAAGGGTTAACAGCCCCTCTAGAGTTTACTAAGTGTATCTGACACCACTGTAACTGTAACACTCAATATTTCCTCATGTCCAATAACCCTCACTCAGTCTTACTTATCACTCTAATCCACGGGGGTTACTCTGGCTAGTTATTGGCTTATTGTCACATATACCTGAACAAGACATCATCAGTAAAAGACCTGTGGGGACACCTGAGCTCCAGGGGCACTAGAATAGTCACAACAGGAGAGGCAAGCACCAGCTAATTTTTTTATTCTATTTATTACAGTGAGGTGCAGTGGACAACTTTTTGAAAGAAGAGGAAACCCCCCATTTGAGTGTTTATCCATCTTCCTGTGATGTTTTTCAGCTAATGTCTGCTTCTCCTGTGCAGCGTGCCTTCCCTGCAGTCGACTAGTAGCATTTCTCATTTGAAAGCTGTTTCCCTTTGGTCTGTTTAACTGTAAGCGCCATAATCCTTTGCTGTGCCATGCCATCATCATCCTGCCTTCCAACTGCAGTCCAAGAGTATGTCTCCCATTTCCTACCTCATGTTGAAATCCTTGGGCATCAGGACCAAAGGGCTATGGCCTCAGAAGCTGAATGTACATTTGTATGAAAAATAAAAAGAAAAAGAAAACATAGGCATCTAAATAGAGAAAATAAAGCTTGATAATTAGAGATTCTGTGGGCATTTTATCAGTATCACTATAGAAATGTATACTGTGTTATGAAGCACGCATATACCATCTGCTGGCAGAAATGATGGGAGCCTATTGTAAATCAATACATATCACTAAAGAATTGAATGAAATATACTGAATAGACTTTTATGTTGTGGATAGCTGACATAAACAGAATTTGTCCTATTTATCTGGTACATTAAAAAAATGGGATCAGGAAGTGCAGTAGCAAGAGAATCTTTTTTCTCAAAATCTGTCAAATAATTTACAATCCCTTGTCTATAAGAGGTATAAAATTTCCGCAGCCTTGGTCTGTGCTCTTTTAGAAACAGGATTAAGATGGTTATATAACGTTACAAAAAGTGGTATATTTTTCTCTCCATCTTCTGTGTATTGGTTATAACTAGTAGTGCAGCTTAAAGACAAGGTGGCTGAGCTGCAACACCAGAAACCCCTCATGGAGGCGAGTTGCGTGGTTTCTGGGAAAAAGCAGACCCTTTATTTTAATTTTATACCACAGTAGAAAATCCATTCTGAAAAAAGATGCAACTGCAGAGACTGTGGTGCCATTTGGTGCCTTTTAAGATTGGATACAAAAAAGTGGCATAGAAACATGATACTCCTATACAGATGTGATTTTTATTAAAGGTCTTGTCTCACTACAAGGATTGCTTTTTATGTTCAAGATCTTGCAAAAACAAGTCACTTTGCAATATGTGTCCATTAACAGTATCTAACCTATTCTGAGATATCCCCTCTTGTATGGGCTGCATCAGCTACTCAGGTCGCTATAGTTACAGACCTGTTTGATTTATCCTGATAGGCTGCCAGCACTGGTTGCTACAGCTACAGACCTGGTTTCTACTGCAGCCTAGTGGAAGCCAGTAAAAACGCCCCTGAGTTCAAAGTGAAACCAAGAAAACAGGACGAACCAATGTAGTGAGACAACCCCTTTAAGGGTATGTTCATACGACGTGTTGACTCCGTGTCAATATACGTTTTTAGATGCGTGTTTGGATCCACCTGTTAGACCCTAAACGGACCCAAATACGCATCTAATAATGTGCAATGTGATTTACATTGCTTTTACTGTGAAACACAGATCACATTCAGACAAGTGATCACCGATGTGTGTCTCACTGCGTCTTTCGGATCCGTTTTTCAGATCGGTTCCAAGAATTGACATGTCAATTCTTGATCCGAAAGACGCAGCAGGAGCCCTATTTAAAACTATAGGGTGCAATCCTGCTGTAGCCAAACACACATCCAAACAAGCAGCTGCATGTTGGATACATGTTGGATCCTTTTAGGCTGCCTTTTTGGATGCGATTTTCCGATCCAAGGTGGATCCAAAAACGCTGTGTGAACATACTATCAAGATGTGATTTTGATTAGAAAAAAAAAATAAAAAACCTTAACCGCAGTATCTAAATAATTCCTACGATGACTGATGCATGTATGTTACACACTCAATGAGCTTTCACCCAGATAAAACATATTTCTAACGGCATAGATTTAAAAACTAAAACACCGTAAAATTACTTTGTTGCCTTTTGCTTTGTCTTTATATTGCCAGTAAGTTACAAACATGACTATCAAAAAACAAAGTTTTAATTTGGCTTTAATAAAGATATTAAATCAACTAAATCTGTCAGGATGTGCGTGCCATTAGCTGGGGCATTAATTGCGAATTTAACTGCAATAACAAGAAACAGATAACAACTCACTCGGAACAAGTGTTTATGAGAGAACACCAAATTCTCTGCATGTAGTATATGTCACAGCTTTCACATAAAGTGCGTTTGGTAATAACAATAGAATCAAAGCATGCAGCAAAGTCAATATGTGGTAACATAAAAAGTTACCAAGGCTGATTTGTTCATTAAGATCAGAGGGGGAGCATCTAAAGATATAGATTCACCACAGTTCACACCAGGGTAACCTTATGTCACTGTAACTACTGACGAATGCTGTTGTACAACGTCTACAGGATAAGCATGCTCAATTAGTGTTTTGTGAAAACCTTGAACATCAAATATTTAACGCTTTTCTTTAATATTATGCAGCTGAAAGTTGTTGTCAGGAAATTATTTTGTTTTTCGCAACACATACATACACTTTCAAATAACTGTACAGATCAATCCAATAAACATAAAGGGAATACGGTTTTAGCCATATTATTTGATAAATTAGGCTTTGTACACACCTCACACTCACTCTTGTGACTTTCTGCCTTGGGTAGTGCTAAAAACACAGTATGGCAAATTTATCATTATAGTTGCACCATAATTCTGGTGCAAACCTAGATATCCCCTCTTGTATGGGCTGCTTTAGCTGCTCAGGTCACTATAGCTACAGACCGGTTAGATCTCTCCTGATAGGCTGCCAGCACTGGTCGCTATAACTACAGACCTGGTTTCATCAGTAGCTCGTCACTGTTGGCCAGTAGTAGCCAGTAAATGCGCCAATGAATTAAAAAATGAAACGGAGAAAGCAGGACTGAGGTAAGATGAATCGATGTAGTGAGACAACCCCTTTAATAGTTAAGGCAGGCAGTTTGGGCCTGTGTATGTAGTGTGCTGTGAGTCAGGAGGCGCTGGGCAGCCAATCAGCAAGCTTGTGCAGAGTGGAAAGCTGCAGTTGTCAGCTGAGAGTCAGTCAGAGGAGAGGAGACAGTGGTAGGAGAGAGAGAAGTGCGCCCCTCAGAGTTACAGTGGCCATGAGAGGTGGAAGATATTATCGGCTGTTGTTCAGAGAGAGTAGAAAGCCATGTCCTTGTATATAGTTGTAATTTGTTAAATGCAGAGAAAATCCAGGAGAGGCCGGAGAGAGGTCCCCACTCTACAGTCAGTGAGGGTCCGGAGGAAACACATCGATCTGGGGAGCGGATACAGCAAGAAGTTCAGCAGGAGGCCTGATGTGGAAGCTGCTCAATGCCGGGACATGAGCGCACTGTATGTACTGCAACAGACGTTAAGAACGAGAGTAAAAACTTCATCACTCCCAGAACATTGTTGTGTCAAATGATTATCGCCGGTGCACCACACGTCTCAAACACTGCGCCTCTTCCCGCAATTCAAAAAAACTCTTAAGGGTGGTTGCCACGGGCAACACGTGGACACAGCAGAGGCACCGTCTTTAAAACACCCTGTCTTTTTTAAAAAGTTTTTGGGATGCACTTAATGAGACCATCTCTTACCTTTAGCATGCACATCCAACTGTTCAGTGTTTCAGTAATTTTTGCACAACTTGCTGATCTCGAACAAGGTGCTTAATGACAGAATTTCCAACAGGTGTTTGATCCCTGAATCACTCAATAAATTTAGGGTATCAATTTGATTTGGGATTGAACTCCTCCTCGTCATGCTGTTCACATTTGATGTCATGAGACCAAGACAATACCTTATAATTGATTGACAGTACCTTACCATTGAGAGCCTTCAAGCAGGATGCTATCAGATAGAAGTGGCCACTGAGCTTAGTGTCAGAGTGTCATCAGCAGGTTGCGACAGATACAGAGAGACTACAAGAGTCACAGAAAGGCAAAGTGGATGTCCTTTCACTACATCACACACTGATGGCCACTTCATTGTAACCAGTGCAGAATCAGATGGTGAATGCCACACAACTCCAAGCACATTTAAAAGAGGTGAGAGGAAACCGTGTGTCAAGTCAGACCATTCATAACCATTTACATCACCGTGGTCTGCGTGCTGGATGACCAGCAAGGATACCCGACTGGTATCTGACCTGACTGATGCATAACGGTCTCCTTGACATCTCCAGCAACGTTGGCGGCCATTGTTTCTGCTCAGAGTTACTTGACTTATATCACTGAACAGCACTAAGGACCACATGTTCCTTGTTCAGCGTAGATGCTCCCTGGCCAATGAAAGATGATGCCTGTGCCTGGTGGTGTGTTCAGGTCTGACATGACTCTTGGTTGCCTCTCACCTCCCTTAAACATGGATGGAGTTGTGTGGCATTCATCATCTGGTTCTGCAGGGCATTGCTTACAAAGAAGCAGTCATCAGGGTGTGATGTAGACAAAGGACGACCACCTCTTTGCCTTTCTGTGACTCTTCCAGTCTCTCTCTATTTCTGTTGCAACCTGCTGATGACACTCTGTGACACTCTTAGCTCAGTGGCCACTTCTGTCTGAGAATCCTACGTGAAGCCTCGCAATGGTGAGGTACTGTTGATCAATTATAAGGTGTTGTCTTGGTCGCATGATGTGAAAATGTAAACAGTACAATGAGGAGGACTGTTTAAATCCTAATTCAAATTGATCCTCTAAATGTATTGGGTAATTCAGGGATCAAACACCTGTTGGAATTTTGCCATTAAGCTCCTTTTCAGAGATCAGCAAGTTGTGCAAAAAGTACTGAAATGCTGAACAATTGGACATGTGCATTCTAAAGTTAAGAGATGGTTTCATTTAAAATAATTTTCAAGAAATTTTATGTTCATGTTGACATTTAAAAAAAAAGTCAAATATCCATAACTTTTTGTTAGCAGTATTAAAAAAAAACAATTTAGATCAGCCATAACACAGGTGAAGTGAATATTATTGATTAAGCATTATCTTAGGTAAGACATATTTTACAGCAAAGTGAACAGTCAAAATGGGGAAGTGTAAGGATTTAAACAGACTTTATAAGGGTCTAATGAGTAATCGGTACAAGACTGTCAGATCATCTTCAAAAGGGCAGGTCTAGTTTGTGGTCTCTGGTAGCAGTCTTTGACATCTAGTGATTAAAGAAAGGAAAACCTGTGAACTGACAACTGGTTCACCGGCATCCAAAATACAGATGATGGGCAGCTGACTGAAAAAGTAAAATTGTTTTAATTATTGAAATAATCCTAAAGCCTGCTTGCTAGTGTATTATGAATTAATCATGTACTAGTCATGAACTATTGAGTCAATATAAAGTACTTTATCTAAATCATGAGTGGACAGAAACCAGGTTGATACCAGTCAGCACCAGCCCCTGCAACTCTCCTTGCCATCTACACCCTGTGTGCAAGTCATCAGCTGTCAGCAAATAATTTATTAAATTCCCTATTACATAGAAGTGAACCTTCTTGGCAATGTCCTAGGATGAGGGCTATGATCTGGCAACTAGTAAAAACAAGAGAATCTTTAGGACTTGCTTCATTAAGGCTCTTTGAGCACCTCTCGGAGCTGTCCTGTTGGTGATCTGTCTACAGGCTTTCACTATGAACCTCCTGCCATTAATCCCAGTCTTGAGAGAGCTACAGGATGCTGGGTGCAAATGGAGAAATGTGCATAGCAAGCCAACCCTATCACGGTAAGCACACAGACACCTTTTCAGGCTTCTTCCTAAATTCAATCCCTTGAACCACTGTTCTCTGTTGAAGTCCAGCCAACATAGAGTAAATTCCAGAAGTGTGGTCCACCCACATAAAATCAAGTTCTGCAAATGTTACAATATTTGAAAGGAAGGCCACCTAATCCATTGCTGGCACATTTCATATCTGCTAAGGGAGGGGCAACAGAACACAGTCTGAAGACCCAATTTAAAACCCTGATTTCAGGTATTTTTTTTTGCAGATGGATCCTGGTTCCATCAAGCTGAAAAGTACAGAACAGAATCTGCTGTGGTTACCCTCAAAGAGGAGGAGGAGGTTACCATACGTGGACAACATTGTTGGTACCTTTTCCATTAAAGAAATAAAAACCCACAAGGGTCACTGAAACCACTGGAAACTGCCAAAAGTAATACATTTTATTTTACTGAAAACCAACTTATGAAAATGTAGACATTGCTTTTGAATTGTGGTTCAACTGAAAAGAAAAAAAAACCATAATGAAACTGGCCTGGACAAAAATGGTGGGACCCTTAAGTAAGTTAATATTGTTTTACAACATTTGAGGCAATCAATGCAAACGATTTTCATAAGTCTCATTCAGACTTCTGTACCTGTCCACAGTATTTTGACCCACTCGTCATAAGCAAACTGCTCCAGCTGTCTCAGGTGTGAAGTTGCTTTTTCCAGACTGCATATTTCAGCTACTTGCACAGATGTTTAATAGGATTTAGATCAGGGCTCATAGAAGACACTTCAGAATAGCCCAGTGCTTTACTTTTAGCCATTCTTGGATGTTT
Source organism: Phyllomedusa bahiana (assembly GCA_025379985.1). NCBI lineage: Eukaryota > Metazoa > Chordata > Amphibia > Anura > Hylidae > Phyllomedusa > Phyllomedusa bahiana. The sequence continues at coordinate 155,993 of JAODAL010000018.1, forward strand.
TTAATTGAGTGTTCTGGGTCATTATCCTGTTGGAAGATCCATGATCTGCGACTGAACAAGCTTTCTAATAATCTCAAAAAAAAGAATCTCGCAAGAGAAACAGAAGAGTGACTTTTGATCACAATATTACTATTTTGCCATAGGCGAAACTTACAGCTCCTATCAGTTTCTCAATCTATAAAAACACTAAAACGTTAACTTTATATGTTAACTCTTAACCTCTACTTCACACTATTTACGAAAACCCTGATTTCTAACCTCACCATTTAATCCTTTCTACTTCTGAAGGAAATAGCACCTTTTTCCATTATCAAGTCTGGTGGAACCTCACCTACCAACAGAAAAAGCCTTATACTCTCACCGCCACTTTATTAAAGGTACAACCATGCTAGTAACGGTTTGGACCCCCTTTTCTCTGCACTTCAGAACTGCCTCAATTCTACGGCATAGATTTCCACAAGGAGTTTGCAACGATGCCAATTGTACCAAGGGGGCCCAAAAGAGTGCCAAGAAATATTTCCCACACCATACACCACCACCACCACCTGAACCCGTTGATACAAGCAGGATGATCCATGCTTTTCATGTTGTTTACGCCAAATTTCCTGACCCTACCATCCGAATGTCGAAGCAGAAATCGATACACATTCAGAACCAGGCAACGTTTTCCAATCTTCAACTGTCCAATTTTCGATGAGCATGGGCAAATTGCGGACCTCAGTTTCCTGTTCTTAGCTGAATAGTATGGCACCCGTTGTGGTCTTCTGCTTGCTGTAGCCTTCTGCCTCAAAGTTCGCCATACTTGTGTCAATCAGAGATGCTCTTCTGTCTACCTTGTTGTAACGGGTGGCTATTTGAGTCACTGTTGCCTTTCATCAGCTCGAACAGCAGTCTGGTGCCCATTCATCCTTTGACTCTGGCATCAACAATGCCTTTCCCGCCTCACAGGACTGCCGCTCAACTTGGATGTTTTTTACTTTTCGGACCATTCTCTTTAAACCCTAGAATTATTGTGCGTGAAAATCCCAGGAGATCAGCAGTTTCTGAAAATACTCAGAACCATCCCTTCTGGCACCAAACAACCATATCCACGTTCAAAGGCACTCAAATCACCTTTCTTTCCCCATACTGATTCTCGGTTTGAAATGCAGGAGAATGTTCTTGTACCAGTCTAGAATGCTAAATGCACTGAGTTTCCGCCAGTGATTGGCTGATTAGAAATTTAAGTGTTAACGAGCAGTTGGACCAGGTGTAACCAAATAAAGTGGCCATTGAAGTGTATATACAGCAAATAAATAATTCCAATAAGGGATCCCAAGCCTCTAATTGGGCAATCGTCCCTAACTAATGGACACATGACAAAGAAGCTCTCTTTTGACACACCCGCCTTCAGGCGTGTGGCATACTTGTAGACAGAGGTAGAAATCACAATTTAAAACGTCTTGCCTGACTGCCCAACATTGTTTTTCACCAGCTAGCCTGGCTTCATCAGGGGTTAAGGTCCCGGTCCCATGGTGGTCTGTGCTCAATTTCTTTTATATCATGTTAGGTATACACCTATTTCAGGTGCTCACCAATTAGCGCATCGTGAGAATCGCACAAAAACCCCACTCCCCCTCCGCTCTCCTGCACGTACACTAATAATATGTCTGCGCTAAAGCTTGCCACCATGCACCCATAACCCAACAATCCTCCAGACAAGTATCACCATCTACCATAACGGCTAGCGCCGCTATCTCAACCATTCTGCCCACAATATACCCCATCCCCGCCGCCCGCGTACTATATCAATGGGACATTTCTGCCCTGACGGTGATGGACTTCTTTCCCATTTCTCTCATATTATTGCGTCTGCGTGGCTCACCAGAAAGGACTAAGCAAGAAGAGGTGTTACATCTACAGCACACTACCAGCTTTATCAACTCCCATAAACCACCTTCTCCTCCATGTCGTACATATGCCATATTCATTGGGAATATAAACGCTCCATTGTACTGTACACTATTGTCACAGTCTCTTCTCATAAAGCACGTCTCCTTTATATCTAATAGTACATATTCATTTTAAAAATAAAGCTGCAGGCTTATTAAATATACATATTCCATTGTACTTGACCATCTGTCGTAGTCTATTTCCCATAAAAACACTTCTCTTTTATATCTAATATACATATTCATTTTAATAAAGTCTGTAAAGGCCCCCCCCCTAAAAAAATGGGTTTGTGTTAAGGCCCCGCCCACCCTCCCGCAGTTTCACCTCCCACATTCCCCATTATTAAGATTCTAGATCTTACAGTCTCGGCTAGCCACCTACTATTCATTACGTCACAATGATAGCATCAAAATGTTAGTACATTCAAACTCTATTGCCAATCTGCATACACCTGTACTGCATATATTGTATTTAAAGTTAGCCACCAATTCTACGACAGTCTAGAGAAACATAAATATGAATGACAGAATTAAATATATACATCAAGATAGTAATCTACTCCCGGGGCTGCGTCCGCCACAATAATGCGAGTGCATATACTCATATGATTCAGCTGCCAAAAACCCCCTCATGCACAGAAACAATTACATACATCCCAATTTGTTAAATAGAAAACCGTGATCTCACCGTGATCATACCTATCTTCATTACAAAACCAGGGAAAAACGAGGCCAACGTGGAGGCAAGTGGGGGCAGTAGGGAGATGGGGAAAAAAAGGAGAGAGAAAAAAAAAAAATGGTGGCGCTCCACCAACTTGATAATAAAGGAAGGAGCTATCCTTCCTTTAGAAGCAGAAAGGGTTAAATGGATGAGGTTAGAAATCAGGTTTTGATAATAGTGTGTATAGTAGTGTGATCTTAGACGGCTCTGGGATCGTGGACTCGCGTTCTTCAGGAGAGACAGAGACGTATTCCAGTGAAAAATGACAGGGCTTCTGTATTTTATTTAGGCAGCAACAGAAAGTACAACGTGCAAGGCATGCACAAACACAAACAGAAAACAAAACCGCCTGCCGTCTGGCCTCTAAAACTAACAGAGTCAGCTTACTGTCCAGTCTGCAAGTTCACCCTGCTGGTTTCCAGCATGACTCCACCCATGGCTTGAGGTAGGCCAGGGGTTGGTAACCACCATAGTCAGCTTACCTCTGACTTTTATACTCCTGGTAAACCCCGGAGTGGGAGTCCTGGAAGTGAGACAACCCACCCTGCCTATGTCACCCCAATGAAAGCCGACCCAGAAGATGGCTGCAGCCATACTGAACATATTACGCATTAAACATAATGTCGACAAGTCCTAACTGTCGACAACCTATTGAAGTTTAGGCCTTTCATTCCCCCAAGACTCCTTACCTTTGGGTCATATGTGTTTGACATTGAAAGGTCATGAACAGGACCACTGTGGCCGTATGTACACTCCATTGTACATCCTTCCTGCTGATGCCACCCTTACAAATCCCCCCCCTCTGCTCAGACCCTGGGCGTAGCAACCTTGTGCCCCGGAAACTATTGTACACTAGATAATGCGTCGCGTTTGCTTGTTGAGACCTGGACCGGTGTTCTACACAGAACTTAAAATCCTGTAGGGCCAGCAACCAACCGGTCACCCTCCGGCATTCTTGCCTTAGTTTTGGCCATGCCATTTTCATAGGGATGATCAGAGATCACCCTAAATTCGGCCTCCCCACCAGATAGTACCTCAGCGCCTCGATTGCCCATTTCAGAGCAGACATTCCCTCATCTCTACAATCGAGTAGTTTCTTTTCTGCCGCCGACAGCTTCCGGAGCTGAGACCCACGGGGTGCTCTTCCCCATTAACCCGAGGCGACCGGAATGCACCTACACCCACCTCTGAGGCATCTGTCTGGACTATAAATTCCTTCTTCTGAAATCAGGGTAAACCAGTACAGGTCTCTTACAGATACCTCCCTTAGTTCAGAAAGGCTTGCTCAGCCTCCGGGTTCCACTTTACTAGGAGTGGAATTGTTGCTCCCTTGGAGATCCTGAGAGATAGGCAGCTATTGTGGCAAAGGCTGGCAATAAACCTCCTGTAGTAACCTGCAATGTCCAAGAGCTCTAACTCTGTTCTTGGACTCAGTGTTGAGGCCAATTTTTGAATGGTCTCGAGCTTGTCTCTACCTGGGGTTTGATGACCCCTCGGCCAATTAATATTACGCCGAGGTAGCGAGCCTCCCTCTAGCCCTAATTGCGCACTTCTGTGGTTATGGCCCGTTAGACCGTTGTGTTAGTTGGAGTTTGAGGGTTCTTGGGGCGCCCCTATCGCGGTCTAGTAACTGCTGCACCTTAGCCAGATGGCGAAACCCAATCGTCGCTGAAGATCACTCACATCATCCAGGTAAGCGGCTGCATAGTTTTTTTAATGCGGCTGCATGGATGATTGTCCATTTAACCTCTGAAAGGTCCGCAGGGGCCCATGCAAACCAAAGGAAGGACGACATACTGGAAGTGTACCACTGGGGTGGAAAAATGCCGTTTTCCTCTTGTCCTGATCTGTGAGGGGAACCTTGCCAATCACCCTTCTTGTGAGGTCTTAAGGTGGTCAATTAACCTCACGCTGGTCCCCGACCCTCCTCGATCAGCTCGTCGACCCATGACAAGGTGGTAGAGAAGTCGAATTTTTGGAGACTTCATTTAACTGCGAAGACATTACAAAACCGCAAGGCTACCATCTGGCTTAGTGATAATCACATGGGGCTGAACCACCCACTGTTGGGACTTCGTCTAATTACCCCCAGGGCTAGCTTTTTCATCACTTCTTCTGAAATGCCTTGCCTCTGGCTTTCTGGCACCTCTGTAAGTTGGTCTCAGCCGCCACCTTTTGGCCGGGCTCGGTGACAATGTCATTTTGATGACATCTGTCCGGCCAGGCAGTTTCAGAGAATACCCCTCGGTTCCTCTGAGGAACTCCCGACCTCCTGTCTCTGGACCTCTGACAAGGGACTCCGCGATCGACGGGGGGTAACTCCTGTGGGACTCCCCTGACATCTCCCCTTGCAGCCGACAGGCTTTCCTAGGTCCTTCCAGGTTTGATGTGTTAATATGGTAATATTGGTAGGGATATTCTTTTTCCTGGCTGGAAAACTTGTTAAAAAAAAAATAAAAAAAATTCACCTCATCACCCCTTTCACAGATCTCATAGGGCCATTGCCATTACTAGGAACTTTTGCTCCTACAGTTGGTTACAAGTACGAGCACCCTGTCCACTGGCTGAAAAGACCTGACTCTGCGGGTCCTGATGTAAACCCGTGCCTGGCTTCCCTGGCCTGTAGCAGGTTCTCCCTTCAATGTGCATAACTGCCGCGATCCTGTCCTGCATTTCGGCTATAAGCTCTAATGACACTTCTGTAAGGGGTTTCCCTCATGCTCCATGTTTTCTCTGCTATGTCCAGGAGCCTCGGGATGTCTCCCATATAGCAGCTCGAAATGGAGGAGAACCCCGTGGAAGCCTGTGGAGACTTCCCGGATGGCGAACATAGATAGGGCAACAAGTGGTCCCAATTCCCTACCATCCTTGTCCACCACCTTTTTAAAACATGGCCTTTAAGGTTTTTATTAAAGCGCTCTCGACCAGACCATCGGTCTGGGATGGTACACGGAGTGCGCAGGAGTGGGCAATTTTTAGCATGCGGCATAAGCTCTTTGGCTACCTTGGACATAAACGGGGTACCCTGAACGGTCAGGATCTCCTTTGGGGAATCCTGTATGGTGAATAGCTGAAACAGCTCCTAGCTATCCCCTTTAGAGGAGGTATTCTGAGGGCTATAGCATCAGCTGTAGCGGTGCATAATCCAGTATAACCAAGATATGCTGTCCCCTCTAGCTGATTAGGGAGGTACCGAAACCATATCCATAGCCAATCCGCTCAAATTGGTACCTTCTATAATGGGGAGAGAACCAATGGACTCCGGAAATGGGGTCCTAGGGGTGTGGACCTGAACACTACCTGGCAGGACTACAGAATCATCCACTGCCTTGTAGTGCCAGCCAGTAGCAAAGAAGTTACGTCCACCCGCTCCCTAGTTTTCTTTCTCCGCCCCCAGAGTTTCCCCCCAACACATGGGAATGTGCCAGCTCTAAGATCATATGGACATGTGTTCTGGGGTTACTACCAACAGCTCCACCATCCTCTGATGGCTCTTTCTCACCGGTATAATAAATTTTTCGCCGTACGCGAGAGTGCTGGTAGAACCACTCCTCCCCGCTGGTTCCTGCGGTCTCCCCATCAATGACATTATTACGCTTTTCCAAAGCGTTACCAGGTTAGGGTCCCTCACTTGTTCTGTGCCAAAATTCCCTCTCGAGACTGCAAGGCGATCTACGAGAGTTCTAACTCAGAGGGTGTCTCTTCTGGGTCTCCAACCAGATCGACAAGGGAAAAGGCACAGGTTCAACATTACCAATTGGTTTTGCACAACGTCATTTACAACAGGTACTCATTATACATTTGTATGAGTTTTTATTTCCCCACAGTCCCAAAACAGCGAAAGTCACGCTTCAGCCAATAACTGCGTGTGAGGTAAAAAAAATAAAATTTGGGTCACCACGGCCCACCTCAAGTTTTGAACCCCACAGGCAGTCTCTATTGCCATGTATGCAGTGTGGTAGTCCCTGTGTGTCCCCAAGAAACAAACTACCCTATCGGCCGTGATAGTAGTTGCTTCCTGGGCTCACACAGTCGGGCTTGCACAAGGGTTTTTCCCTCCCCCCACTAAGCTCCCCGATCCAGGAGGGCCTGCAACAAATGTCCATTTAATGGGTAACAGGGCACACTCCGTCGGTCCCATTTACCAGCCAGCGACCCTAGTGGAAAAATGACTGCCGGTTGTGCCAAACCAGTAGGAGTACGCCTCCCAACCCACATTCCAATGTTTTCCTCCCTGCCCGGCAACGTGCCGCCACATTGTCCCAGGTCCCTTTGCAGCAGCCAGCAGACTAAGGGGGTCCCTGGCCTTAGAAACAGTGGTGCCCTTTGGGGGTAGGTGGCCTCTCCCCCCTTCCGAATACCCGTGGAAGGATCCCCCTTCTCGGGACAGTAGCAGGTCTTATACCGCGGTTGAGGTCCCCTGCGGATTCCCGGGGTATGTAGGACCTGCAGAACTCCTCTGTAGCGCCTGTACACCGTTCCCACAACCGCGAACCAATTCGTCCACTAGCATTTGGGTGGTGTACCCCACAACACTGTGGACTTGGATGGGAAGGCCCGCAAAACGTCACAGACCACTCGCGTCGAACCCACCTGGGCAGGTTGTGGGTCTCGCGGCTTAGCCACTTGTTTGGTAATGTGGAAAGGTCGTACATTTGTGAACCTGGCGGGCTTGTGGCCGTATTAACCTCCCCATGCTTGTACTCTCTGGCCCGTGATAATGCCAGGGTGACCCCCAGTCGGGCCAGTGACTCCCCCCGCAGTTTGTTGTAGTCCCTTGCGTCTTGACACGCAGGTCGAAGTAGGCCTTCTGCGAATCGCGCCTGTTAGGAAGGACCAAGGACATCCACCCACTGTTCCGCCGGCAGCTGCTCTCCCTCTCTGCCTACCTCTCAAAGGTTCCCCATTAAGCTCGATTCGTCATCCCGCGGACATTTTGCGCAGGGAACCTGCACCAACGGGCGGGGTAGTGGACCGAGCACTTTTTTACTTCGCTTCTAGGCCTTCAAGCTCAGTTCTGGTAGCAGTCTGCAGCGTGTGGTTTTACCTGCTGTTGCTTCTTTCACCGTGGCCTGTTGGGTCTCAATTAGCAAGCGATTCGTCTCAGCTTGCGCCCCGGATGGTCTCTTCAGTGCGCTTTTCTGCTTGGCTGGCCGCCAGCAGCTGGATTAGCTATGGGGCTTGAATTAGCTGCTTCACCAACTCATCATTTTAAGTAGGCCGCCTCTGCTGGACCGTGCGGTAGCTGCTTTCACCCAGGACATACGTTTTTCCTCTGTCCTCAAAGAGTACTTTCTCTCTATTGCCCGCATCCTCACCTCCACCTGGTTAGCTTTAGCGGCTTCTGGGGATTCGTGACTGCAGACGTGTTACGCTTGCAGAGAAAAGACGTATTCCAGGTGAAAATACAGGGCATCTGTATTTAATTTAGCAGCACAACAAGAAAGTAACATATGTGCAAGCATGCACAACACCAAACAAAACAAACACGCCTGCCCGTCCTGGGCTCTACACTAACAGAGGTCAGCTTAACTGTCAGTCTGCAAGTTCACACTTCTGGTTTCGCATCAGGACTCACACCCAAGGATTGAAGGAGTCCAGGTGGTTGTAACCACCATAGTCAGCCTTACCTGCTGACTTTAGACTTCCAGGTAAACCCCTTGAGTGGAGTCAAGGAAAGTAGCACCCACCCTGCTCTATGCTCACTCCCAATGAAAGGCCGACCCAGGAAATGGCTGAAGCCATACTAACATATTACCATGTTAAACATATGTCGACCAAGTCTAAACTGTCCGACACCTATTGAAGTTTTGGCCTTTCATCCGCCCAAGTCTCTTACCTATGGGGGCCATGTGTTTGACATTGAAAGGTGCATTCCGAGGACACTGGCCGGGATGTACACTCCATTGTACACCCTTCCTGCTGTTGCCACCTTACAATAGGTTAAGAGTTATACATAATAAAAGTTACGTTTTAGTGTTTTATAGATAGAGAACTGAAAAAGTTAAAGTTTGCCTATTGCAAAACAGTAAATATAGTAAACAAGCTTTCTGACACAGGGCAGCAGATTTTGCTCCAAAATGTCTTGATAGTCTTGAAATTTAATTGTACCCTTTACAGATTCAAGACACCCTGCGCAAGATGCAGAAAAGTTGCCCAAAAACATAATCAAACTTCCTCCATGTTCCACAGCAGGCACAATGTTTTTTTCTGTTCGCTTTTTTGCTTCTTTGAACATAGAGGTGATGTGACTTACCAAAATGTTCCTTTGTTGCTTTTCAATATTTATTTTGACATATTCTAGTCCTACTTTTTAGTGATTTTCTTTCAACAGTGGTTTCCTTCTCGGTCGTCTTCCATTAAAGAGAACCTGTCACATAGGTAATAGCCCCCTTGCTGAGGACAGAACAAGCTAGTGACAGACATGCTGTTTCCAGTGCTGTGTCCCTTATTCTGTAAGGTGCTGTGGTTTTTGAGTACTTAGTGTACAAATCTGCATTTTTCAGCCAGAAAAGAGTCATAAAAAGAGTCCATTCTTTTCATACCCTGCCCACCTGAGGCTAGCCCTGCCCACCTAAACTGATAAACCTATTACTCTGAATAGGTAGAAAAGTGAAAAAATGCCAGGTGGGCGGGACTAACACCTTTTCACGAATAAGATTTGAGCATTAAATGCTCTAAAACTGTTGCATCTTACAGAATAAGGGACACAGTGCTGGAAACAGCAGGTCTGCCACTAGCTGTGCTGTCCCTCCAGCAAAGGGGCCATAACCTATGTGATGAGGCTTCTCTTTAAGTCACACTTTGCAAAGAAAAACAACGCATGTACAATCTGACTACTGAGATGGTACCTTTGACCTTGGAGTTAACCTCTAATCTCTCTGGAAGTTGTTCTGGGCTCTTTGGTTACCATTCGAATGACCTATCTATTCAACGTGTCATCAAGTTTCCTCCTCTAGTGTCAACTCCAGGAGTTGCTACAGTCCTATTAGACCTTAAAGAGAACCTTTCACGATAGATTATAGTACCCCTTGCTGAGAGACAGCACAACTATGTCAGGAACCTGCTGTTTTCCAGCCCTGGTGTCCCTTATATCTGTAAGATGCTGTAGTTTTAGAGTATTTAATGCTCAAATTTGGCAGTTTTCAGCTAGAAATAGGTAGACACATTTGATGCAAGTTACATTAAAACACATTAGTTATACATGTCCCTATAGTCAAATTATTTGTAATCCTGGCTGGTAAAGCTTTTAATAGGGTTATCCTGTAAGTTGTCCCAAAAGTTGAAAGGAGCGATTCACTCCTCTTGACTTGCAGGCAATCATCCTGACACAAAAGAGAAGTTCACATGCAATGGAACATGAGTCTTTCAGTGTGTCAGGACCAGAACCAAGATGCAGGGGCATCGCTAGGCTGTTTTATTCGGGGCTCGGGCCCCGAATAAAACCCCCTGTGCCCCGAGTCTCCAGGGGCTCCATGCCTCTGGCGCGGGTGGCCTGGAGCACCGACTGGCTCTTCAGCTGCATGAGCGTCCGCTGGACACACACACAGCTGGGGCTTCCGGGGCAGAGAGCGACGCGTTCCCTGCCCCGCAGACAGTGTCCGGACCTCGCAGGTCCTACACCTGCGAGGCTGCCGGGACCTCACACAAGCGAGGACCCGCCGCGGCCCCGTGCCCTGCAGCCGGCAGCGTCGTCGATGTACATGCACTCATCGGCACGCAGGCGCGAGAGTCCCTCGGTTGCGCGACAGCGCTTCAATATGCCGTGCGCCCGAGTACTGGCCGGAGAGGCCGGGGCTGAAGAGACGCATCGCGCTCGGCGCTGGGGAGCTCGAGGAGAGTATTAATGTTGTTATTTGTTATAGCGTTTAGCGCGAGTCGCGAGCGAGTGCCGCAGCCCTCCTATATAACTCGCCTTGCCCCTATAATGCCTGCCCTGTGGCCCCCATATCACTGCTGTCCCCTAATGCCTGCCTGTGGCCCCCATACTCCCTGCCTGTGACCCTCATATGCTGCTGTGGCCCCCATATCCTGTCTTGGCCCCCTATTTACTGCCTGTGCCCTTTTATACGCCTGCCTGTGGCCCCCATATTACTGCCCTGTGACCCCTCATATACTGCCGATGTCCCCCCAATTAGCTGCCTTTGGCCCCCATATCCGCTGCCTGTGGGCCCCATATCCTGCCTGTGCCTCCCATTTCCCGACTGAGGCCCCCATGTGATTGCAGTGCCCCCTATATACCGGCCTGTTGCCCCGTATATACCTGCCTGTGCCACCATATACCTGCTGTGGCCCCCTATATACTGCCTCATTCCCCCATATCTGCCTCAGTGCCCTTATATAACCTGCTTGTGGCCCCCGCTAGATACTCCTCATGCCCCCATAATACAGCCTCAATGACTCTATATACCTGCCTGTGGCCCCATATACAGCCTGTGCACCCCTATATACGCGAGAGAGAGTGCCGCCGAGATACCTGACTGTGGCCCTATATACTCGCTCATGCCCCCCGCGAGCGAGCGAGGCCTGTGGCCCATAACTGCCCATCAATTACCCTAGATATACCCTGCCCTGTGGCGCCCATATACGCCTGTTGCGCCCCCTATACCTGCGCGAGGCTGTCCCCCCCCTATACCTGCCTGTGGCAGCCTATATACTTGCCTCAGTTCCCCTATAGTACTTGCCTCATGCCCCTATAAACGCGCGCAGCCTCAGTGCTCCGTATAATTCCTGCTCTCAAAGTGCCGCGCAGACGAGAGCTGCCTCAGTGCCCCCATATACTGCTCCCCCCTATAACTCCAGTGCCCCCCCTATACCGATGCGCATGAGTGCGCCCTATATACTGCCTCAGTTGCCCCTATAATAGCGCGTGCCTCCAGTGCTCTTATATACCTGCCGTCATGCTCCTATATTCGCCTCGAGTGCCCCTATATTCTGCCTCAGTGCCCCCATAGACCTGCCTGTGGGTCCCCGCCGTAATACCTGCCTGTGCCCCCAATATACATGCCTTGTGCCCATTTACCTGCCTGTGCCCCGATCATTACTGCTTCTGCCCCTATTACCTAACTGGAGGGACTGCTATACCTATAATTAAGAGTTGCAGAAATGTGGAGGATTCAAACTATTTGTGTCCAACAATCCCACAGGGACGAGTATCGAGTGGCCGAGAGGAATAGCAGCATGAAGGTGTGAACCGTTAATGGAGAGAAGAAAAGGAAAGTGAACGACTGCTGAGAGCATAAAAGACTTCTCCTGATTACTAAATGTAACGCAGTGTATCACTTAGATTTCAGCAGAGCTTCCTACATACAACAAATGCGACGAGCCCGCGAGATATGGCCCCTGATAAATGGCGGTGGTATTGTAATCAAGAGCCTGTGTTACAGCTATATAGTCCACAGTGGTGGTCGTGTTTGGTCAGGTCTGCATATTAGTTTGAGCCTTAGTAATAAATATTTATTTTTGGGTCTGAGTGTTTTGTAGGAAGTTTTGTTTAGTCACAATCAACTGTCTGGTAGATTTGCTACCATGGTATCCGGTAGATTATTTGGTAGTGAGCGTGTTTATGTGAGCGAGGAGTAGCATATGAAGGTAGAGTTCTGAAAAAGTAAATTTGTCATTGGTGATTTTACTGTACAGAGTGCACTGCTGAGGAGATGGATGATCTGTGTGCGGGATTGCCAGAAAATAGGACAAGGAACATAAGGTTTTCTCTCTGTAAAAAAACATCCGCAAGTTCACAATGAGGCGGGAAAAAACCACAAAGGCCCGAGCCCCCAAGATTTAGGACCCTAGCAACGCCCCTGCCAAGATTTCAAGAGGAGCTGATTGCTGAAAGTTTTAGAGTGGCAGCGGTGGGGAAAAGCTAGGTAAGTATTAGGTTTTTTGTTTCATTTTTGGACTACTCTGGCCCCAATGCTATAAATCTTCTTTAATGAACAACCCCTTTAAACATATGCAATATAGAACCCTCCAGACAATGACTAAAGTAAAAAAAAAAGTAAAAAGAAATGCACACACATACACACAGAAAGTAAAACATGTATATCGCCCTTTTCCCATTAGAAATGCCAATTAACCCAAAAAGATCAAAAATAAAAAAGGACACACATATGGTATGGCAGCGTGCATAATGAACTAGCCTATAAATCTGTCACATTATTTAACCTGCACAATGAATGCCGTAAAAAAAAAGATTTGCGTTTTTTGTTCATACTGCTGCACATAGAATGGAATGAAAAGTGATCAAAAAGTGACGCGAAGCAGCCCCAAAGAGTAAGTTAAGTAAAAAACGCCAAATCATTCCACAAAAAAAAAAAAACCCTTGAACACCTCTATATCTGAAAAAGAAATAAAAAAGTTATGGTTATCAGAATACAGAAATGCATAAACATTGTATTAGTACTTAATAGTGCTACAAAATAAAAATAAAAAACATATAAATTGGGTTTAACTGTAATTATGTTGCCCCACAGAATAAACTGACATGTCACATACACTGCACGGTAAACGTAAAAAAATAAACATAAAAAACAATGCAAGAATTGTTGTTTTTTCTTTATCCTGCCTCCCAAAAAATGGATAAATGACGATCAAAAATTCACGTGTCTCCCAAATTGATACCAATAAAAACATCAAACCATCTCACAAAAAACAGGCCCCTATACAGCTCCATATACAGAAAAACAACAAAAAGTTAGGGCTCAGAATTTTAAATAAAAGTGATTTTGTTTGAGAGCGCGCAGAGCCTGACGCATATAAAGCGAGCAATATAAACAAATTAAATCATATGGCAAACGCGACCAAGCCTTATAGTCAGCGCTCGCGCTCGAGACTTCCCACTGTATCTCAAATCTGTGTTCCAAATGCCACATAGCGCTAAATTCCATTAGAGATGCCTAGCCAATGTGCCAAACAGCCGTTATACTACTTATAGGATATTGCCTCCCAGGAAAAGTGCATAACAAATTTATTTTTTCTTTTTCAAGAGAGAGAGATTAGGATACTTTTTTGACAAATTAAAACAGTTTCAAGCTAAAGATGCATATTATTGGAAAAAAATTAATTTTCCATTTTGACAGCCTAAAGCTGAAAACATTTGTGAAGCACCTGTGAGGTCAATATACTCTGTACACCCCTGGATATAGTCCTTAAGAGGTGTAGTGTCCGATACAAGGTCTTCTTAGGGATGTTTATTAAGTTTTAGCAACTTAGGATAAGGAGTTAATTAACTGCAAACATGTAAATAATTATTTTGTCAAAGCTTTCTATATCTTTTAAGGCTGGATATGACAGAAAGTTTACAAAAAATCCCCAGTGCAATGCAGCTATACGATACTAAAACAATCAATCTAATTAGTATTCCAGAGCAGCCCCTGGTCACCGCCCCCCCCCCCCGAGGGGGGGAAAAAGAACCCAAAAAAATTTGTGTAACAAGATGGCTCGATCTAATGAATGCGCGCGCGAGAAGACATTTACAAGAGGTAGCACCAGGATCATCCCCCATGCACCCTCCAGCAGCAAGGCTCTAGATACCTGTGACAACCTACCAAAACTTTAATGAATCTCTCCCAGCCAGGTTATCTGTGCTGCACACAGTGGTTACTCTGAATATTAGCTGGTGGGACGCAGAAATAATATGACGTTGACCGTTTAGATTTCTAATTTGCAGTCACCTCTCTTACAGGAAATAATGCCCATACTAGCAACTTGCTAAATTTTCAGGAATTATTTTCAAACACGAAATTTTGCAAGTCATTTGTTGTAATGTTTTAAAAAAAGCCAGTCCACTTCAACTGCAATTATAGGATGTAAGAATTTGTGCTACTTGGTCCCTGTTATCAGATATCACAACCGTCTCAAGGATAAGAGTTATTGGTGCCGAAACAACCTAAACCTACAAAATATTAAGTAGATAAATCCTAATTATTAACAACAGTAATCATAGCTACACAGTGTCACACATTTATTTGTCCCGCAAGCGCTGCCTTTGACCGGAGCTGGACCCCTTCTTCTCCTCTCTGCCAGTGGGCGGAGCATGCCAAGGACAATTGGAGTTCAGTTGAAGGCCCCGCCCAAAGGCAAAGAGAGGAAGGTGTGGTTTCGCTCACCGCCCAAGAGCGAGAGCTGTGCTATTGTAGTTTGAGTGGAGCTGCTCCGCGTCTTATTACATTTACCAAGAAGGCGCTTTATCTGTCTGACTGATGGGCGAACACAGTCAATTCCACATTTTCTCGTCAAGTTTTTACTGTGGATTGGCGGGAAGCAGTTAGCAATCAAATCCAAGTTGATTGTTGTGAGAACCCAGATGATGAACCAAAGGTCAATGGGTGAGATGTCGGGGCTAACAAGGGCACCCTGAGACGGGTAATACTACACGACTTGGAAAAATGAAGCTTTTTTGCACATAAACAAAGGTTTTTGGCCAAACTTGTTAAGACTAGGGACTTTGGAATATAATTTTCTTGAGCAGCGCCAGAGACATGAACAGCTCAAGAAACTAAACCTGTCTGGCTGTAATCATGCCAATGTAGGAGCACTCTCTGTGCACCACTTTCATTTTTTCTCACCTTGTGCGAAAAGCCACCGCTAATGTAGACCACAGGTCACCTCATAATTAATCCAAAATTTAAATAGAAATTATCACTATTTTTTTTCGTCATCAGGTGAACAGCTTGAAGGGATAGACGCATGGGACGCGCGATTTAAACTTTAGTTTTTTAGATGCGCCGCGCGCGAGCCATGTTCTCAACATGCAAGCGCCGTTTTTTTTTTTTTTGTCTATTTTGCCGCCAAAACGACACTTTTGAGCAGCCATATCACGATGTAAATAACGTTGTACACAAAACCTGGTGCATTAATACGTCCAGTGCATGACACTTTGAATTTGCCTAAAAAGGCGTCATTACATATAGCAGCTAATGATACGCTGTCGCCTCCATAACGCAATGGCGCAAATTGAGGCGCAATACATACACTGGTAATGATACATTTTGCGCCTCCGTAAAGCAATGTGCCAAATAGGCGCATTACATACACTAGTTAATGATACACAAAGCGCCTGCGATTTTGTGCAATGCAGCACCTATTCAGATTTCAATGCCCTAAGAAGGCGCATTATTTTACTATGGCAAGTTGTACCATACGCCAGATTATTGAGAGGGCTCAACTTTCAGGCACACTTTTACAAACACGATTAAATGTCCTAAAATCTGCTGCCATGACGCCCAGTTTTTTGGACAGTCGTACTAAATGTATGGAAATCTGACAAGCAATCGTGCAGAATATGTGACGTTTTTAAAATCCGGGTCTATACAGCGACTATATAATATCGTTGGGATGTTTGGCGATTCCTGATACTGAACCCTTCCAAAAATCCGATGAGAATACCGTGCTGTGTATACATAGCCTAAATCTGGCTGAGGCCTGTAAGTACAACTCCTCCAATGTTTTGTAAATATTGTATTATATCTTTTCATGGGAAAACAATAAGAATATGACACTTTTGAATACAATGTAAAATTGTTTAGTGTAACAGTTGTGTATTAGACTTAGCGACACAGAACGGCTTATTTGTCCGCGGATTGGCACCGTACTTCCGCTGCCTGTATTTTGCGCTGCATTACGGCGCCAATCCTCCGGAAGTAATTACGGTAATCCACTGCTCTCATAGAGGAGAACAGCTGTATTCCGTCAGCGTCCTCCCACGCTACGTGCCGAAATCCCCACGGGGGGGAGAAAGTGAGCATGCACAATATATTACAGCACGTACGTCGCCATAGATAATGACAGTCTAAGGGGCCGGGGAACGGCGCCCCCCCCCGCCCGCGCTCCGCCGGCCCCCGCCCCTTATTCACGCCGAGGAATTGCGAGCGCAATTCCGGCTCACAAATCCGCCTGAATAAGCCTGTGAACACTACCTAACCGTAAAATTGTGTTTCCCTCAAAAAACACAACACACAGTCATCAATGTCTAAACCCCTATGCACCATCAAGAAAGCGAGTACCACCACTAAGTGAAAGTATAAACAAATTTGTGCCCCAGTTTGCCGTTTTTCCTCACATGTCATGTGGCTCATTAGTGTTTACAAAGTCACAGGTGTAAATTGTTGAGCAATTGTGTTATATGTAGTGTTACTTTGCTCTCACAACTCTTTCAATTACTTGTTCACTGAAGTTCCACATGGTACTTCATGCAAAGACTCTCTGGGGAATCCTGAAAAAAAAAGAATTTTTGCTCTACATAAAGATGGTAGGTAAAAGAAAATTCCCAACACAATAAAAACTGAGCTGCACCCAAAGGGACCATACAGCGGTTTTAACAAACGGGTTCCACGAAAAGGGGCCCAAAATGGTCAAACAAAAAGGGTTGAGTGAAATGTGGTCAGTGTCATATTCAGAGTTTTGTCTTTTTAAAATAACTTAGAGCTTTGGGAGGGCATTGCTGCAGAATTAAAGGAGTGGAGGTCAGTTTGGGTTTAGTGCTCAGCCCCATACCCCCAAACACTGCATCAAATTGGTCTGCATGGTGTACCCCCAAAAGGGAAGCCCCCTTTCTAAAGATGATTTTACAAGAAAGCCCTAAAAAAAAAATTGCCAAAGACAAGTACACTAGGGACAGGGGTTTTAGGGAAACCATGCCCTGGGGACGAGGGAGCCAAGAAAAACTAAATTTGGTTCAGATGGTGTCGGGGCATGTGTGGCGGAAACCCTTTTTTGAGAAGGGGGAAGTGTGTCTTCCCAGTAAAGCAGGGTGGGGGGGAGGTATGGTCTGGGCTGCAAAAAAGTGCTCCCTGCTGTTGGGAGTTAAAATTACATAGGGGGAAACCCCTAAAATCCCAAATTTTGTACTGTGACCCATTTTAAATAACCCATGACCCCCTCTTTTCCCGGGGCTAAAGAAGTATTGTAACATGATAAAAAACCCCAAAACACACCTCCAAAACGACCCCCTGCCTTGCTAAAGAAAATGAAGGAAAAAGGGGGCTGGATGGCCAAGCATGTTCCAGATAAAACCCAAATTTGATCTGGGGCAGCCCCCTTAAATGGAAGGTGGAGGAGTGAAAAGGCCCTTAATAGGGCAACAAGCTCCATGATGTGTCATGGAGGAGGGGGAAAAGGAAAAAAACGGGCTGAAAACCAGTGATTTTTCTCCATTCCCAAGAGTTTTAAAGGGAGTATGGAAAATAATAGGGGCCCCACCCAAAGTGTTGACACTTTGGGCACAATTTGCCCTTTTTCATTAGGGGGTATGACTTTTGTTGCCCCCGGTTTAGACATTGATGGCTTTTATGTTTTAATTTTGAGGACACCAAATTTATATTTAAAACCCCGACACCCGACTACTTTTAATTTTAGCAAAGTGTCATATCCCCCAAATTTTGTCCCAAAGAAAAAATATAAAGTTTACAAAAATGTGAGGGGGGTACTTACTTTAGAACTGTGTGTTAAAAAATACCCGTGGTGGCAAAAGTAAAAGGCACCCCTGCAAATTTTGTAGATAAAAACTCAGTTTTCTTCCTGAAAATATTTCAATCACAAATTCTTTGGGATTTTTATCTTCATTTCATTTGTTTCAAAAGGAAAACCCCAAAAAGAATTGTCCCTAAAACCCAAAATTGGGTATTTAAAATCCACAAACCCAAAAATAAAAAACGGGGGGGACAAAAGTATTGGCACTGTTTGAAAAATCATGTGATGCTTCTCTAATTTGTGTAATTAACAGCACTGAAAACTTAATTAGCACCTAACAGGTGTTGGCAATAACTAAATCACACTTGCAGCCAGATGACATGATTAAAGTTGACTCAACCTCTGTCCTGTGTCCTTGTGTGTACCACATTGAGCATGGAGAAAAGAAAGAAGACAAAAGAACTGTCTGAGGACTTGAGAATCCAAATTGTGAGGAAGCTTGAGCAATCTCAAGACTACAAGTCCATCTCCAAAGACCTGAATGTTACTGTGTCTACCGGGCGCAGTGTCATCAAGAAGTTTAAAGCCCATGGCACTGTGGCTAACCTCCCTAGATGTGGACGCAAAAGAAAAATTGACGAGAGATTTCAACGCAAGATTGTGCGGATGGTGGACAAAGAACCTTGACTAACATCCAAACAAGTTCAAGCTGCCCTGCAGTCCGAGGGTACAACAGTGTCAACCTGTACTATCTGTCGGCGTCTGAATGAAAAGGGACTGTATGGTAGGATACCCAGGAAGACCGCACTTCTTACCCCGAGACATAAAAAGGCCAGGATGGAGTTTGCCCAAACATACCTGAGAAAGTCTAAAATGTTTTGGAAGAATGTTCTCTGGTCAGATGAGACAAAAATAGAGCTTTTTGGGAAAAGGCATCAACATAGAGTATACAGGAAAAAAAGGCATTCAAAGAAAGAACACGGTCCCTACAGTCAAACATGGCGGAGGTTCCCTGATGTTTTGGGGTTGCTTTGCTGCCTCTGGCACTGGACTGCTTGACCGTGTGCATGGCATTATGAAGTCTGAAGACTACCAACAAATTTTGCAGCATAATGTAGGGCCCAGTGTGAGAAAACTGGGTCTCCCTCAGAGGTCATGGGTCTTCCAGCAGGACAATGACCCAAAACACATTTCAAAAAGCACTAGAAAAGTGGCCAGCAATGAGTCCAAACCTGAATCCCATAGAACACCTGTGGAGAGATCTCAAAATGGCACCCTTCAAATCTCAGGGACCTGGAGCAGTTTGCCAAAGAAGAATGGTCTAAAATTCCAGCAGAGCATTGTAAGAAACTTATTGATGGTTACCGGAAGCGGTTGTTTGCACTTATTTTGGCTAAAGGTTGTGCTACCAAGTATTAGGCTGAGGGTGCCAATACTTTTGTCTGGCCCATTTTTAAAGTTTTGGGTGAAATGATCAATGATTTGATTTTTGTCTCATTCTATTTTGCGTTTTTTCATTGCAAGTAAAATAAATAAATATATTAAAACCAAAGAATTTGTGATTGCAATCATTTTCAGGAAGAAACTAAGTATTATCTGACAGAATTGCAGGGGTGCCAATACTTTTGGCCACCACTGTATATACATATATATATATATACACACACAAATACAAATATATATATATACACACACACATACATAATTTTATATATGTATGTAAATATATATATATATAATATATATATATATATATATATATATATATATATATATATATACGTTGAAATTGGAAGTTTACATACATTATATAAAAAGACACATATGCATGTTTTTCCCACTATCTCACATGAGATCAGAATAAACCTTACCCGTTTTAGGTCAATTAGGAATACCAAAATTATTTATATTTGACAAATTTCAAAATAATGAGAGAGAAAATGTCAGCCAGGAAAATTGTTCAGGATGCAAAGAAGAACCCATAAATAACATCAGCTGAAATAAAAGGACTCTCTGAAAACTAGCGGTGTGGAAGTTTCAAGATGCACAATAAAGAGGCACTTGAAGAAAAATGGGCTGCATGGTTGAGTTGCCAGAAGAAAGCCATTACTGCGCAAATGCCACAAAGTACCTCACCTACAATATACCAGACAGCACAGAGACAAGACTCAAAACTTCTGGAACAAGGTCATTTAGAGTGTTGAGACCAAACTTTTTGGCCACAACCATAAATGTTACATTTGGAGAGGTGTCAAGGCCTATGATGGAAGGAACACCATTCCTACTGTAAAGCATGGGGGTGGATCGCTAATGTTTTGGGGATGTGTGAGCTACAAAGGCACAGGAAACTTGGTCAAAGATGAAGGAGAGATGAATGCAGCATGTTATCAGCAAATATTGGAGGCAAATTTGCACTCATCAGCCTGGAAGTTGCACATGGGACGTACTTGGACTTTCTAACATGACAACGATTCAAAGCACAAGGCCAAGGTTCTGGAGTGGCCATCTCAGTCTCCTGACCTCAATATCATTGAGCCTCTCTGGGAGATCTCAAGCGCACAGTTCATGCAAGACAGCTCGGGAGTTTACAGGAACTGGAGGCTTTTTGCCAAGAAGAATGGGCAGCTTTACCATCTGAGAAAATAAAGAGCCTCATCCACAACTACCACAAAATACTTCAAGCTGTCACTGATGTTAGAGAGGGCAATACACAGTATTAAGTACTTGGGTATGTGAACTTTTGATCAAGGCAATTTAGATGCTTTTGGTTTTCATTATGATTTGAAAAGAGAAAACACAGTAGTTTGACAATAAACGGCTTCACCCAACCACCAACCATGAGTGGAAAAAAAGTTTTTGTTATCATTCACATTCTATGAAAAAAGGCCAAGAGAGGAAAAATTGTGCCGGGGTTTGCAAACTTTTGAGCACATCTATATAAACACAATCCAATATCAGCAGCACCTTTTGGTCTCTACTTCTTATCTTTTCTGCTACGTGGGTCACATATATCACCATACTATTCTATTTCCTTCCTCCCATGGTAACCATAGCAATTTCAGGCTCTCTCTGCGCTCCTTGTTTGATCCACATTTATTTCCATGCTGGGTAAGCATTCATTCCCTATCTTTTGTTTCTTGCCATTAGACCTTCTTTGTACACCATCTCACCTTCCATATATATCTCCTAGTGTTTTATACTTAAGTTTTTTCCACTTTACTTGCTCATCTATATTTTTCCTCCCTTTTGCTCCTTTTTGTGCTCCCCCCTTTTTTATCTGGCCCCACATTTCCCTTCTACAACCATAACTAATTTTTTACATACTCATTTTTTCCATTATATTACCTTTACCTACACCACTATCTTCTCGTCATTCTTTTCTCCATTCTCCCCTAATTCTGTCACCTGCCTCGTTTCCTTCTCTTTTCACTATTTCTGGTTTTCCATTTACCTCCAATTGCTATACTCTCGCCTTGATATCTCAGTTGCAATGATCTATTGAAAAAGGTTGCTATATCAACCGAAACATCTGTACCGAAGATTACATTATCTCAGATTACATATCCTTTCTATTGTAACTTGTATGGAAATTATAAATATTGAACTTTAAAAGCAAAAACCTTTGCACTGTGCTGTGGAATTATATTTTGATAGTATATACTGAGTTGCAATACTCCTCTCTCATGATGAGCATTATATATTTACAGTGCCAATAGCACTGGTTCACTTGTGTTAATTGATGATGTGACACAGGACAGAAGCAGCCGGATGAATTCTGAGGTATTCAGAGACATACTGTGTGCTCAAATCCAGCCAAATGCAGCCAAACCGATTGGTCGACATTTCATAATACAGATACAGGAGTTTATTAAAGCACAGAAGTGGAATATTCTTGAATGGCCAAGTCAGTCACCTGATCTCAACTCAACTGAATATGTGTTTCACTTGTTAAAGACTAAACTTCAGACAGAAAGGCCCACAAACAAATAGCAACTGAAAATCGCTGCAGTAAAGGCCTGGCAGAGCAACAAAAAGGAAGAAACACAGAATCTGGTGATGTCCATGAGTTCAAGACTTCAGGCAGTCATTGCCAACAAAGGGTTTTCAACCAAGTATTAGAAATTAACATTTTACTTACAATTATTTAATTTGTCCAATTATTTTTGGTCCCATAAAAAACAGGGTGGCACATGTTAAGAAGCTGAAACTCCTAAACCCCTCATCCAATTTTAATGTGGGTACCCTTAAATGAAAGCTGAAAGTCTGGACTTTATGTCCATGTCAATTATATAACTATTACTTGAATATGTTTCAGTAAACAGGTACAAAAAACAAGATTTGTTTCAGTGTCCAAATATATATGGACCTAACTGTATAGATACATACACATCCTATATATGACCAATGGACAGTATGTAATATATGTTTTAGATGTATTTGTTGTCATGGGGGCTGGCGCAGGTGCCATCGCCCCCCGCGGCCGCCCCCCTGCCCGCATGGGGTCCAGCGCGGCTGCCCGCGACCATTCCCTTGCGGCCCAGGCTCCGGTGCCAGTAAACTTACCCTTCCACGCTCCTGTGCTCTCAGCTCCTGTCTGTCCCAGCAGCTGCGCGCGTACCTGCTGCTTAGGGCGAGCGCACGATGGCTGGTTTTGATATAAAGGGCCAGCGCGCCGGTAATTTGTCAATTGCTGGCCGTTGGTCCTATATATGGTATACGCCTCCTGCACTCCCTGCCAGATTGTTGGTGTGCATTTAGTGTGTTTTGGGAGTGTTGGAGTTCCGTATTGATTACCCGTGTACCAGTCCGTTCCGCTACGTTTCCTGACCTCGCCTGTTTGCCGCCTGTCCTGACCATCTGACCGTCTCTGACCACGAACCTCTGCCGCCCGTCCTGACCTCTTGCCTGTCCCCGACTTCGTCTCCGGATTACGATTCTGTACCACGCACTACCCCGGCCGCCATCGCAAGCAAGTCACGTCAGGGGTAGCGACCTGGTAGCCTCACGCCGCAGCAAGTCCATCCCGCTTTGCGGCGGGCTCTGGTGAATACCGGGGGCTACTTAGACTCCGCTCCCTGGCGTGGCTTAACTATCATCGCTTGCGGTGGTCCAGCGAATCCACCAATCCCTTACATTTGTAAAACACCTGGATTTCATTTTCTTTTTAGTAATAATCAAGCACTACAAATATCCCTTAAGCAATAAAGTCAAGCTATAAACACTATTGAATGCATACATGGTTGTGATTTTCCCCTGTTTATTCAACAGAAATTATGCCTTGAGATGTGATTGCCTTTTCTATAACTGATAAGCCTTAAACTGGTGAGCAACAAAGGCATATTATTATGACTGGTTACCATGGGCTACAACCACCTGGGGAAGACAAAAGCTATCATGATGTACAAGTTCACACAGAGCTTCCTTCCGCCATATCTGAGCCACAGACCTGTCCTGGCACTGAAATTAGTAAGGAAAATATGTGTGCAGTTTGTTCAGTTGACGCTAATTATAACTCACAACTAATCGTCCTCAAAAGATCTAAGCTCTGAATAAACAGATCTGCTAGGAAAATAACATCCGTCCACTTTCACACTCCACTGGAAGAGGTGGTCCCTCACGGCAGGGCTGCATGGTCTCACCATCTGGAGATTAAATCGAGTGTGAAGTACAGTATAGTGTAGGACCAGGCTCAGTGGCGGCAGCTCAGCAGTTACTTCATTAGTTCTAAACTTCCAGGGATTACAGTGGCGTTAGGTTGACTGTTGGATGGGAGAAAACAGAAGACGAAACTCTGGAAGAGACATGATAACTAAGGGACAGGGCCACAAAATGAATTAAAGGCTAAATCACCTATATATTCCAAAAGATACAGTACTTAGAAACACAGAAAAAGAGCCCTCCAATCGTGTTAGGAAAATGGAAAATAAGCTGTACTATTTATTGAAAAGATGCATTTATCTTGAAAGATCCATCAGAACATTATTTTAACTTCTTTATGAATCATGTTGCATTCTCACTTTTTATAAGCATAATTAAAACATTTGAAGATTTAGTTATATCTACTGTATAAACCAGACATACGAATAACACCTAGTATTGTGTATATCCCATTTTCTTGAGGCAAGGACTCCATAAGACCTCTGACAGTGTCCTTTGGCATTTTGCATGAGACATCTTTTAAGGCTGGGTTCACACGCTGCTTTAGTCAACTGCATCAAAAATATAAGCAGTTGAAAAAAGCATGACATTTTTAATTAACCCAAATTCACTTGTGTTCCAAATTAGAGTTAGCCCGTTGGAATCTGAATAGGCGCTGGTGCACACATAGGCGTAACTTTGGTTCAAAAAGTGGGGGCGAACAATTTTCCTACCCTCCCTCCTCTCTGCTACTCTCCTCTAGGAGGTCTGTGGAAGCGCTGTGAGCTCTCCCAGGGGGACAGCGTGGAGCCCGTACGCCAAACACTTTTGGCGCAATCCGTAAGGTTATGAGTGGCTCCCTGCATGGCTAAAACTGTCATAGTGAAGTAGAAATTCTATAGAAGTGAACGTCAGACGCATATTTAGATTTACCTATTATAGGCGCCACAACATTCTATGGGGATTGTATTATATAGTATATCAAATTATATACATTTATGCTATTTTGACGTCACTGATAGTAAGTATTTTGTTTTCACTGTTGTTAACTTAATACTACAGTTTGATAGTTACTGAAGTTCAGGGCCGGACTTGGATTAAAAAGCAGCCCTGGCAATGAAGCCGAACCAGCCCATCTACAATATATCCCCCTCTACATGGAAATAAAAAATGTTGCGCAATGCAGCAAATTTCACTTAACCCTCCCCCCACTGCATCTTTGAAATGAATTGCACATTGTAGAAATAATATAATTACTTATATCCCAAAAATGTATTATATTACACACTGTACCCTAGAAATTAATTACATTACTCACTGTACTCCAGAGATTACATTACACCATACCCCAGATATTAAATTACCCACTGTACCTCAGAGATTACTACATTACCCACTGTACCCCAAAGATTACATTACACGCCATACCCCAGAGATTACATTACACACTGTACCCCAGAGATTACTACATTACCCACTGTACCCCAAAGATTAGATTACACGCCGTACCTTAGAGATTAGATTACACACTGTACCCTCGACATAAGATTACACGCTGTATCCCAGAGACTACATTACACACTGTACTCCAGAGACTACATTACAACACTGTACCCTAGAGATTATTACTAGAGATAGGCGAATCGATTCTAACGAAGTGGAATTCGTTTAGAATTTCAGGAAATCTTCGGTTCTGAACGAAGTCGAAGTTTGGGGTACTTCGGGTGAACGAAGTGTGCTTTGATTGTAAAATGGCTGCGAGCACATGGCGCTACATGGGCAAAGCACTCTGGGAGGAAGAAGGGCATAGCCTGCATGACATGTGCAGAGATGAAGCCAATCAGAGACCGGCGGGATTCGTGATGTCACCGCACTATATAAGTCCGGGCGCGACGCAGGAGCTCCACTTCCTCTCACTATACTGATCAGGAAGGTCCTGCCGTGGCTGATTGTGATAGCTCTCACTGAAGAAACTGATTTTTTACAGCGATTTTTGTGGGGTGTCTCAGCTTGTCTCAGAGACTATGTTCTCTTAATGTTCTATTTCTGATTTTTTGGGGTATTGGATCTGAAATCCAGTGTGGCGTCCACTGCAGCTGCATATACATTCAATATCCAATGGGATCAAGCATTCTTGTTCTGTATTATTCATTTAAAGAACAGCGTTTTACATACAAATACCAGACTTCTTTTTGCTCAATTCTATGCGCATTTTATATCAGGGTAATTAAGCGTTGTTTGTGTGTATGACCCAAGAACCGTTTTCAACGCCAAAATTACATTTTTCATGACAAATTCAAAGCAAGGTAATTACAATTTTACTCTGTGTGTGGTGTATAAACACGCAATTGTAACACGCTACAACTATAGTTTGGTGGCCCAATTGTTTGCGCACATTTTACATCCAGGGGCTTAATTAAGCGTTTTTTGGTGGTGTGCTGACCCCAAGATAAACCGTCATTTTTCAACGCCAAAATATATACATTTTTCCTGTAGCATAATTCACAAGCGAAGGTTAATTACAATTTTATCTCTTGTTGTGTGGCGTAGAAAACAGCAATTGTAACACGCTACAAGTTACTAGTTTGTGGTTGCTCAATTCTTTTTGCGCAATTTACATCAGGGTTAATAACGTTGTTTTGCTGGTGTGTGACCCCAGAAACCGTCATTTTCAACGCCAAATATTACATTTTCCTGTAGCATAATTCACAAGCGAGGTTAATTACAATTTTACTCTTGTTGTGTGCGTATGAATACATGCAATTGTAACACGCTACAAAGCTACTAGTTTGTGGTTGCTCAATCTTTTGCGCAATTTACATCCAGGGGTTAATTAAGCATTTGTTTTGCTGGTGTGCTGACCCAAGAAACCGTCATTTTCACGCCAAAATATTACATTTTCCTGTAGCATAATTCACAGCGAAGGTTAATTACAATTTTATCTCTTGTTTGTGTGCGTAGAAACACGCAATAGTAACCCGCTACAAGCTCTATTTGTGAGGCCAATTGTTTGGCACAATTTACATCCAGGGGTTATTAAGCGTTGTTTTGCTGGTGTGCTGACCCCAAGAAACCGTCATTTTTCAACGCCAAAATATATACATTTTTCCTGTAGATACTTCACAAGCGAAGGTTAATTACAATTTTATCTCTTGTTGTGTGGCGTAGAAAACACGCAATTGTAACACGCTACAAAAGTTACTAGTTTGTGGTTGCTCAATTCTTTTGCGCAATTTACATCCAGGGGTTAATTAAGCGTTGTTCTGCAGTTGTACTCAGTAAAGAAACTTTGTTTTTCACCGCCACAGAAGAAGCATAATTCATATCCGAAGGTTAATTAAGCCTGTTTGTGCTTTTATCTTCCGTAAAATACCCAGAGTGTTTAAACGGCCCCTAGTAGTCACTTTTTCGTGCCCATTTGGGGAGCGCAATTTATATCCAACGGTTACCCAAGCTTCTTAGTGGGTTCATTTGGCGTCAAATACAGGGTGTGTATTTATCATATACAGATATCTTCATCAAACAGTGTCTGTACATTTTAGAACAAACAGTATGTCAGACAGAGAGGTGGCAGGCTCTTCACCTGCGAGTGGCAGAGGCACAAACATTCCTGGAGCAGGTCGCAGCACAGCAAGGGGACGTCGCAGCAGGTATCACTCGGTGAGGCCACAACTGCCGCTGTCATCTAGCGGCGTGTACTGACTAGCAACCCAAGGTTCTTGATTGTTGACTAGGTCATCCACTTCCTCCCAGATGACATCTGACAACCCCAGCAAATGGGTCGGTGGGACGTCAGAACAACCCTTAGTTGGCACGGCCCGGGAGTGGGTCAGCGGCCCTCACCTGTCGTCAACCCGCCTCTGTCTCATCCGGTTCCCTAAGCCAGAGATCTACTATGTGGTCTGGGCTCAGCGCCAATATATAGCAAGGATGAACAATTTGGCAGTGAAGAAATGGGGCCAATATCCACTGCTTCTTGCAGTAGGCGGCAAAGTATAGATGTTGAGAGGGCATGGGAGGTCATGTTGTGAGGGGTCAGATCTGCATACCAGACGCGGTGATGAGGACAGCAGTGACGATGAAACACAAATAGATGATGATGTTAGCCGACCGCACTTGGGGCCGGGTGAGGCAAGGGCTTCATCATCGTCAGGAGAATGAGGGCGTCAGCTTGCGCATCAAGCAGCGGCGCAGCCAGCAAGTGGGTAGTGTGGCCGTGGTCAGCAGGGTAGCAGCAGTGTGAGTCGGGAGCCAAGCGGCCACGGGGTAAAAAACCCACTTTGCAGGTCCAAGAAAGTAGCGGCACAGGGGCTCAGCGAGGCAAGCGGGCGCAGTAGTCACTCAGTGCGGAGCGTTGGCGGTAAAAATCCGGCGGTGTGGCAGTTCTTTGCTAAGACACCGGAGGAGCCGATATGGGTATATGTAGATCCGTAAGCAGAAAGTGAGCGTGGCCAGGAGCTAACGTTGGCACCACGGCCCTGCGTCACACATGCAGCGTCCATCCGGTTGGCCTGGGTGAAAACGTGGCTCAGATGTGGTGGTCCATCTGCCGCCGCAGCACAGCTGCAGCAGCGCCAGTGGCACGATGGCCATTGCGCTGAGCTGCCTAGCGCTTCACCACCTCTGCAGAAGGGAGCTGTTTTCTTTGACATCATCTCCCGGTCCAGATGCTCCTGCTCCTCGCTACTCATTGGCGCAGCAGTCGTTCAGCGTGGCGATTGCAAGAGACACAGTATGCATCCAACCATCTAAGGTGCAGCAGCTGTACCGTGCTCCTGTCAAGTTGTTTGGTACTGAGTCCCTCCTTTCCAAATGGTGGACTCTGCACCATTCAGAGAACTATGGCTTGTGCCGAGCCGAGATAGAGAGTTCCAAGCCGTAATTTCTTTTCCAAAAAGGCAGTACCAGCACTTCATAAATATGTAGAACAGAAGGTGGGCCAGTCCTTAGCTTATAGTTTGTTCCAAGGTGCACGGCAGCGAGGACGTCTGGAGCTGTAACTAACGGTCAGGGCCAGTAGTCCTTTACGGCCCACTGGGTGAATGTGCTTAAGAGCAAGGCACACCAACAACTTGGACAGGAGACGCCGCTTTCTCCTCCATGTTGTCAAACTGCTGCTCCTGCGCCAATGTCCGCCTCCTCCTCCTCCACCACCACCACCATCTCAGCCTCCACAAGTTCTGCTCCATCATACCACAGGTGTAGGGCACAGCGGTGTCACGCAGTTCTACACCTGGCCTGCCTGGCGAACGAAGTCACACAGGGGAGGAACTGCTCCGCGTCATGCAGCAAGAAATCGATGTGTGGCTTTCTCCGCGCCAACTGCAAATCGGAACCATGGTGACGGACAATGGGAGGAACATGGTGTCCACGCTGCACCGAGGAGGGATGGTCCATGCGACATGCATGGTGCACATGTTCAATCTGGTTGTGAAAAGGTTCCTGAAGTCTTCCACCGATCTTCAGAACATTCTGAAATGTCCAGGAAACTGTGCATGCACTTTATCCATTCGTACAAAGCCAGGAACACCCTCCTCGAGTTGCAGCGGCAGAACGGCCTCCCCCAACACACTCTGATATGCGATGTTTCCACCCGTTGGAATTCCAGCCTGCACATGTTGGACCGACTATATGAACAGAGAAAGGCCATTAACGATTTTTTGATGATCCAGGCAGACAGAAGTACTCCCCTGTGTAACTTTGATGTCAGCCAGTGGCAGCTCATGCGTGACACCTGCCGTTTGTTGAGGCCATTCGAGGAGGCAACGTTATTTGTCAGTCGCCAGGACTACGGGATGAATAACGTCATTCCACTGCTTCATGTCCTGGAACAGATGCTGAAAAATCTGTCTGGGCAGGGGACTGGAGACGTGGCGACTACATCTCGTGGCCACATGAGTCCGGTGGGGACTGAAATGGAGAAGGAGGAGGACATTGGAGCAGAAGCATTGTCTGGTGAAATGAGTGGATTTTCTACCCAGGTGACAAGAGAGGAGGAGCAGGAGCAGCTGGAGGAGGTGGATGGAGATGAGAAAGACGAGGCAGATGACCCCCAAGCACCGTGGCAGTATACAGTGGAAATGGAGGCACTTGTGCAGATGGCCCGCAGCATGCTTATTTGCCTGGCTAGTGACAGCCGAATAGTCAGCATCCGGCAGAGGGATGACTTCTGGCTCTCCACCCTATTGGACCCTCGCTACCGGTCCAAAATGGGAGCCTTTTTCCCAGCTATTGAGAGGGAGGACAAACTCAAATACTATAGGGAAATCCTCCGTAATCAGTTGGCCGCTGCCTATGTGCGGCATCGTCCCTCCTCTGACAGGTCTGACCGGGGGGGTTCCTCAGCGCTCACGTACTACTGCCGCGGCTGCTGGGGGAAGGTGGGGGGGTAGGAGCAGTACCAGCTCCATCAGCAGTAACCTAAGTCTGGAGTCACTGATGAGCAGCTTCCTTCACCCTTCTAGTGAGGAGGGTAGTCGCCAGCAGCAGCAGCAGCAGCAGGACCTAGAGCAGTCCCTGAACCAACAGATGGTGGCCTACTTGGACAGCACTCTGCCACCCCAGTTAGAAGATCGCTGGACTAACTGGGCAGCCAAACTGGATGTGTGGCCGCAACTTGCCGAGTTTGCAGTGAGAAGCTGTCCTGCCCGGCCAGTAGTGTGGCATCAGAGCGGGTGTTCAGTGCGGCGGGGGCCATCGTTACCCCAAGGAGAACCCGCTTGTCCACGGGAAATGTGGAACGACTGACCTTTGTCAAGATGAATCAGGCGTGGATCGGCCAGGATTTCCACACACCAATGCCTTAGGCGTCAGACTACATCAGCCATGACGCCTCACCCAAACTGTGAGAAATGAGTCTGGGTTCAAACTACCTGCCTCAGCCACTATTCTGATGCCGCCACCCGCCTGATGCCATACATCTGCTGACAGTTTCTCCATCTGCCACCAACCATCTTTACCAGGGACTGGTATTGCCACCCACCTCCACACTCTGTCATTGTGCCACTGTCTGACCTCATGCTGCTGCTGTGACTGCTGCCAGGACCTCCACACTGTGTCATTGTCCCACTCTGTGGCATACTCCTGTTTTTGCCACCTTCAGAATGTCATTGAGCCACTGCCTGACCTCATGCTGCTGCTGTTGTTGCTGCCGTGCCCTCCACACTGTGTCATTGTCCCACTCTGTGGCCTACTCCTGTTTATGCCACCTCCAGAACGTGATTGTGCCACTTTCTGACCTAATGCTGCTGTTGTGGCTGCTGCCGTGACCTCCACTGTGTCATTGTGCCACTGTCTGACTCATGCTGCTGCTGTGGCTGCTGCCGTGACCTACACACTGTGTCATTGTCCCACTCTGTGGCCTACTCCTATTTTTGCCACCTCCAGAATGTCATTGTGCCACTGTCTGACCTCATGCTGCTGCTGTGGCTGCTGCCGTGACCTCCACACTGTGTCATTGTGCCACTGTCTGACCTCATGCTGCTGCTGTGGCTGCTGCCGTGACCTACACACTGTGTCATTGTCCCACTCTGTGGCCTACTCCTGTTTTTGCCACCTCAGGAATGTCATTGTGCCACTGTCTGACCTCATGCTGCTGCTGTGGCTGCTGCCGTGACCTCCACACTGTGTCATTGTGCCACTGTCTGACCTCATGCTGCTGCTGTGGCTGCTGCCGTGACCTACACACTGTGTCATTGTCCCACTCTGTGGCCTACTCCTGTTTTTGCCACCTCCAGAATGTCATTGTGCCACTGCCTGACCTCATGCGCTGCTGTGGCTGCTGACGTGACCTTCACACTCTGTCATTGTGCCACTGTCTGACCTCATGCTGCTGCTGTGGCTGCTGCCGTGACCTCCACACTGTGTCATTGTGCCACTGTCTGACCTCATGCTGCGGCCATGACCTCCACACTGTGTCATTGTGCCACTGTCTGACCTCATGCTGCTGCTGTGGCTGCTGCCGTGACCTACACACTGTGTCATTGTCCCACTCTGTGCCTACTCCTGTTTTTTGCCACCTCCAGAATGTCATTGTGCCACTGCCTGACCTCATGCTGCTGCTGCCGTGACCTACGCACTGTGTCATTGTGCCACTGTCTGACCTCATGCTGCTGCTGTGGCTGCTGCCTTGACCTCCACACTGTGTCATGTGCCACCGTCTGACCTCATGCTGCTGCTGTGGCTGCTGCTGTAACCTACACACTGTGTCATTGTGCACTGTCTGACCTCATGCTGCTACTGCCATGACCTCCACACTGTGTCATTCTGCCACTCTGTGACCTATTCCTGTTTTTGCCACCTCCAGAATGTCATTGTGCCACTGTCTGACCTCATGCTGCTGTGGCGAGCTCCGTCACCTCCACACTCTGTCACTTATGTTGCCACCTGAGCTCTCAGCTTGTTTTTTTCCAGCTTTCTCTGGCATGACTTTATCAGGCAACATTCCCGCTTGAGTTTTTGGTCAGTTTTGCCCTCTTAAGTGCCCAGGGAATTTTATAGTGAAGCGATTCTAAGAGCGGCGGCAGTCATGTGCGTGTCATACTAAAACACAACATTGTATGAAGACCAAACCAAGCTCCCTCTGCATATTTAAGCATGGCACAACGTTTCTATAGCACCCTGCAGGTTGTGCAGCTGGAAATAGCTGTTTTTTAACGCGATTCGTGCCGAAGTAATTCGGAACTAAGTTATTTTTTGCCGAGAAATTCGGCGAAGTGAACGAAACGAATTTCGGGAAATTCGCCCATCTCTAATTATTACATTAGACAAGGTACCCCAGAAAGTGTGTGTATATATACATATATTGAACACAGACACACTACTTTCTTAGGGTGAGTTCACATGATGGTTTTTTGGCACTGACAACGTCGTTTGCTTGTTGGAAATTCGGCACTTGCAAAATCCCTACGAGCAAATGGCCCAGACTGTCCGAGGCAGATTTCTGCCTCCTATCCTTTACCTTGAAGAATTCTTTGTAGGCACTGACAGTAGGTGCTGAAAATACTCGCGTAAAATCGGTGTCATCTAAACGACAACACTGATGTTACATAGGGTATAATATGTCAGTTTCATGTCGGATTGGACAGTGGTTCTAAGGCAGATACATTATCAGGCATATCTAAACCTTACCACACTCATCAACACAGCTGAATAGACAAGATTCTTATGACAGAAGCTACATATATTAATACTACAAATATCCAAAACATTAGTCCGTTGATCTTCTATAGGGCTTGGTACTACCACTTTTAGGCCCTGTTCACACGTCGAGTTCCAACGTGGTTTCTGCGGCCAAAACGCGCGTAGTTTATTAACATGGTTTCTTATTGGAAACTGCGTTAATATCCACACGCCTCTGGTTTGGCCGCGGCTTTGGCGCCGCGGCCTTGCCGCACGTGTTTGACAACTCTCCTGTCAATTCTTGACAGGGAGTCCTCAGCGCGGCCGTGTTGCCGCGCGTGTCGCCCCCGCTGGTGCACGACTGGGCCGCAGCTGGCGGCGCGGTTTGCCCCCTGCCTACTAATTTGCATGGGGGCAAACCTTCGCCGCAAGCCGCGCCCCAAACCAAGCTCCACTTTCGCCGTGACCACGCCCAGCGCCCGCACCGCAAACCTGCGTCGGGAGACGCGAGTTTGCGGCGAGGTTAGGACGAGGTTTGGCCGCGGGGACCGCGGCGGAAGCCGCAGCCGAACCCGCGACCAAATCCGTCGTGTGAACAGGGCCTTACATGTACTGAGTACATCCCATAAAGTAACTGACAAACTCTCCAATCCTAATGTTAATACCAACAGAGCAAAGTTTTAATCTTTTTAATTTTATGTTTTGATGTTGTATTTACTTCATATTATTTTTTTCCTCCTCACAGATATATGCCAAATTATATTATCTACCAATTAATTTCCCATTTATCAATTCTGATGGATTTGGTGTTTGAGGACATACATTTGATTGGATATGTATTTGAAATTTTTATTTTTTGCTCCATTTGCCCTTTTGTTGTATGCCCAGAGTGAGAGATGTGTTGTGCACTTTTTCATGAATTATATATATATATATATATTATATATATATATATATATATATATATATATATATATATAGTATATATAATCATGTATCTATTTTTTTTTAAATCTCTTTCATGACATGTGTAATTCACATATGTTATGTTTCACACTGGGTCATAATTTTTTACATTGTCCCCTTGATTACTTATGGCACTTGTCATAGCATCTGTCATAACATCATATTTATTATATACTTACCTTATCACTATATTATTTATTACATATTTTTCTTATTACATGGTAATGTACAGTATTACGTAATTGATACTATTTCCTGTGCAAAATTATATGCGCCCGACTATGGGATGTTTTCACGGTCATGCGCAGTTTTATGTGAGCAGTGCACATCTGTGGCATGGATGTAGGATGTAGGCTCCTGTTCCGTGTACGCAGTGTTTGGGGGCATTTTGCCTCTGGTCATGCGCACTCGAGCCAGAAATGGATTGGCGGACGCTGCACCTTTCGAATGCTGCGCATGCATCGGATGAGCTCGCAGCTTCATGTAATTTATTTAGTAGGTATATATATATGTGTAGTGGAGTGTATCCCAGTATCCCCTGAGGAAGCAACATACGCGAAACACGTGTCGGGGTCCTGGACTGACCTCAGCACTATGGCTATGTGTTTTTGACACATATATACATATTTGAAAAGTTACCATACAGAAACGTTGTTCCCAAAAATTATTATGTCCTTTTTGACAGTTTTTAGTGCCTATAGAGTGCTGCTGATATTGTGTTGTGTTTGCATAGCTTTTGATTGCCACATCAGTGTGCACCTATACGTTTATTCTTCAAAATGGATGTGCTGACCAGATTTTGGTTTTTGACTGTTTGCATGGGAAGTGGCTGGCTTCATCTTGGTTTATACACTCCACCCACCTATACAGGCTTTTTAATCAGATCAGGTTTATAGCTGGAACCTTCTTACCCTGAAATGTGGAGGTCTGAACGGACACCAAGACAGGTAGCATGTAGCGTAGGTTCCCACCTGAATTGGGGTCACTTTGCCACGGTAGGTGGGCATTTACAGTTTTGATCAAAAATGTACATTAAGAAGCTCAACATTTTTTCATATATTCCATAGTAGCAGAAATGCTGTTCCAAAAAATTCTTATGTCCTTTTTGACCATTTTTAGTGCCTATAGAGTGCTGCTGATATTGTGTTGTGTTTGCATTGCTTGTGACTGCCACAACAGTGTGCACCTAGAAGTTTATTTTTCAAAATGGATATGCTGACCAGATTTAGTTTTTTGACCATATAGATATTATGTTATGCTTATCTTTTACTGGACATATGTACTAAATATGGTGTGTATGTCTCCTATATAAGTACTGTGACATTTAATGTTATCTATTCTGCGGTAAAATGCTATATTATATACAAGATATATCGAGTCATATATAAACACTACCTTCTGAAGCTAAGGGTCTTTTTACAAGTGATGGTCATTTCTCGCTATTTTTTTGGTGTCTTCCATCTCTATTCTTTGTATTTGATTTTAATGTTCAATAAAGCTTGACTGTATTTTAAGTCATCTTTTGCTTTCATGTGCTCTTTTGGTATTTATATATTAATACTAGTTGACATTTCTGTCAAAGGTTCCATTCAGAACCTCTGTTACAGAAGCAGAACCAAACCCACTTTACAATGGACACCAACAGCGTAGAAAAAGATCCATTGGGTTTACGCAGCAGAGACCAATGTTTTCACAGAACAAATAGCGCAATTTGCTGCGTATTTGATTCCTGCTCCCAGTATTCTACCAATACTCACTGACAGCTTATTTGCATAAATTTGTGCATATAAAAGAAGTAAACGGTATTCAGAACCCTTGGGTGGCACTTTTGAATCACATATTTTGCATTGCATTCTTTTTTTTACTTTTTTTTTTTTTCAATTCAATTGGGTCTCAGAATAGTGGGGAAAACAAGATACGAGTGCTCACTGCAAGGGATTTTATCTTCATGCATTCTACTTTTACTGAAGGAATTCCTATGATGCGTTATCTTTGGCAACTGAGCATCATGTTCAAGTGTTTTGTCTGGGCCGCTTTAACCCACTGTTGGACCTATTACAAAATTACATGTCCTCCCACCTTTTTGAACATTTTCACTATTAAAATTAATACTCAGTTGCAGAGAATTATAACGAAAACATGTTAGTTTTCTCCATCCTGCCTTCCTTGAGCCATAACTTTTTATTTTTATACCTATATGAGCGTTTGGTTCTTTTTGTGAGACAAGTATTTTTAATGGTACCATTTTATGTACCATGTAAGGTAGTGGGAAAACTAAACAAAAATTCTGTGTGGGGTGGAACAGTTAAAAAACACTGCTGTTTCATTTTTGGGGGGTTTTTGTTTTTCTGGAGTTCACTGTATGGATTAAGTAACAGCTGCTGCTCACGCCATACATCATTACCAACGCTATGACATAGAGTTACATCACGTCAGGAAGGGATTAACCCCTAAACGCACATTGACGTACAGGTACGTCATGGTGCAATGTGCCAGAATGCACCATGACGTACCAGTACGGTGTCTGCAAGATCTCTGTGTGGCGGTTAACTGCTGGGCTCCTGCAGTTGCAGTCAGGAGCGAAGATAACTCTGTTCCCATGTGGGGTTCAAGTGGTTGTCATTGCAACCGGAAGTCAGACAATGACCTCGCAGTTGTCTTTGACAGTCCTGCCAGGCTCTTCCCGGAGGCGGAGCCTGACAGGATAAATGACAGTTGATATAATGCACTGCAGCATAGACATGCTGCAATGTATTATACCTGTGTTATAACAGCGATCTAATGATCAGTGAGTATAGTCCCTTATTGGGACAAGTGAAAAAAATAAAAAGTAAAAGTGTAAAAAAATTAAAATAAAAAATCCACTACACCACGCCTACCGCCTTTTACCCCCCAAACAAATCATCGATAAAACAGTAAACATATTTGGTATCTCCGGGTGCATAACATCCTAACATCTAAATCTGTCACATTATTTAACCCATAAGCAGACTGGCATAAAAAAAAAATACAATAGCTGAATAGAGAATTTTATTCATGCCGCTGAACATAAAATGAAAATAAAAACGATCAAAAAGTCATTTAAACACCAAAATGGTACCATTGGAAATGTCAGTCTGTCCTGCAAAAAAAAGCCCGTGTATTGTTCTGTTTACAGAAAATTGAAAAGCTTATGGAAATCAGAACAGGACGTCATATAAATATTGTTTTACACCATAAACATTTTTTTTAAACTGCTACAAAATAATAAAAAAATTATATAAATTGGGTATTGCCATAATTGTATCACCCAGCAGAGTAAACCTAATATATCAACAATTCCCGGGGTGGCTCTGAAAAAATTAAAAAATTACATGGGAGTGCCATTTTTTTCTTTATCCGGCCCCCCAAAAATAAATTAAAAGGGTGACAAAAAAGTCATGTGTTTTCCCATAATTGGGGGCAATATGATGCCAATGGAAACGTCAACTTGTTCCGCAAAAAAATAGCCCCTAAACAGCTCTGTAGACAAAAATATAAAAATGTTATGGCTCTCAGACTATGGTGGTGCAAAATTTTATTGTGTTAAATCAGTAAAACAAAAATAAATATATAAATTTGGTATCATTATAATCGACCTGCTGAGTAAATTTACTGTGTTATTTATACTGCAAGGCGACTGCTGTAAAAAATGAAAAAACACTAACAGGATTGCTGTATTTAGTGAATTCTGTCTCCCAAATGTGATCAAAGCTTCATAAGAACTCCATAATGGTACTAATAAAAACATTACTCCCCCGAAAAAAGTGTTTAATCATTACTATACAAAAAAAAAAAAAAATTATGGTTTTTAAAATAGGTTGAACAAAAAACACAAATTTTTACAAACGCATTTCTATTGTGCAAAAGTAGTAAAAATGAAAATCTATATAAAATTGATATTGTTGTAATTGTACCAATCGCAAGTTATCATGTCATTTATATCGCGCGGCAATTGCTGTAAAAAAATGAGACCCAAGAAATAATTGTGGAATTGCGGATTTTTTTTTTCATATTAAGGGCTAAACAAACACAATTGTGAAACCCCTGGGCGCCCAAAATGCACAATACACCATAGATGAGATCCCTGAGGGGTGTTAAATGCTAAATGAGGTGACTTCTTGAAGGTTTCACCTATTCTGGTACTGTGGAGGCTTTGCAAATGTGAAATGGCACCCACCAAAATCTGTGTTCCAAAAGGCAAATGGCGCCTGCCATGCACCCAAACAGCAGTTTACATCCACACATATGGTATTGCCGAACTTGGAAGAAATCATGTAAAACATTTCGGGGTGCTTTTATACCAATATTCCTTTTGAAAATAAAAAATATCTTGCTAAATCTGTGTATTATTAGGAAAAATGTAATTTGTTTGTTTTCATGGCCCAAGGCTAAAAAAAAATCTATGAAACACTATATACTCAATATACTCCTTACACCCCTGAAGATATTCCTTAATGAATGTAGTTTCCCAAATGAGTTTTTTTAGGGGTATTTATTAGGTTTTTTCACCTTAGGTTCGTAAAAAATACCTAGTGAAATGAACCCCAAAAATCCCGTAGGTGCTCCTTCTACCAAGGGTTGTGGTTGAGTAAATAGCGCACTAGGTTTTAATGTAGCTATCTCCCAAAAAACAGAATTGGCGGAATAAATATTGATTTGTGCTTCTCTGTTCAGAATTACTATGTTCCAGTTAAAAAATTATCAAAAATGAAAATCTGCAAGAAAAAATTAAATTTTGACATTTCACCTCCACTTCTCTTTCATTTCTAAACACCTAAAGGGTTGAAACACTTTTCAAATGCTGTTGTGAACACTTTAAAGGGTGTGGTTTCTTAGATGGAGTCTTTTGGAGCATCAAAAATAAGGGGCCCCTCAAAGCCGCGTCAGGACTGGACTACTCCCTAAAAAAAATGTGTTGAAAATTTTCTTGCAAATGTTAAAATTTGCTACTAAATATAAAAGCCCGCTAATGTCCTAAAAAATTAAAAGGATGTTTAAAAAATGATGCTAACGTAAAGTAGACTTATGGCAGATGTTAATTATTTACTATTTTGTTTGGTATAACTAAGGCTATGTTCACACGGCTTAACTGCGGGACGTAATTACGGCCCGCAATTACGCCGTGGGGGCGGCAGCGGGGTAGGGAGCGGGGGGCCGACACTTCGCAAGGCCCATAGACTTGCATTACCAGCGGCGCGTATACGCTGGTAATTCACATGTCACTTATCTACCCCCTCGGTGTATTCGCCGAGCAGGGAGAGGAGACGTAATCCATAGTTCTGTATGAGAACTGTGGATTACCGTAATGACTGGGCCGTTTTCAGCCCGTAATTTCCGCACTCCGGCGCGTAATTACGGACCGAATTACAGCCCATTTTAAGCCATGTGAACATGGCCTAACAGTTTTACATTTAGAAATGTTTAAACATTGAAAATGGCAAATTTTTTCCAAATTTTCACAACATTTTGATATTTTTCCCAAATAAACAAGGATTGTATCGATCAAAATTAATTGCTAACTTAAAGCACAATATGTCAAGAGAAAAAAATCAATGAATTCCATGGAGAGGTAAAAGTATTAAAAAGTTATTGTCATGTAAAGTGAAAATTTTTGGCTTGGGCCTTAACTCTAAAACAGGCTTTTATCCTTAAGAGGTTAAATTGTGCCATAACAGCAGGAGAAAAAACACACTTTAATCAAAATTCAAAACTGGGCCTAAATCAGCGTTTAAACCTCTGAATGGCTTCACTATACCTCTTCCAGTGGCAGCTAATGAGTCCAGTAATATTCTGTCATTCCCAAGGGAATTTGCATCAGAGATTCAAAACAGAACCAGGCCTGGCCTAAAAAAGTTCTATCAATATTACGCCTGGTAATAAACATCAGGGTTTCTTTTCAATCCTAAACTTAAAAATATAAAATAAAACAAAACCTGGACAAAAACGATGGTACTTTTAACTTTATTTTTTGTTTCACAACTTTTGAGGCAATCACCTGCAAACAAGCCCCCAACAAAAAATCTCTTTAACTACCCCCCCACAATGAACTTTCTACACCTGACCTCAATTATTTTGGCCCAATACTCATGAACAACCTGCTCCAGCTGTCTCAGGTGTAAAGGTGCCTAGACTGCATGCCTTCAGCTCCTTCCACAGATGTTAAATAGGATTTAGATCAAGGCTCACATGACGCCACTGTGGAATAGTCCAGTGTTTTGCTCTTAGCCATTCTCGGATGTTTTTTTTTAGCTGTGTGTTTTGAGTCATTATAGTATTGGACAAACCATGGCCTGTGACTGAGACTAAGCATTCTGACACTGAACAGCACATTTTACTCTAGAATGCCTGAATAGTCTTGAGATTTCATTGTACCCTCCACATGTTCAAGACACTCTGTGCCAGGGGCAGCAAAGCAAAACATAACAGAGCCTCCTCCATGTTTCGCTTTCAACAGTGG
Source organism: Phyllomedusa bahiana (assembly GCA_025379985.1). Taxonomy (NCBI): domain Eukaryota; kingdom Metazoa; phylum Chordata; class Amphibia; order Anura; family Hylidae; genus Phyllomedusa; species Phyllomedusa bahiana. The sequence continues at coordinate 196,257 of JAODAL010000018.1, forward strand.
TTTTCTCCTCAATTGTCTTCCATTAAATCCACTTTGGCCAATACATTTGTGACAGATGGAGCCATCTGACATTGATGTAGCCTGTTCTTGGAGTTCACCTCTAATCTCTTTGGAAGTTGTTTTAGGCTCTTTGGTTAACATTCTTATTATCCATCTCTTTGAATAATCATTCATTTTTCTCCTAAAGCCATGTCAAGGAAGGTTTGCCACAGCCCCATCGACCTTAAACTTCTGAATAATATGTACAACTCTAGTAACAGTAATATCAAGCTGTTTTGAGATGGTCTTATAGTCTTTATCATTAACATGTTTATCTATAATTTGTTTTTGTAATTGAATAAAAACAGCTCCTCCCTTAAGCTCTTTTGGTCAAAATTCCATGAGTGTTACACACCATGTTATTAAACAGCACAGTGACTACTTTTCAATCTTTAAATAAGCACACTGACCTGAACTTACAAAGTTTTGAGATACATTAGAGCAAAATAAGATACAAACTTATTCTATAACAAATCCCTAATGGTCAACAAAAAATAACAGTCATATATTTGGTAGCCACATCATATATAACCATGCCAGTTTCAATAGTTATGTTTATAAAATGTTTCATTTGAATCACAATTCAAACACAATGTCTGGCTTGCATGCTTTGTATGAAAATTTCTATTTTTAGCTCAACGCTACTAGCACTTACAAAAGTTAGAAATGGAATCAAAATTGGATGTCCCCATCACGCTATAGGCCCTAGAGAAAAGGGGATATGGCCATACTTGCACATTTCTCTCCATGCATTTCTATAAGAGTTCCAAATACAGCCAAGCATACTCAATTGGCTGTATTAAGTGCAAGCGAACTATGAGCTGGCTTCCGACCCAAATTTGGGAGTTGAAAAACCTCTTAAAAAGGTACAGTTTTATTTTGAAGGCAGTAACCGCCATGTTAACTGCTTTATTGTTGGCTCTTCTACCAACATATTAAAAAAGAGGTACATGAAGGGGCACTTTACTCAAAAGAGCAGCTTATTTGATGATTTATTAAACAGTAGTGGTTTCAGCAGACATAAGTTGATATTTACGGCACAGCCTTTTAATATGTCATAAATACACAATACGACCATTAGAGACCACGTAGCAAACATCTAGAAGTAACCGCTGGACAAGAATACGGACAGCGCCTATCATGGGCATGGGATTGACTCAGTACGTACCTATAAGGTATTCACAGAAATCCAGTTCCAAGCAGACTGCATTGGATCCCCTACCAGCTGCTGGAGCGTGCATGAGTGAGGAACACTGGAGTGAACACGACCATCAAGGAAGTCCCAAAACAAAACAGATGTTCAATTGGATTAAATTGGATTAAATTAAATCTTGTTCATGATCATGATTTCTTTCAAGCCAATTGACAAGCGCAATGTCTTGCTGGAGGAAATCCCGTACTAGCCCCAATAACAACAAACAGCATTCTCAGGTGGGACATGATTTGCCAGTAATAAATTAAAACCCCAATCAGTTGAGAGTGTCTTCCACATGGATAAGGTGCTCAGAGAATGTGATGAAAACCTTCCTCATATCGCCGAAACACTGCCCACCAAGCACTTGTTGTTCTACCACCAATGACTGCCAGGAATGTTTTACTCAGGCTGATGTACCTCACCTTAAACACAAATGTTTGACCATCTGCACGAAAAAGCCAAAAAAACCCTGCTACAAAGGAGAAAGGCAACGTCCTTAAAATCAAAACTGATTGTAAAAATAGTAACGCCTTAACTGCTAGATGCAATTAGCAGAGCAGTCAGAGACAAATTGTCTACTTTCATAGCCCCATAACACAGAAAGCAGAACAGGTAGTAATTTAGACACTAGTCTGGGAATAAAACCTCTAGATCAAATTGGTGGTTGAGCTGCCTTCACTAAAGCGTGTAGGTCTGTCCTTCCGCACCATCATAACTAATGTTTATATCACACATAAATGGCATGTGGTGCTTCGTAGTTTCCATGTCACTTAACTTTCAATTAAGTATCTTATGTCCTTATTCCACCGAAACACCTTATATACCAGAAAAGCATGCAAATAAATTTCATGATCTCAGAAATACTGCCACCCTTGTTCCGAAAGTCAATAATAATTCTTTTTTGCAACTCTGATAAATCACTCCTTTTACCCATGACAACAACAAGGGATATGAGTGTAGACAGCTTATCGCACACCTTATACAGTGGCCTTGCTAAAGTATAACCGTGGCCCCCCTTGAACATTTCCAGCATCAACCTAAGATATTACAATTATCATTTTTAGTGTAATGATACAAAACAAAACAATAAAAGTGTATGGAGAAATACACAATATGAGTGGAACGAAAATTACTTGGAAATAATAAAGCTTTAGTAAAAAAGAGAAAAACTGAAAAAGGATGTGGGGGGGTGTGCAAAATTATTTCGTCCCCCTTAAATTACTAATTGAAAAGCTCCAAACCTTAAATGCAGCGATAAAACCGCAGACAATGGTATATATTTAAATTATTATAACAGTTAAGGACACAACGAAGAGGACAGAAACACCCTTGCCCATTCATTCCCTAGGAAAAACAGCTCAATCTCAGTGAGGTAGGCAGAAGACGTTTGTGAACAGCAGATTTCAGCTCTTTCCACAGATATCTCGATTTGGATTCAGGTCTGGACTGTGACATGGCTATACAAACACCTGATACTTTTATTTGTGAACCAATCCAATGTAGATATTGCTTTATGTATGGGATCAATGTCTTGTTGGAAGATAAATCACCGTCCCAGCCTCAAGTCTTGCAGACCTCCAACAGGTTTTCTTCCAGAAATGGTATCTGTATTTGGCTCCATTCCATCTTCCCATCAATTTTAAACAAGAACAAAAAAAAAACCACAAAATCTTCCCTGTCCCCTGCTGAAGAAAAAGCAGGCCCAAACCAGATGCTGCCACCACCATGGTATTATGACAGGTGGTGTGATGGTGTGGTAATTCAGGGTGACCGATCTGTGTTGGCTTTTACGCCATACAATAACCATATCGCATTGTGGCCAAAAATTTTGATTTTGGTATTAAATCTGACCAGAAGCACCCTTCTTCCATATGTTTGAGTCCTCCCCTGTGGCTTTTGTCAAACTGAAAACAAGGCCTTTTTAAGGAGTAACTTACGAAATGGCTTTCTTCAAGCCTCCTCAACCAAAAAGGACAGAATATTTGCAGTGTAACACTGATTGTAGACTATGGACAGACTCACCCCAACCTCAGCTGAAGATCTCTGCAGTATAACCAGAGTGTAACCATGTGGGCCTCTTGGCTGCATCTCGATCAGACTTCCATCCTAGTATGAGAAGGAAATAAAAGAGGGACGACCGGGTCTTAGTAGATTTGCCATAGATGATACTCCTTCCACCATTCAATACGATCACTTTGCACGAGTGCTCTTGGAAGATATAAAGTTTGGAATCTTTTTATAATCCAAAAACTTCCCTCCACAACAGTATCACAGAATGTAACGCACAGAGAGTAGAGTAATCCGCGGGACCACGCTAAGCGATGGCGAAGCCCACGCAGGAAGCTGACTCGTAAGAAGGTCCCGGTTTTTCACCAGAGAGCCCTCCGCAAAGCAGGATGTACTTGCTGCGGAGGAGACTACCAGGCTACGCAACCACAGTTGGGGACTATGCTTTTGAGAAGCCAAGGGTAGGCATGGTACAGATACGACATGAGCAGGCTCTTATCGGGGACATGGCAGTAAAGACAGGACAAGTCGGCAAAATGTTCGTGGTCCGAGGGACGGAGGCCAATAAATTATGGTACAAGTAATCAGGAAACGCTTTCTCAGTAGTCTAATGGCCCAAAACATCCGGCGGATTTTACTAGAGAGTAGGAATGCTTTAAATAGATGCCATCGAACCGGCAATATGCCATTTACCTGTTCGCTGGCCCCTTTAAAACTTAACACTGCCCCCTTGATTCGCAGCGCCGAGGGACAAGAGACAGCAGCAGTAGAGCTTGCAGGTTAAGCGAGCCTCGGGACTGCATGGAAAATGAGCGCACCCGCGACCCAACGATCGGTACTCGCGCCGCATCAGCAGCGGGGCAAACGGATGCCGCCTGCGACCCGGGATGAGGGTTGTCAGAAGCATCTGTACAGTACCCCTCTTGCCCCGCCCTCTTTTCTGGTCAGAAGTGAATATCCTACGGACCATAAAGTTCTCTTTCTGGCTCCCAAGACCTTTCCTCGGGCCTGAACCCCTACCAAACAACGAAGAAAATAAGTTTCCTTCTAGTCCCATCCTCATTGACCCAAGATCTCCTTGACCAAAAAGACATTAAGGCATCAGCCACAGATGAAGGAGGGACCATGTCCTTCTGAAGAGAAACTATTCAGGACCAGAGTTTTAGTAGAAACATGAAAAGGAGTTCAGGATGCCCCATGGTATGTTGGAGCCGGAAGTTTTATAGGCCACCGGGTTAAAGCGCATAGGGACCTCGAAAGGTCCCAAAAGCGGGGTCCCAGTTATTAACTTGGCTCTTCAGGTGGACATATTTGGGGGCCGATCAGCCACACCTTGTCCGCCCGGGAGAAGAACTGGAGGAGGACATCTTATTCTTTTAACTGCTAGATTCTGAAGCACGGAGGTAGAGATGGCGGGTTCGGGCCCAGATGGCTCACTTCCTGGACCAATGCAATCCTTGGCGGGACCTCAGAAAGGGATGCCAGCGGGAGAGTTGGGGCTGGATGCAGCATACACGATAGTAGAAGGGAGAGCACTGCGGGACTCACGAGACAGGGAATTATAAGAAACATTCCGCCCAACGGAAGCAAGTATGGACCAGTCATCTTGTCGAGCCGAGACGAAGTGTCAACAGTAACTTCCCAGAACCTTATTGGACTCTCTCGCAACCTGACCATCCCGACTGGGAGGTAAGCCGAGAGAAATCCAAGCAATCACCTTGAGTTGATAACAAAGGGCCCACCATAATTTAGAAACCACTGACTCCACCGATCCCGAGAACGATCTGCAGAGAAACCTGTTGCAAACGAAAAATTGTGGTGAAACAAACAGCTCGGCCAGGCGCGGGGCAGAAGGCAGTAGGCCTTGGCCAAAGGGACAAAATGGGCGCCATTTATAGAAAAACCCCCCCCGTAAATCATGTGACCACACAGACAAACGTGTTATCGGACGAAGGGGAAGATAGTTATAAATTCTATCGCCACGTGAGACATGGGGTTTGGGTAGGGAGGGGTAGTGGGTGCAAAGCCCCCCCAGTTTGGACGGGGGGTTTTGTTGGGGGCACGGGGACCGAAAAATTTCCCCTGACACCCTTTTAGGAGGTCCTGCCCCCAATAGAACCGCGGATTAGGAAAATTCTTGTGAGCCCGGATGACGGCCCCCAATGACAGGGTCCCCACTCGGAAACCCCTAGGGAGCTCGGGCCTAAGTAGTTTTCCCCCGGGGGGGGGGAATTTCGGAGTTTGCAGGAGCTGCGGAACAAATGCTTGGGGGTTTTGTGCTCCGGGGTAATTCTTCACCAACCACGTCGGAGGCGCGAGAAGGGGCATCTGCCTTCAAATTCTTTTCCGGGGACGGAAGTGGACTGGAAATTAAACCGGGAAAAGAAAAGCGACCACTAGCCCGGCCCGGATTGAGTTGCTGGGCTGCTGGGGTACTGGAGGTTTCTTTGATCTGATAGATACGAGGGGACTGAGCACTTCCACAATAACGCCATTCCTCCAATGCCAGTTTGAGGCAAATAACCCCATCTCCAATGTGTAATTTTTTTTCCGCCGGGAGAATGTTTTGGGAAAAAGAAAGCCACAAGTGACCGTTTTTGCCCTTTGGCCCCCCTTTTGCATGAGGACTGCTCCAATCCCACTGATGGGCGTTACTTCAAGCAGAAGGGTTTCGCGGAGCCCCGGCCCGACAGGAAGATGCTTTTCAAAGGGGCAGTTTTTAGATTAGGAATGCTTCCTGGGTCGGGGGGCCCAGCTGGGGGATTTGCATTTTTCTTCATGGGGGCTACAAGGGGAGAACTGGAAAAGTGCGAGATGAACCCCGGAATAATTGCCAAAACCCCAGGAACCATGTAGGGCCCCAAAGGGCCCAAATGGGCGTGGCCATTGCAACACTCCCGCAATTTGGGCTGATTTCCACCCTTAGGCCTGGTCAGAGATGTGTTCCCCCGAAATGGAAGGCTAGCTTGAAGATAGGGGCTTCCCCCTAGTTTGGATAAGGCGGTTAGCTCGTAGGCCCCTCAGTCCCTGGCAATCGGGCGGGGGTTGAGTCTCTAATCAGGTGAGTAAAACCAAAAAATAGTCCAGGTGACCATGACACAGGTATAAAGGAGATCCCTGAAGACATCATTCCCAAACCCCTGGAAGTCGGAGGCCTTTACACGCCCCAAAGGGCATGACAGGTACTCAAAGTGCCCGTTTTGGGGTTTAAAGGCCATCTTCCTTTCACACCCTTACGATTTGCCCAAAATTTTGTGGGCCCCCCCAAATCCAAAATTGGAAAGATTTCGCACCCCGTAAGCTTTTAAAAGAGTCGTGATAAAAGGCAGAGCCAAATAACCGTCCTTCTTTTCCACAAGAAGAATCCCTGCACCCCGGGGAGAGGAGGGACTTTCAAAAAACCCCCTTCTGGAGATTTTACCAATTATTCCGACATGGCTTGGTCGGGAACGGACAAGGGTTTGACTGTCCCCCCAGGGGATGGTACCGGACAAACCTATGGACGATGAGGAGGAGGCGGTTTGGAGGGCAACGGGTCACGGACGGTCGAGGGAGAGCAGGAAACCCGGGGGGATGGCCCCCAGACGATCAGGCAATTAGAACCCCCCGCGGTTACTTTTCCCAAAGTCCCGTCCAGTGTAGGAGAGTGGAGCTGCAACCATGGAAGCCCAAGGAGAACCACCGAAGAGGAGCAAGGCAACACGCAGAAGGACTCCCACGGAGCCTAAGTGCGGGAGTTTCCCAAACGCTTGGCAATTCCCCCGGAAATGCTCTGGACAACCCCATAAGGCATAATTCTCTACCGGGGCCCCGGGCCCAAATTCCTGTACAAAGCTGGCCCCGGGCAATTGCATGGGTTTTTTCAGTGGGGGGGGGGGTGGGTTGCGTAGGAGGCCTCTGGAAGACCGGAACCAGGAGCGGGAACTGTCGTGTTCGGGCTAGCTCATGCTCTTGCCGAAGCTCTTCTTCCCTTTAAGAAAAACGCACGTCGATGCGGGTGGCCAACCGGATCAGGTCGCCGAGGGAGGACGGAATGTCTCTCGCGGCCAGCACATCCTTAATTCGAGAGAGATCCTTCTTAAAGGTAGCACACAGGGCGGCCTCGTTCCAGGTGAACTCTGAGGCTAGGGTGCGGAACTGCACCGCGTAGTCTCCCATGGACAAATCCCCCTGGTGCAGGTTTAGGAGGGCCGTCTCGGCGGAGGATGCTCGCGCGGGTTCCTCAAACACGCTGTGGAATTCCCCGAGGAAAGCCTGTAGGTCTGTCGTCACTGGATCGTTCCTATCCCACAGAGGTGTGGCCCATTCCAGGGCCTTCCTGGAGAGTAGGCTAACCACGAATGCCACCTTTGACCGTTCGGACAGGAACTGGTCGGCCATCGGCTCCACGCGCATCGAACATTGGGTGATAAATCCCCTGCAGAGTTTCGGGTCTCCGGCGAACTTAGACGGGAGCGACAGCCGGAGCTTGGGACCCACCGGGGCCAGAGGAACCACCGGAGCTGGAGCAACCACGGGAGATGGCGGAGGCTGCTGCTGGGCGGTGATGAACTGCTGCATCATGATGGACAATTGGTTCCGTTTTTGCACTTGTCGCCCCAGCTGCTGGGACTGCTGGGCAACAATGGTCATCAGATCCGCCACACTGGGCAGTGGCACCTTGGCGGGATACATGGCCGGATCTTACTGTAATGCACATAGGTAGTGGATCCGTGGGACCACCACAAGTGATGGCGGAAGCCCGCGCCAGGGAGTGGAATCGAAGTAGTTCCCGGTTTTCACCAGAGCCCGCCGCAAAGCGGGATGGACTTGCTGCAGCGGGAGTCTACTAGGTCCCTACCACTGGCGGGTCTTGCTTGCGGTGGCAGCCAAGGGTAGGTATGGTACATATTCGTCAGGCAGGCTCGTAGTCGGGGACAGGCAGTAAGGTCAGGACAGGCGGCAAAGGTTCGTGGTCGAGGGACAGAGGCAAGAAGGTACGGTACACGGTAATCAGGACAAGACTCAGGAACGCTTTCTCAGTGGGCTAAATGGCACTAAAGATCCGGCGAGGTTACTAGGAAGAGGCAGGCTAAAATAGGGGCATCGACCGGCAATAGCCAATTACCGGTGCGCTGGCCCTTTAAACTTAACGCTGCCGGCGCGCGCAGAGACAGCAGCAGCAGGAGCATGGCCAGGTAAGTGAGCCTCGGGACCGGCAGGGGAACGAGTGCATCCACGACCCGACGTGACGGACGCGGCGCCGCTCAGCAGCGGGGCACGGATGTGCCTGCGACCCGTGACGAGGGTCGCAGGGGCATCCGTGACAACGGACCTGCCTGTTGTGTTCCTTGGTCTTCATGATGCTCTCTGCGCTTTAAACAGAACCCTGAGACTATCACAGAGCAGGTGCATTTATACAGAGACTAGATTACACACAGGTGGATATATTTATCATCATCAGTCATTTAGGACAACATTGGATCATTTAGATATCCTCACTGAACTTCTGGAGTGAGTTTGCTGCACTGAAAGTAAAGGGGACGAATAACAATGCACACCCCACTTTTCAGTATTTTATTTTTCACAAAAGTTTAAAATATCCAATAAATTTCGTTCCACTTCACAATTGTGTCTCACTTGCTGTTGATTCTTCATCAAAAAATAAACATTTTATATCTTTATGTTTGAAGCCTGAAATGTGGCAAAAGGTTGAAAAGTTCAAGGGGACAAATACTTTCACAAGGCACTGTAAGCGAACCTAAGACACATGATTTCCTTCATTAGCTACATGTTGCTGATGTCAAAAGTAGGAGAGGTTATAACAACGTGACTCGACTAAATAGCCCTGCATGATTTCTGTTGAGTTACTTGTAAAGGAATGATAAAACAGGTTATTTCACCAGATATATACAAAGTCTAAAATTACCCATGATTACTCTACAGTTGCCATCAGTGGTTGTCTGTTTTTACCGAGTAATTTTTTTTCTCCCATTCTAATTAGAGATGCGCGAATATCTCAAAAATTCGGTTCGCTCACTTCGCCGAATTTCCCGACAAAAATAACTTCGGTCCGAATTACTTCGGGACGAATCACGTTAAAAGACAGCTATTTCCAGGCTGCACAGAGCCTGCAGGGTGCTGTAAAACGTTGTGCCATGCTTAAATATGCAGAGGGAACTTGGTTTGGTCTTCATACAATGTTGTGTTTTAGTATGACACGCAGATGACTGCCGCCACTCTTAGAATCGCTTCACTATAAAATTCCCTGGGCACTTAAGAGGGCAAAACTGACCAAAAAAACTCAAGCGGGAATGTAGCCTGATAACGTCATGCCAGCGAAAGCTGGAAAAAAACAAGCTGAGAGCTCAGGTGACAACATTAGTGAGTGTGGAGGTGACGGCGGCAGCCTCAGCAGCATGAGGTCAGACAGTGGCACAATGACATTCTGGAGGTGGCAAAAACAGAAATAGGCCACAGAGTGGCACAATGACACAGTGTGGAGGTTACGGCAGCAGCCACAGCAGCAGCATGAGGTCAGACAGTGGCACAATGACATTCTGGAGGTGGCAAAAACAGGAGTAGGCCACAGAGTGGCACAATGACACAGTGTGGAGGGCACGGCAGCAGCCACAGCAGCAGCATGAGGTCAGACAGTGGCACAATGACATTCTGGAGGTGGCAAAAACAGGAGTAGGCCACAGAGTGGCACAATGACAGAGAATGGAGGTGACGGCGGCAGCAGCATGAGGTCAGACAGTGGCACAATGACATTCTGGAGGTGGCAAAAACTGTAGTAGGCCACAGAGTGGCACAATGACAGAGAGTGGAGGTCACAGCAGCAGCAGCATGAGGTCAGAGAGTGGCACAATGACAGAGAGTGGAGGTGACGGCGGCAGGAGTATGAGGTCAGAGAGTGGCACAATGACACAGTGTGGATGTCATGGCACCAGCAACAACAGCAGCAGCATGAGGTCATAAAGTGGCACAATGACAGAGTGTGGAAGTGGGTGGGTGGCAATACCAGTCCCTGGTAAAGATTGTTGGTGGCAGATGGAGAAACTGTCAGCAGATGTGTGGCATCAGGCGGGTGGCGGCATCAGAATAGTGGCTGAGGCAGGTAGTTTGAACCCAGACTCATTTCTCACAGTTTGGGTGAGGCGTCATGGCTGATGTAGTCTGACGCCTAAGGCATTGGTGTGTGGAAATCCTGGCCGATCCACGCCTGATTCATCTTGACAAAGGTCAGTCGTTCCACATTTCCCGTGGACAAGCGGGTTCTCCTTGGGGTAACGATGGCCCCCCGCCGCACTGAACACCCGCTCTGATGCCACACTACTGGCCGGGCAGGACAGCTTCTCCACTGCAAACTCGGCAAGTTGCGGCCACACATCCAGTTTGGCTGCCCAGTAGTCCAGCGGATCTTCTAACTGGGGTGGCAGAGTGCTGTCCAAGTAGGCCACCACCTGTTGGTTCAGGGTCTTCTCCAGGTCCTGCTGCTGCTGCTGCTGGCGACTGCCCTCCTCACTAGGCGGGTGAAGGAAGCTGCTCATCAGTGACTCCAGACTTAGGTTGCTGCTGATGGAGCTGGTACTGCTCCTACCCCCCACCTTCCCCCAGCAGCCACGGCAGTAGTACGTGAGCGCTGAAGAACCCCCCGGTCAGACCTGTCAGAGGAGGGACGATGCCGCACATAGGCAGCGGCCAACTGACTACGGAGGATTTCCCTATAGTATTTGAGTTTGTCCTCCCTCTCAATAGCTGGGAAAAAGGCTCCCATTTTGGACCGGTAGCGAGGGTCTAATAGGGTGGAGAGCCAGAAGTCATCCTTCTGCCGGATGCTGACTATTCGGCTGTCACTGGCCAGGCAAATCAGCATGCTGTGGGCCATCTGATCAAGTGACTCCGAGGGGCTCCCTGCCTCCATCTCCACTATATACTGCCACGGTGTTTGCGGGTCATCTGCCTCGTCTTCCTCATCTCCATCTACCTCCTCCAGCTGTTCCTGCTCCTCCTCTCTTGTCACCTGGGTAGAAAATCCACTCATTTCACCAGACAATGCTTCAATGTCCTCCTCCTCCTCCTCCTCCATTTCAGTCCCCACCGGACTCATGTGGCCGCGAGATGTAGTCGGCACGTCTCCAGTCCCCTGCCCAGACAGATTTTTCAGCATCTGTTCCAGGACATGAAGCAGTGGAATGACGTTATTCATCCCGTAGTCCTGGCGACTGACAAATAACGTGGCCTCCTCGAATGGCCTCAACAAACGGCAAGTGTCACGCATGAGCTGCCACTGGCTGACATCAAAGTTACACAGGGGAGTACTCCTGTCCGCCTGGATCATCAAAAAATCGTTAATGGCCTTTCTCTGTTCATACAGTCGGTCCAACATGTGCAGGCTGGAATTCCAACGGGTGGAAACATCGCATATCAGAGTGTGTTGGGGGAGGCCGTTCTGCCGCTGCAACTCGAGGAGGGTGTTCCTGGCTTTGTAGGAATGGATGAAGTGCATGCACAGTTTCCTGGCCATTTTCAGAATCTTCTGAAGATTGGTGGAAGACTTCAGGAACCTTTTCACAACCAGATTGAACACGTGTGCCATGCAGGGCGCATGGACCATCCCTCCTCGGTGCAGCGCGGACACCATGTTCCTCCCATTGTCCGTCACCATGGTTCCAATTTGCAGTTGGCGCGGAGAAAGCCACACATCGATTTCTTGCTGCATGACGCGGAGCAGTTCCTCCCCTGTGTGACTTCGTTCGCCGAGGTATGATGGAGCAGTACTTGTGGAGGCTGAGATGGTGGTGGTGGTGGAGGAGGAGGAGGCGGACATTGGCGCAGGAGCCGCAGTTTGACAATGTGGAGGAGAAAGCGCCATCTCCTGTCCAAGTTGTTGGTGTGCCTGGGCCGGAAGCACATTCACCCAGTGGGCCGTAAAGGACATGTACTGGCCCTGACCGTAGTTACAGCTCCAGACGTCCGCGCTGCCGTGCACCTTGGAACAAACCGATAAGCTCAAGGACTGGACCACCTTCTGTTCTACATATTTATGAAGTGCTGGTACTGCCTTTTTGGAAAAGAAATTACGGCTTGGAACTCTCCATCTCGGCTCGGCACAAGCCATTAGTTCTCTGAACGGTGCAGAGTCCACCATTTGGAAAGGGAGGGACTGCAGCACCAACAACTTGGACAGGAGCACGGTCAGCTGCTGCACCTTAGGATGGTTGGACGCATACTGTTGTCTCTTTGCAATCGCCTCGCTGAACGACTGCTGGCTCCATGAGTAGCGAGGAGCAGGAGCATCTGGACTGGGAGATGATGTCAAAGAGAAACAGCTCCCTTCTGCAGAGGTGGTGGAGCCTTGACTGGCTGCAATGGCATGCGTGCCACTGGGCGCTGCTGCTGTTGCTACGGCGGCAGGATGGACCACCACATCTGAGCCACGTTTCTCCCAGGCCACCGGATGGTGACGCTGCATGTGTTGACGCAGGGCCGTGGTGCCAACGTTAGCTCCCTGGCCACGCTTCACTTTCTGCCCACAGATTCTACATATACCCATATTCGGCTCCTCCGGTGTCTTAGCAAAGAACTGCCACACCGCCGAGTATCGGATTTTACCGCCAACGCTCCGCACTGAGTGACTACTACCGCCGCTGCCTCGCTGTGCCCCTGTGCCGCTACTTTCTTGGACCTGCGAAGCGGGTTTTTTTACCCCGTGGCCGCTTGGCTCCCGACCTCACACTGCTGCTACCCTGCTGACTCACGGCCACACAACCCACTTGCTGGCTGCGCCGCTGCCTGATGCGCAAGCTGACGCCCTCTTCTCCTGACGATGATGAAGCCCCTGCCTCACCCGGCTCCCAAGTGCGGTCGGTTACATCATCATCTATTTGTGTTTCAACGTCACTGCTGTCCTCATCACCGGTCTTGGTATGCAGAGGCTGACCCCTCACAACATGACCTCCCAAGCTACTCTCCACATCTATACTTTGCCGCCTACTGCAAGAAGCAGGAGATATTGGCCCATTTCTTCGCTGCCAAGTAGCTGCTGACTGCCCTCCTCAAATTGTTCATCCTCGCTATTTAGTGGCGCTGAGCCCAGACCACATAGTAGATCTCTGGCTGAGGGAACCGGATGGGACAGAGGTGGGTTGAGGACGGGTGAGGGCCGCTGACCCACTCCCGGGCCATGCCAACTAAGGGTTGTGTCTGACATTCCTATCGACTCTTGGCTGGGGTTGTCAGATGTCATCTGGGAGGAAGTGGATGACCTAGTCAACCAATCAAGAACCCTTGGGTTGCTGGTCAGCACACGGCCGCTAGATGACAGCGGCAGTTGTGGCCTCACCGAGTGACCCCTGCTGCGACGTCCCCTTGCTGTGCTGCAACCTGGGCCTGTTCCAGGAATGTTTGTGCCTCTGCCACTCGCAGGTGAAGAGCCTGCCACCTCTCTGTCTGACATACTGTTTGTTCTAAAATGTACAGACACTGTTTGATGAAGATATCTGTATATGATAAATACACACCCTGTATTTGACTCCAAATGAACCCACTAAGAAGCTTGGGTAACCCTTGGATAAAAAATTGCACTCCACAAATGGGCAGGAAAAATTTACTTGTATGTGCCGTTTAAAAACTCTGTGTATTTTACTGAATATAAAAGCACAAACAGGCTTAATTAACCTTCGGATATGAATTATGCTACAGAATTTCTTCTGTGGCGGTGAAAAACAAAGTTTCTTTTACTAAGTACAACTGCAGAACAACGCTTAATTAACCCCTGGATGTAAATTGCGCAAAAGAATTGAGCAACCAAAAACTACGAGCTTTGTAGCGTGTTACAATGGCGTGTTTTCTACGCTACACAACAAGAGTAAAACTTGTAATTAACCTTCGCTTGTGAATTATGCTACAGGAAAAATGTCTTTTTTGGCGGTGAAATAAACGTTTTCTTTTAGTCACCACAGCAACAGAACAACGCTTTATTAACCCCTGGATGTAAATTGCGCAAAAGAATTGAGCAACCAAAAACTACGAGCTTTGTAGCGTGTTACAATGGCGTGTTTTCTACACTACACAACAAGAGTAAAACTTGTAATTAACCTTCGCTTGTGAATTATGCTACAGGAAAAATGTCTTTTTTGGCGGTGAAATAAATGTTTTCTTTTAGTCACCACAGCAGCAGAACAACGCTTAATTAACCCCTGGATGTAAATTGCGCAAAAGAATTGAGCAGCCAAAAATGAAGTGGTATTTGTATTGTAAAAACGCTGTTTCTTTAAATGAATACAACAGGAACAGGCTTAGATAACCCTTGGATATTCAATGTGCTGTGAGCAGATAGCATTAAAATGTATTTGCAGCTGCACTGGACACACACTGGACTTCAGATCCAATACCCCACAAAATCAGAAATAGAACGTTAAGAGAACAGTCTCTGAGACAAGCTGAGACACCCCCCAATAATCGCTGTATAAAAATGAGTTCTTTAGTATCAGCTATCATCATAAGCAGCCGCGGCAGCACCTTCCCTAATTAGTACAGTAAGAGCGGTATGAGCTCCCAGCGTCGCACCCGGACTTATATAGTGCGGTGACGTCACAGAATCCCGCCGGTCTCTGATTGGCTTCATCTCTGCACATGTCATGCAGGCTATGCCCGTCTTCCTCCCAGAGTGCTTTGCCCCATGTAGCGCCATGTGCTCGCAGCCATTTTATCAATCAAAAGCACACTTCGTTCACCCGAAGTCCCCCAAAGTTCGACTTCGTTCAGAACCGAAGTTTTCCTGAAATTCTAAACGAATTCCACTTCGTTACAATCAATTCGACCATCTCTAATTCTGCTATTTTATGTATTAACATTATAAAGTATTGAAAACATTGTGGTATTTGTCAGACATAATGTCTTAAGTATCTAACAGTAGTCTGCTTTAAAGGAATGAAAATATTATAAATAATGCTATAGAATAATAAGTTCTAGGTTATGTCTATGGATACTAGAAACACAAATAATAAACTCAGAAGTCTTGAGTGAGCTATTAAGGAATCATGAAAAAAAAGAGAATTTTCTTCAACATGCATCTTGGTAACACTGCTACCTCCTACAGTACAGAAACCAGCTACGGCTGTTCTAGAATCTGGTACAATAGTGTTGATTAGATCTACTGTGAATAAAGTAAATGTAGTGCAGTCAAAAATGAATGTGCACGGTCTTTATCCTCCTGACAGGGCACAAACATCACATGACTCTCATTTGCTTGTTATATTATACGTGTCCTTTAAAAAACAGATGGATGAGCAAAAAATAATTACTTCTTTGAAATTAAGAAAATCAGCCCAATAACGAGCCTCATTACATACATGACAAACAAGTATTACAGGTAACAACAGCATAAACAAGGCAATATGATTCTTAAAAAGACTGCACCATGAGGAGGTTTCTAAATGCAGACCTGCTGGTGATTAGATGACTGCCACAGGCAGGGCCGCCATACAGGGGGTACAGCCGGTTCTCCTGTATGGGGCCCGGTTGAATAAGGGGGCCTGCTGCAAGCAGGCCCCCTGATTCCTTATGCTACAGCGGGGCCCGGCGACGCAGCCGCTGAACCAGGCTCGGGCTGGTCCACAGTGTGGGCCCCCCTGAGCTCCTGTGGGCCCTGGAGGCTGTGCCGTCGCTCCTGGGGCCCGGCCACGCATCCGGTCTTTAAACGCCCCCGGGCCCTGCATCCCGAGCGCTTAGAGAAAGGGCCCGGGAGTCAGGGACTAATGTCCCCGACTCCCGGGGCTGCGCGGTGTCAGCAGAGCACAGCGCCACTAGCGCTCCGCTCCGCTGATCTCCCTGGCAGGCCTCTACTGGTGATGTAGGCGGCGCAGTGACGTCACATCACCGCGCCGCCTATGCAGGGCGGCAGGAAGCGGCGGGGAGATCGGAGCGGCCGCGAGCGGGGCTCAGGTAAGTGCTCTTTTTTGTTTTTTTTCTTATGAAAGCAGGCCCTGACTCTGCCTAAAGGGGCCCTGACTCTGCCTAGCCCTAAAGGGGGCTCTGACTCTGCCTAGCCCTAAAGGGGGCCCTGACTCTGCCTAGCGTTAAAGGGGGCCCTGACTCTGCCTAGCCCTAAAGGGGTCCCTGACTCTGCCTAGCCCTAAAGGAGGCCCTGCCAAACTCTAAAGGGGGCCCTGACTCTGCCAAACGCTAAAGGGGGCCCTGACTCTGCCAAAAGCTAAAGGGGGCCCTGACTCTGCCAAAAGCTAAATGGGGCCATGAATCTTCCAAAAGCTAAGGGGGGCCCTGACTCTGCCTAGCCCTAAAGGGGGCCCTGACTCTGCCTAGCCCTAAAGGGGGCCCTGACTCTGCCTAGCCATAATGGGGGCCCTGACTCTGCCTAAACGCTAAAGGGGGCCCTGATTCTGCCAAACGCTAAAGGGGGCCCTGATTCTGCCTAAACCTAAAGGGGCCCTGACTCTGCCTAGCCCTAAAGGGGCCCTGACTCTGCCTAGCCCTAAAGGGGGCCCTGACTCTGCCTAAACATAAAGGGGCCCTGACTCTGCCTAGCCCTAAAGGGGGCCCTGACTCTGCCTAGCCATAAAGGGGGCCCTGACTCTGCCTAAAGCCTAAAGGGGGCCCTGATTCTGCCAACCGCTAAAGGGGGCCCTGACTCTGCCTAGCCCTAAAGGGGGCCCTGACTCTGCCTAGCCCTAAAGGGGGCCCTGACTCTGCCTAGCCCTAAAGGGGGCCCTGAACTCTGCCTAGCCACTAAAGGGGGCCCTGACTCTGCCTAGCCCTAAAGAGGGCCCTGACTCTGCCTAGCCCTAAAGAGGGCCCTGACTCTGCCTAAACATAAAGGGGGCCCTGACTCTGCCTAAACATAAAGGGGGCCCTGACTCTGCCTAAACATAAATAGGGCCCTGACTCTGCCTAAACATAAAGGGGGCCCTGACTCTGCCTAAACATAGAGGGGGCCCTGACTCTACCTAAACATAAAGGGGGCCCTGACTCTACCTATCTATAACGGGGGCCCTGACTCTACCTAAAAATAAAGGGGGCCCTGACTCTACCTAAAAATAAGGGGGGCCCTGACTCTACATAAACATAAAGAGGACCCTGGCTACCCACAAACTAAAGGGGGCCCTGACTGCCTACAAGCCAAAGGGGGCCCTGACTACCAACAAACTAGCTAAATGGGGCCCTAAGTACCTACAAACTAAAGGGGACTCTACCTGCACACTAGCTAAAGGAGGCCCCGACTTCCTGCACACTAGCTAAAGGAGGCTCCTAACTACCTGTATACTACCTAAAGGGGCCTGCTTACCTACCTGGGGGCTATTTACCTACCCACCCGTGGCTAGGTACCCACCAGCCTGCCTGGGACTGGCCTAGCAACTTATCCAGCTGGGGTCTACCTACCAAAATAGGGCCTGTCTAATTACCTGGGGCCCTGCCCATTTGCCAACCTACCTAGTGTCTTGTCTACCAAACTGGTAATATAATTGAGAGAGGAGCAGCCCATAGTTGTAGCATTATCTCCAGGGGGTTACTCCTCTCACCACCCTCCAACCCCTTAGGGTACTAGGCCTCTAAGTTATGGCTTGTACCCACTCTCCCACCCCTGGGAGGTTTGTACAGAGGTGGGAATAGGTAAAGAGGTGCTGGAAAATTGAGGATTCTAAGATATTTGTGTGTAAGTTCTGCAGGGATGAGTTGTGGCCGGGACAAGTCATCTTGGCGTTGTGGAACAGATGCAGAAGATGCAGAAGAAAAGGGAATAAGAATGACTCAAGAGAAGAGAACGACTCATCGTCTCTGGTGAGTCCCTGAATTCAGGGGTTATTTTACTACTGTATTAGTGCTGTATTCACTGTAATGTGATGTGACCCGAGCTGGTGTCTAACCTCTATGTGGTCTCCATATGGTGGTGTTATATCGGCGCGGGTATAGAGGCAGTGTACACGTGTCCCTGCTTGTAAAAGTGATTGTAAAAAGATTGTGATTGTAAAAAGATTCTTGCTGGTGATTATTTTAGATGGTGGTGAGGTGCGTGACCAAGGGAAACGTGGAGGGGGATATTGTATGTGGGTGGAGGGGGATATGGATGGAGGTACTTAGCTATGTGTCTAGGATATGCTAGATTGACAGATATATGAGACAGACAGATATGTGACTCACTTAGTATAGTACTACACAATACAGTTATTTTTTGTATACTGTATTATGTGGTAAAATGGGTGCATTTATATCCTAGAGGCCATTTTTTTTTGCTGGGGGTGGGGCGATCGGGTTGCTGGGGGCGAGGCGATCAGGTTGCTGGGGGCGGGGTTTACAGGGGGGGGCCCCAGGAGCTTCAGCTGTATGGGGCCCTGAAATTTCTGTTGGCGGCCCTGGCCACAGGTCATGTAGCTAAAGCCTTTGGTTATCAGCTACTATCACTGGAGAAAGCTGCAGGTGGCCATACATGTCCCTGGCAGCAGCCAGCGGCCACTACAGGGGAGATGTGGTCTTACACATAGTCCATTTAAATGAATGGATATCAATGTTGTACATGGTTGTGTGGAGTCTTTTATAGCAAGAGCCATTCTTTGGAACAAACTCTGCTGTAGCTAATTTAGGCTTTTTATGCATGTAAATATTTTTATTATTCATTTAGATTTTACATATTCAAGGTAAAGCAGATAAAAATGTCCGCTCATACATCCAGATTAGCCCATAGACTATGTATAAAGCCTTGATTTATTATACTGTGTATTATAAATATAAACCTATTTTTTAATAAGAGTCATGTAGACGTATGTAACTGTATAGGTAAAAATTTCCATATCTATGAGACGTGTTTGGCAACACTGCTTCAAGCTGTAGATTGTAAACCTCCGCGGGCAGGGTCCTCTCTCCCCCTGTACCAGTTGTTAGTCATTTTTCCTCACCATTGTACTTGTTTGACATGTTATGTATGTAACTTGAATGTACAGCGCCATGGCGCTTTAAAACAAATAATAAACACTAAGCACTGAACATCATTCCCGGCTAGCCTGAAATACTAGCAAAAAAACAAAACAAAACCCCATCTGCAAATATATGCCAACATAGTAGCATATGGTAAGCTACCTTCAACAATGGGCAGATTTATCCATACGGTCTAACTCTTAGGGTATGTTCACTCGCCTTAATTGTGGCGCGTACACTACACGGCGCAATATACCGGGTGTTAAGGGAGTCGCACTGATCAGCGCGTACTCTCGATGCACTGGGGGGCTGGCAGCCCGCCGACCTCATTGACATGCATTACTCGCGGCGCTTAATCGCCGTGAATAATTGACATGTCACTTATCTCTCAGCGCGCACAATACGTACGGGGGATGAGATGTAATCCATAGTTCTCTATAAGAGCTATGGATTACCGCAATTTCGGCACGCATCTCGCCGCATATTTGCGCTTAATACGTGGTGAGATGCAATTGTGTCATGTGAACATACCCTTAAGTGTAAACTGTAGACTAGATAGCCTTACAATGCTCCACATTTATCACAGTGTGGATACATCTGGTGCATGTTAGATTGCTGTGTTTTCCACTTCATTCTTGTTTCCGGTCTTGTCTGTGTTGTTTTTGTCTTGATTGGTCGATCGTTGTTCACTCATGCTCAAAGTTACCCTTTGCTAAATTCCTTATGGAGGCTTACACTAAAGAGCTTTATATTGGATCCTGAAATGATATTTTTTGTCTTAAGGTACAATTTGGTTTTCCGCACCTGTTTAGCATGCCTGTTTTCTATGCTGGCATCCTGTGTTAAATATACCCTCTCGACAGTAATTGAAGTCTTATTGTCATGTTGAGGCTTTCACTATTTATTGTGTATGCTATTTTTAATTTTGAAGTTTGAAGAAATGTAAGTCATTTGTTGCATAGCTGCATAATGATTCTGAATGGAGGGACTAGAAGCTCAGGGAAGAGAATAAACTTAGTTATTGCTGTAACTGGAGGCACCGTGTGTGGATAGGGGGGATCTGAGGGACTTAGATACAAAACCGATGGTGTAGTGATGACTAGGCTCTGTTCTGCCAGTATTCTGCTTCACAAGAATCACAGATCTGCTAAAGAAAGCTAATAAATAGTGTCGCACTTGAGATTGGAGTCAAAGTCAAATTCGACCCAAATCGCTGTTGTAGCCCACTAATACGTTCCTTTTCATGTGACAAAATTGAGAAAACAGCTATTGGAAACAACGAGATGCAGAATCCACAAACAGTCCACGTCGGAATATCATATGCATGTGAACATGACCTGTGTTCTGCATATAACAAAAGCTTTATGTCTACCAGAGTTGTTTGTCTTAATATCAAGGAAATAAAAAAAATGTTTCTTTGTATGTTTCTATAATATTAGTTATTTTTGTGCCAGACTGTCCATTATACATGCTTCTCGATTTTGGCAACAATTTTTAAGTATCCCTCTATTAGTGGGGTTGTCCGGTTAATTTTTTCTTTTAATTGAATTAATATTACGGCAAAAACAATCTTTATTCCCATTATTAAATGTATATGCATGTTACATTATGTATTTTTACATTACTTACAGTGTGATGTTTATGACCATATGTGATTATGTTCTGTTCGGAACATCACCCTGTACTACTCCATACTCTATAGAAGCGAGATGCGCGTAGTCAGGAGGTTGTCGCTTCTATAGAGTAGCCGCCCACAGCCCTCGCCGAACGCAGTGTCACACTACTTTTAGGCCTCGTTCACACGGCTTATTTCTGAACGGATTTGCCGCCGTATTTACGATCATAAATCCGTTCCGAAATCAATCTGAAATAAGTTGCAGGCCATTTAATATTGGTTTTAATGGGAAATACGTGTCGTCGTTCAGACAACATGTATTTCCGTGCCGCATTGCCGCCGCGGATTTGCGGCCGCAAAACGGGCAGAAAAACAATGTGCATGTCAATTATTGGGCCGGATTTCGCGACGGATTTACACCATATAATGAATGGAATTGTAAATCCGTCGCAAAATACGTGCCACACTAAGTGACACTTGCTTGCAACTGATTTTCAACTGATTTCGGAACGTATTTACGATCGCCAATCCGACGTAAATACGTTCTGAAATAACCCGTGTGAACATAGCCTTATAGCGTAACTTTGCATTCAGGAAGGATGGTGGTCGGACAACCATTTAAATACTTGCCGACCACCCATAGACTATAAATGTCCGGACAGTGGCAGTTTAACTCTGCACGGATGTCTGGAATGTCCAAGCAGAGAGCGAAGCTGTACACTAATTGTACAGCTGGGTGGGCAAAGAGCTGACTAATAGAGGATCGCTCGACTCTCCACTGAGAAGAAAAGGGATGGTTTATTACCATCCTTGCTTTCTCGATCCCTATGTACCATGTGACCGCTGGGGCTTGGTAACTGCCTAAACTGCTGGGTCTTATAAGACCCAGATCAGCTCTACAGTCAGTACAGGGGATGTCTGCAAAAAAAAAAAAAAAAAGGAATATAAAAACGCCCCCAAAAGGTCTTTTCGGAACTTATGTGGGGCACAATATGTAAAATGAAGTAACAAAAACACACACGCCCAAAATAATCTATCTATATAGACAGATATCTATATATATTGTGGCAGAGCGATCATAGACAGTCGCAGGGTTTTGCCACTAGGTGGCGTATGTGCCACTGAGAGCCTGGTCTCGGTGGGGGAAGCGAGGTATTGTCAGTCAGCAACATTAGGGTGCTGACCCTTATACATAGCATGGCTAATGTCCAGCCATTAAGGGCTGGCCTTCCCGGAACAACTGCAGATGAGTGGATGGTTGTTCCCACGTTCCAGGTCTTCTGGTTCCAGCCAAGGTATTGGGTGCATCTGGAGCACCTATTAAAGGCCTCCTACTACAGGAGATCAGAGGGTGTGGTTGCTACCTGAATGTTTGGAGCAGCAGAGCTGGGAGAGAGCTCTGGCCCCCGGAGGCTTGAGGAAAGCCTATTATACAGTAAGAATACTGTGGTATGTGGTGCTGTGCGGTAGGCATAGGCCACGTTAGTAAGGGACTTATTTAATGTTTAGTTAGTGGCTTGACGGCTGAGGATTTTTATTTGTGTTTTTGTTGCCTGTATACTGTGCCTCAATAAAGCTGGTTGAGGCCAGTTTCAAACTGAAGTCTTTGTCGGAGTGCCATCTGTTTTACCAAAGACGGCGATTCCATGAGCTAAAACCCCCAAAACGGCCCCGGAGGGCGTCCCGATGAGAGAAAGTCGTCACATATGGTGGAGGATGCGGGCATACAATATAGTGGCCATTATGTTAACCAATACCTCATATTTGATGTTTTTCCAGTATGTGAAAATAGTTTTTTTGCCCAACAGTACTGGGGACTGGATGCAAGTAGAATGCCAGCAGCCACCCCCCTCATGCATGGAAGGTGTGCGAGCGGCTGTCTTATGGGTATTTTTGCATCTGTAGAGTCTCCCAACGTATGGTACTGTGTCTTTTTTGCTTTTTTGCATGCTATGTGAATAGATGTCAATTTAAGGTGCAGCTTTCTGTCCACCTAGTGGAGAGATGTATGGGTTACCACCCATCAGCTGCACTTGGGTATTTTTCTTTAATAGCAAAATGGAGGCACAGACACACTGCCAGGCCTAGAGAAGAGTCCTGATGGTGATGAGACTGTGAAAAATGGACTTGTGAAGTCTGATGGACTCAGTATGTTACCTGCTGTGTTGCCTGGGGGAGTGGACAATTCCGATGTTGCTTCCTGTGGTATAAATGCTGCGCCTAATGCAAATGCTACTAAGGGATTAAATATATATATATAATCCATAGCTATGTCACACAGGCTGAGCAGGGGAATGTTGACTGTGTTGCAAAATTAACCCCAGTTACTGCGGCCCTGTGTGAACAAACAGCTAGTGGTGGTGCTGCTATTGCAGCAGTGGAGAGCAGCTCAGATATGCCCCTAGAGGTCAGAGGGGAGAGTAGCCCAAGTAGCACAGGTGATGGTGCCCTGTGATGGATAGCCAGTGAGTAAATGTGTCTACCCATGACCCCAGCGTGCTGTATGTATGTGAAGGTAATGTGCAAGTTGCAAGTGCACCCTTAGAGGTTATGACTGGTAATAGCACAATGTGTGCAGGTGTAGTATGTCTGGGGATTGATAGCAATCCTGAGAGTTGTGCTGTCAATACAGTTGCCTGCGGAGATGATGTGGTCACCAGCAGTAATCAGGTGCGCTCTGCTGGTGTGGAAATGGTGATTGAGTTGCCTGGTGTGAACACGGCCAGTGTGTTGCCTGGAAGGGAGAAGGCAAACCCTGGATATGAGGGCTCTGCTACCATGTATGAAGAGACTAGGAGTGTGAATGTGGTGGTTATTGACTATGGGAAACAAACACTCAGTGAAGAGTCTCTATTTCACTGTGGGAATGGACACTACTGTACAAGGTGTCAGTAGTGCAGTGTAATGATGATCCTGAAGCAGATTTTGAGTGCAGCCCTGAGCAGTGTATTACAGAGGAATGGATCTATGATAGAAATCCAGATTCTGACCCTGCAGGGAAGGAAGAGAATGCTCATGCTGGGACCTGTAGTGCAGTTGAGTTGACATGTTCTAAGGATTTCTGTATTTTCAGTAGCTTTTACTGCAGTGGTCATAAGGACTGCAGTGATGGTAGTGAACTGCTAGACCCAGAAAAAAAGAGGGTTTACTCAGGCACCAGTGAGGGGCAGGTGAGAGTATCTGGATCCTCATAGGGTAAAGAGGTGTCTGGTTCTGAGGCAACTGATAAACTTTTCCCAGAGCTTATGGAGGAAAATATTAGCCGTATCACAGAGGTGTTATGTCCGGTGATATGTGGCGACCTACAAGTGGGTGCCATTTGCAGTCAGTTGTCTGATACACTTACTGGTGTTAAGAATGTGACGGAGTTACTTAACGTGACCACAGACAGTTTGGTGTTTGAGTGGAAAAACCATAAGGAGGTTAGCCGGGCTGCTATGACTGATGTCCTGTTTGTAAATAGGTCTGACATTGATTTATGCGAACTTGATGATGTACAAGATATAGGAGTCTCCCTAATAGAGGTTGAGTATTCTCCCTTAGAGACGGTTACA
The DNA here is from genome assembly GCA_025379985.1 of Phyllomedusa bahiana. Taxonomy (NCBI): domain Eukaryota; kingdom Metazoa; phylum Chordata; class Amphibia; order Anura; family Hylidae; genus Phyllomedusa; species Phyllomedusa bahiana. The sequence goes on from JAODAL010000018.1 coordinate 220,579, forward strand.
GGGGATGTGCAGGAAACATCTCCACACGTTGCTTCAGAGGGTCTTCTGCTAGAAAGAGCCAATGAGAGGTGTGCACAGGGGAATGTATCACCAGACATTAATGAAGGGACCCATGCAGTAATGTCTGAACAACGATTTAGGAGAGACGCTTTATCTGCCCAGTCTGAATGGGTAAAACCTGACATAAGTGATGAAGTTGGTGCTGTTACTGAGCATGTTTGCTGTATACTCTTTACAGAGGAAAGTAAACTTTCTGAGATGGCGAATATTGCTGAGATGCTTGTTGCTAGTGGTGATACCTAAGTATCTCTCCATTGTGACGGGGGAAGTGAGCTGCTAGACATAGCAGGTGGGAATGGGTGCTTCAACCCTAGTGAGCTACAAGTGAGAATGAAGGAGTTTTCAGACACTATTGAAGTGTCTGGTCATATACGGGACAAAGATTCCCTAGAGGTTGTCAGTAGTAACCCCATTGTGAATGGCAGCATGCGGGCTGCAGGTGGTAACATACTTGTTGCAGAGCGTGCATGGGTTGTGCCTCTGGTAGTGAGTGGCAGTAGACTGTCGGTTGCCCCATACGCTGTAAAGGAGAAGTCTTGCTCTTATAGTGGTGTTGCAGATCAAGAGCTATGGGTCAGTGACAAAAATTGTATGGAAAGGTTCCCAAGGGAAAATATGGTGTTCGCCCTGACAGGTGAAGAGTCACAGGAATCGTGTGAGATGGCTCCACTGTGTAGGTGTTTTGACCCTGGAGGAAAGGTTGTGCAAGGTGAGAAAGACCTGTGGCCTTTATCAAAGGGGAGGGATATGTGGCAGAATGACCATAGGCAGTCGCAGGGTTCTGCCATTAGGTGGCGTACGTGCCACCGAGAGCCTGTTCTCAGTGGGGGAAGCCAGGTATTGTCAGTCAGCAACATTAGGGTGCTGACCCTTATACATAGCATGGCTAATGTCCAGCCATTAAGGGCTGGCCTTCCCGGAACAACTGCAGATGGGTGGGGGGTTGCTCCCACGTTCCAGGTCTTCGGGTTCCAGCCCAGGTATTGGGTGCATCTGTAGCACCTATTAAAGGCCTCCTACTACAGGAGATCAGGGGGTGTGGTTGCTACCTGAATGTTCTGGCCCCCGGAGGCTTGAGGAAAGCCTATTATACAGTGAGAATACTGTGGTATTTGGTGCTGTGCGGTAGGCATAGGCCACGTTAGTAAGGGACTTATTTAATGTTTAGTTAGTGGCTTGACGGCCAAGGATTTTTATTTGTGTTTTTTGTTGCCTGTATACTGTGCCTCAATAAAGCTGGTTGAGGCCAGTTTCAAACTGAAGCCTGTGACGGAGTGCCATTCGTTTTACCAAAGACGGCGATTCCATGAGCTAAAACCCCCAGGACGGCCCCGAAGGGCGTCCCGACGAGAACAAGTCGTCACAATATGTATATATATAAATATATATAAATACTTTGGGGGAAAAAAGTATTTAGTCAGCCACCAAGTGTGCAAGTATTGCCACTTAAAAAAGATGAGAGAGGCCTGTAATTGACATTATAGGTAGACCTCAACTATGAGAGACAAAATGAGAAAACAAATCCAGAGAATCATTTGGTCTGATTTGGAAAGAATTTAATTTGCAAATTATGGTGGAAAATAAGTATTTGGTCAATAACAAAAGTTCATCTCAATACTTTGTTATACACTCACCGGCCACTTTATTAGGTACACCTGTCCAAAATGCTCGTTAACACTTAATTTTAATCAGCCAATCACATGGCGGCAAATCAGTGTATTTAGGCATGTAGACATGGTCAAGACAATCTCCTGCAGTTCAAACCGGCATCAGTATGGGGAAGAAAGGTGATTTAAGTGCCTTTGAACATGGCATGGTTGTTGGTGGGCCCGAAGGGTGGTCTGAGTATTTCAGAAACTGCTGAAACTCCTGGGATTTTCACGACCAAAACTCTCTAGGGTTTACAGAGAATGGTCCCAAAAAGAAAAAACAAACCAGTGAGCGGCAGTCCTGTGGGCGGAAATGCCTTGTTGATGCCAGAGGTCAAAGGAGAAAGGGCAGACTGGTTCGAGCTGATGAAAGGCAACAGTGACTCAAATAGGGCCCCCGTTACAACCAAGGTAGGCGAAGAGCATCTCTGAACACACAGTACGGCGAACTTTGAGGGCAGGATGGCTACAGCAGCAGAAGACCACACCGGGTGCCACTCCTTTCAGCTAAGAACAGGAAACTGAGGCTCCAATTTGCCCAAGCTCATCGAAATTGGACGAGTATAGAAGATTGGAAAAAAAACGTTGCCTGGTCTGATGGTCTCGATTTCTGCTGCGAACATTCGGATGGTAGGGTCAGATTTTGGCGGTCAACAACATGAAAGCATGGATCCATCCTGCCTTGTATCAACGGTTCAGGCTGGTGGTGGTGTGTCATGGTGTGGGGAATATTTTCTTGGCACTCTTTGGGCCCCTTGGTACTAATTGAGCATCGTTGCAACACCTTGTGGAATTTATGCCACGAATAATTGAGGCAGTTCTGAAGGCAAAAGGGGGTCCAACCCGTTACTAGCATGGTGTACCTAATAAAGTGGCCGGTGAGTGTATATCCTTTGTTAGCAATGACAGAGGTCAAATGTTTTCTGTAAGTCTTCACAAGGTTGCAATACTGTAAAAAACAAGAACAAGAAACAAGCGCACTCCTGAATGGTAAATGTATAAAATCAAATGTGAGGTTCCCAATATTGAACCGCTCACCTGATTGAGTTGTATAGATATGGGATAAGTCACAGAAACAGCATGAATGACCCAATAGGGGGATAAAGTCCACGAGCTGCCGGTCTCCTTCTTACACGGGAAGATGAAAGCACTTTTGAGAACACGTTTGTAGAATGCCGAAGGTAATCGCGTTCGTAGCAGAAGATTATTATAATAAAGACACTGGGTATATGAATCTCTATATAAGTGTCTTTTATTAATATAAACTAACAGAGAACGCGTTTCTCAGACCCAGTCTGCTTCCTTAGGTCATAATGAAAGGATAAGAATGCAGCATGTTTAAAAAGCCCGGGTTCTCAAAACGAGACAGGTACGAGGTGGAATACACAACCTTAAGGTAGAATACAACAGCCAGGAGGATACATAGCTATGGAAAGGACTATCCAATAGAATAAAACTCAGAATTTAAACATGCTGCATTCTTATCCTTTCATTATGACCTGAGGAAGCAGACTGGGTCTGCGAAACGCGTTGTCTGTTAGTTTATATCAATAAAAGACACTTATATAGAGGTTCATATACCCAGTGTCTTCACCCGGTTGGAAAACACTGTTTGCTGTTATGTTGGACCATTCCTCCATGAATATCGCCCATAGAGATTTGATGTTTTGGGGCTGTAACTGGGCAACACAGACTTTCAACTTCCTTTAAAGGTTTTTTATGGGGTTGAGATCTGGAGACTGGCTAGGCCACTCCAGGACCTTGAAATGCTTCTTACGAAGCCACACCTTCATTGCCCTGGTGGTGTGCTTGGATCATTGTCATGCTGAAAGACCCAGCCATGGGTCTTGCTGATGGAAGGAGGTTTGCACTCAAAATCTCATGATACATGGCTCCATTCACTCTTTCATATACATGGATCAGTCGTCCTGGTCCCTTTGCAGAGAAACAGCCCCAAAGTATGATGTTGCCAACTCCATGCTTCACAGTAGGTATGGTGTTCTTTGGATGATACTCAGCATTCCCTCTCCTCCAAACATGACGAGTTGTGTTTCTACCAAACAGTTCTACTTTGGTTTTATCTGACCATATGACATTTTCCCAATACTCTTCTCAATCATCAAAATGCTCTGTAGCACACTTCAGATGGGCCCGGACATGTATTGGCTTAAGCAGGGGGACATTTCTGGCACTGCAGGATCTGAGTGCCTGGCGGCGTAGTGTGTTACTTATGGTAGCCTGTGTTACGTTGGTCTTAGCTCTCTGCAGATTATTCAATAGGTCCCCCTGTGTGGTTCTGGGATTTTTGCTCACTGTTCTTGTGATCATTTTGGCACCATGGGGTGAGATCATGCGCGGAGCTCCAGATCGAGGGAGATTATCAGTGGTCTTGTATGTCTTCCATTTTCTAATTATTGCTCCCACAGTTGATTTCTTCACACAAAGCTGCTTGCATATTGCAGATTCAGTCTTCCCAGCCTGGTTCAGGGCTACAATTTTGTTTCTGGTATCCTTCGACAACTCTTTGGTCTTCACCATAGTGGAGTTTGGAGTGTGATTGTTTAAGGTTGTGGACCGGTGTCTTTTATACTGATAACAAGTTCAAACAGGTGCCATTACTTCAGGTAATGAGTGGAGGAAAGAGGAGCCTCTTAAAGAATAAGTTACAGGTATGTGAGATCCAGAAATCTTCCTTCTTTGTAGGTGACCAAATACTTATTTTCCACCATAATTTGCAAATAAATTCTTTCTAATATCAGACAATGTGATTTTTGGGATTTAGACTTTCCCATGATGTTACACACAGAAGCAGTGTGTTTCTGGTGTGCATTAAAAAACAAAAAAACATCCAAAGACGTGTCTCTAATTAACTCAGATGTTACCAATAACCCAATCAGAAGCTTCCAAAGACCTGACATCATCATATGACCTGTCCCATATTGTTTAAAGGCATAGTAATCCAAGTGTATGTAAACTTTTGATTTTGCAGAAAGTAATGAAAATGCCTTAAAAATTATCTCTATCATTATTTTGCATTTGGCAAATAATAATTTTGGTAATCCTAATTGACCTAAAACAGGTAAGGTTTATTCTGATTTAATGTCAGATAGTGAGAAAAACATGCATATGTGTATTTTTATATAATGTATTTAAACTTCTGGTTTCAACTGTACATGTACTTTGGCAGGATAACACAGTTTATTATTGTGTTTATCACTATATTTGAATATTATACAGAGTTTAATACCTTTCTGCAGGTGTTTTTTTTACCACAGTATCTGCTTTTATAATGTATGTTTTATTTTTTTTCTAATAAAGATCATATCCTTGCTTTTCATATACATGGGTAACATTCCTCCCCCTCCCCCCGTTTTAGATGTTATACAGAGTTTGATACCTTCTTGTGGGTGTTAACTCTACCCACTTAGCCTGAGTTTCGGTGTTTCTTTCATTTTTGAATTTATTACTGCCTTATATTTATGCCAGCTATGTAATTGTATATTATACTTCTACTTATATTATTCTACAGAAAAACAAAGTTTATTATTGTGTTCATCACTATACTTAGATGTTATACAGAGTTTGATACATTCCTGTAGTTATTTTGTACAACAGTAATCTGCTGTTATATGTTTATTGTTTTCTAATTAAGAAAAAAATCTTCATTTTTTATATATTTGGGTGTTTTGTTTTTTTTTTGACAGCAATGTATTTTGTATCTTTACACCCCGATTATAGTTTTATTGCCCAATCTCTATTTGCGGTGTGTCATTAAACTTTGCCACATCAACATTTCTCAGAGATGCTATCCTGGAGTATCTCACTGAAAATAAATGTATAACGCCGTTCCAGCATGGGTTCATGAAGGATCGGTCCTGTCAGACTAATCTCATCAGCTTCTATGAGGAAGTCAGTGCTAGACTGGATGGGGGTGAGGCACTGGATGTCATATGTCTAGATTTTTCTAAAGCATTTGATACGGTGCCACATAAAAGGTTGGTAAATAAAATGAGAATGCTTGGACTGGGGGAAAATGTGTGCAAGTGGGTAAGTAACTGGCTCACTGATAGAAAACAAAGGGTAGTAATTAACGGTACATACTCAGACTGGATCGCTGTTACTAGGGGGGGTACCACAAGGGTCAGTATTGGGCCCTATCCCTTTAAACATTTTCACTAATGATCTTACACAGGGAATAACACAGTAGAATATCGATCTTTGCAGACGATACTAAGCTCTGTAAAGTAATCAACACAATAGAGGATAATATGTTATTAAAAAGGGGATCTGGATAATTTTGGGGCCTGGGCAGGGAAATGGCAGATGAGTTTTAACACTGAAAAAATGAAAGGGTTATGCACATGGGAAGAGAAATCCATTACATGATTACATGTTAAATGGAAAAACACTGGGTAAAAAGTGACATGGAAAAGGGACTTGGGAATCTTGGTGGACAGTACATTTAAAATTGTAGCAGCCAGTGTCAGGCAGCAGCAGCCAAAGCAAATAGGATCAGGGGGTGGCATTAAAAGGGATAGATGCACATGATGAGAACATTATTCTCCCATTATACAAGTCACTGGTTAGACCACACATGGAATATTGTGTACAGTTTTGGGTCCAAGTGCACAGGAAAGACATTGTAGAGCTTGAACAGGTACAAAGGCGGGGCAACAAAAATAATAAAAGGACTGGGTGACTACAGTACACAGAAAGATTGGCAAGATTAGGGTTATTTAGTTTAGAAAAAAGAAGGCTTCGGGGGACATAATAAATATTTTTTAAATACATCAAAGGTCAATATAGAGATCTCTCCCAAGATTTATTTATACACAGGGCTGTATCGAGAACAAGGGGGCATCCTTTACGTCTTGAGGAACGAAAGTTTCTACATAAACATAGAAAGGGATTCTTTACTGTAAGAGCAGTGAGACTCGGAATTCTCTGCCAGAGGGACTTTTTCATGGGGGGAATTCAATAACCGAGTTCAAAAAGGGTTTGGTTGCATTTCTGGAGCGTAACACTATAACAAGTTATAGTGACTAGGATTCAGGAGAGGGGTCATTGATCCAGGGATTTTTCTGATTGCCAGTTTGGGAGTCAGGAAGGAATTTTTCCCTAAAATTTGAGGACAATTGGCTTCTACCTCATTGGTGGTTTTTGCCTTCCTCTGGATCAACACCTTAGCACAACAGGCTGGACTAGATGGACGACTTATCTTTTTTTAGCCTTACAAACTATGAAACTATGAAACATATACATTGTGAGATTTTCCTGGCATAAGACTAGAGTTGTAAATTTTTCTCACCTCTAAGTATCGTATTATGAAGCTAAAAGCATAAACTACAAGGCAGATGTAATGTTTTTGAAACAAGATATTATACTTTTATGGTCTAGGTCTGCAAATAGGATGCTGCAAGGATGTACAAAAAAGCAAGTACCGTATATACTCGAGTATAAGCCGACCCAAGTATAAGCTGAGGCACCTACTTTTGCCCCAAAAACGGGAAAACTTATTGACTCGAGTATAAGCCTAGGGAAAAAATGCAGCGGCTACTGGGAAATTTTAAAAATAAAAATGGATACCAATAAAATTACATAGGCAGTTTAATGTCCCCCATAGGCAATTATAGGCAGATATATGGCCCTATATGCAGGTATAGGCAGGTATATGTCCCAAAAGGCACGTATATGGCCCCATAGGCATTTAATAGGGAGGGTTATATGTCCCCCATAAGCAGATTAAGGCAGGTTTTCTGGCCCCATACGCAGGTATAGGCAGGTATATTGCCCCATACGATAAAAGGGCAGGCTGTAGGCAGGTATAGGGCAGGTATAGGCAGCTGTAGGCAGGTATAAGGGCAGGTAAGGCCGGCTGTAGGCAGCTATAGGGCAGTATAGGGCTGGCTGTAGGCAGCTTTTAGGCAGGTATAGGGCTGGCTGTAGGCAGGGATAGGGGAGGTATAGGCAGCTGTAGGCAGGTAAAAGGGCAGGTATAGGCCCGCTGTAGGGAGGTATAGGTCCAGCTGTAGGCAGGTATAGGGCAGGTATAGGCAGCTGTAGGCAGGTATAGGCCAGGTATAGGAGCTGTAGGCAGGTATAGGCCGGCTGTAGGCAGGTATAGGCAGCTGTAGGCAGTATAAAGGGGAGGTATAGGCAGTGTAAGGCAGGTAAAGGCAGTTTAAAATAATAAAAAAACAATCACTTACCTGACTCCCCGCTGCTCCGTTTCCCCTGCCGCTCCGCCTCCTCGCTGTCCGCCTCCCGCGCGCGCCTGGGTCTTCTCGGCACAGGCGGGTGACGTCATCAGGCCCGCACGCAGCGTGATGCACACGCTGCCCCGTGCCGGAAACTCCGGACAGCCCGAGTCTGCGGCCGTCCGGAGGCCAAATGCGGAGCACGGAGCGCTCGCTCTCTGTGCCGCAGTGGTATCTCTTCACTTATATGCGCATATAGTGAAGGGATCCGGGACAGTGCCCGGGCCAGGGGCAGCGCCCGGACACTTTTGCGCTCACTCGGCATTCAGTTATATGCGCTCCTTGAGGAGCCGCATATAACTGAAGCGTCCCTGTCGGCGCTTGGGCCATCGCAGCGCCCGAGCGCCGACAGTGACTCGAGTATAAGTCGAGGGGGGATTTTTCAGCACATTTTTTGTGCTGAAAAACTCGGCTTATACTCGAGTATATACGGTAAGTCTTTTACCTAACATATGTAATAAAAAATCAGGTATTTCAGACGAAAAATAAATATCTGGCATGGTCATCTTCAAGCAAACATGGGTATAAAATGCTAAGATTTCAGAAAAACTGTATAGTCCAGATGGTTGGCCAAAGAAAGGCCCTTAATTGGCTGTTTTGAGACAAACCGTGTATTTGACTGGACACTTGAGATTTTATTTTTAGTTTCACAACAAAACAGCTGTGATCCAAGGGCCACATCAGACTAGATCTACATTAGACTTTTTGGCACACTAGATGATTTTTAATAGCAAATACCTTTCTGTGGATCTTGCAAAGCAATTTTGTTTAGACCTGTATTAATTGGCAATAAAAATTTGTTGCACTTTTTTACATAACTACAAAACGGAGGAAAAGATATTGCTCAACTTAAAGAACATTTCCCAATGCCCAAGAAAAGGAAAATTTCACCAAGTAGATACAATAATGGCTTAATATGTTAAAGTTTGTTATCTTTCTGTAAAAAGCTAAAATTAGAAAAAAAGTCATAAATGCAATGTTATTTTAAATTATTGAAGTTAATGCTGTATTCCTATATTCTGCCATATTTAGATTTGACTATTAGGCATTTAGGTATTATACAGCTGAATCACATTAATATGATCACCAGTTAAAATCCAGAGTAACCACTGTGTGCAGCATGAACAGCAGCTAAACAGGATGGGAGTAACTCAAAAAGGTCCCACAGCTGTTTGAGAGTACACAAGGGAGGATCCTTAAGGCAAACATGATTATTAAGGTGGTCCCACAGATCATACTTGCCAACTCTCCCGTTTTTGGCGGGGGGCTCCCGCTATTTGGGGTCCCCCGCCATCCCGGCAGAGTTGGCGAAACTCCTGCCGCCAGCAGGGGCTCTTTAAATGGCCGCCGGTCCGTTCCCACAGGCGGGTGAAGCGGCCGCTGGCCCGCTTCACCCGCCCGGAGTCTCGCTGTGCAGGGAGGAGGCAGGAGGGATCGCTCCCTCCTCCCTTCTCCCCCTGTATGTACAGCGCCGGTGCGCGCCGTACATACAGGTCAGCGGCGCAGGGGAAGTGACGCGCGGCTGCACTCACTCCCCTGCGTCGCTGAGGAGATCGGCCGGGAGATGTCCGGAGCTGCAGGAGCCTGGTGAGGTGAGTGACTTTTATTATTTTATTTTTATTAGCTATAAGGGGGCTCTACCTGGCTACAATGGGGGCAACTACCTGACAACAAAGGGGGCACTACCTGACTACAATGGGGGGCATCTACCTGGCAACATAGGGGGCATCTACCTGGCTAACAATGGGGGCACTACCTGGCTAACAAAGTGGGGCACTACCTGGCTAACAATGGGGGCATCTACCTGGCTAACAATGGGGCAACTACCTGGCTAACAATGGGGGCACTACCTGGCTAACAATGGGGGCACTACCTGGCTAACAATGGGGGCATCTACCTGGCTAACAATGGGGGCACTACCTGGCTAAAAAAGGGGGCATCTACCTGGCTAACAAAGGGGGGCAACTACCTGGCTAACAAAGGGGGGTGGTATACCTGGCTAACAATGGGGGGCATCTACCTGGCTACAAATTTGGCTCTACCTGCATCTACTTGGGCATCTACTTGGCTACAGAGGGGGCATTTACTTGGCTACAGAGGGGGCATCTACTTGCCTACAAGGGGGCATCTACCTGCCTGTAAGGGGCACTACCTGGTTATGGGGGGCTACTACCTGGCTATAAGGGCATCTACCTGGCTTTCTTCCAAAGCCGTTATGTAGTTAGGTGGAGTGGGTGTGGCTTTTTGAAGGGGCGTGGCACACCGGCAAGATGGGCGTGGTCATGCGAATTTTTGCCGCAGCGCGCTACGTGCGCCGCCAACTACAATCTCCTACTTTTTCAATTTCAAAAGTTGGCAACTATGCCACAGATGCTCAATTGGGCTCAAGCCTGGGGATGAGTTGGGAAAGCATGACCAAGACTTCCAAGTACTATTTTCAGACACTTCTAGCTGTGTGACATGTTGCATTGCCTTTCTGAACAACCCCATCTATCCCAGGGGGATACAATCAGTGTGTATGAGTGTATGTGATCTCTTTTCATGGATTCATAGCTAGTCAGTTAAGAGTGCCCTCCACACAGGCTTAGATTGGCCCAAAAGAAAAATTCCTGATGGGCCCCTGAGCATGGCAGAAATGGAGTTTCTTTTAAATTCCATATACCCCCATGGAAGAGGCAGAAAAGCAGAGAAAAAGAGGCAAAAAGGAAGAGGTGGAGTATAAGAGGCACGTACAGTAGCTGTAGGCCGTGCCCCAGAATCAACTCTACAGGTGGGCCCTCAGAATGAAATTGCACTGGTGGGCCCTAGGCAGCCCAGTCCAATGCTGCCACCACATAAGTGGGCAAAAAGAATGCTATGAAAATAGTCCCCAGAACATAAGTTCTTCTAGCATAGCTACAAGGTGTTTTCCTGTGATTTTTTTTGCTTGACAGACACGTGACTCATTGAAGAAGGAAACCCTTTGATAACCAACGGAGGTCCAATTCTGATGCTGCTGTGAAATTTATATCCTTTTCTGTGGATGCAACTTTGAAGCAGATGGATTGTCACTGCATCACTGCTTACGAAGTCCCATACGCAGTAGGGATCACTGAACTGTGGTTCATTTTGGCAGTGAGCTGTTCCCCAGTAGCGTGTAGTGTGTATATATAACGTGTATATATAAAAGGTAGGTAATAGAGCCTCCAGTATATGTATAAGTAGGTAATAGGGCCCCCAGTATATATATGTAGGTAATAGGGCACAAGTATATATAAAGGTAGGTAATAGGGCCCCCAGTATATATAGGTAGGTAATTGGGCCCCGAGTATAGATAGGTAGGTAATAGTGCATATGAAAAATAAAGTAACAGACCTCACCTTTTCTCCGGTCCCTGAAGCTCCGGCTGTTCTCTGTCTTCTTCCCAGCACAAGCGGCGTGACGTCATAATGCTGCGCAGGCAGCGTGATGATGTTCTCATGCCACCTGTGCTGGATACTCCGGAGGGCCGCAGGCCTGCTTGCTTATCCCCAGAGTACTCTGCAGAGCAGGAAGCGCTCACTCTGCTCCATGGAAGCCTTCAAAGGTATGTGCATCCAGAGGATACACATACAGTTGAAGAGACCGTTGGCACTCCAGGTCTACTGCAGCAGCCTGGAACCCAGCAAGTGACGCTCCTGCAGACAGCCCGATGTCCAGTTATTCCTTTCTATTGAATGTATAAAGAAACTATGAACTTTTAGTACATTCATCCAGAACATTATAATGGATTAATTAAAAGTTGCATTTTGGAAATATTGGTATGGTCTTTTGCTTGTAAATGTTATGAGTCTAGAGGAAGCCCGTGCAGATCATTAAGGGCATATACTGTGATACTTACCACTTCTCCCTGCTCCAGCTGCATTCTCCAATTATAGTGAGTCAGTCCCTGCTGAGTGTTATCTCTAGCACACAAGTTTGTTTACTTATGTTATTGACAAGTTTTAACCCTAAGAGCTCTGTAACTTTGTGCACTACAGATTATAAACCTCTTGCAATCATATTACTGTAATACGAACAGCTAGGAACAGCAGTCCAGCAATCACTGCTCTGGAAACACCCACAGCCTAACCAGAAGTGCAAGTTTGCAGCTGGCTGTGGCTCTGTGAAGCTGCATGGTGAGAACACCCCTTTAACTTTGTGATCTTCTCCTAATCTCTCCTATGGAAAAGCCAGGGGAGTTAAGAACGGAGGGAAAGAGAATTATACAGCTTACAGGGATCTAGAAACAAGTGTCTTTAAAGCTGCTAATATTCAAGAAACCTGCACCTTCTAGTATGCACTGCAGCTAGAAAAGTGAGCAGAGACTTTTGGAACAAACTGCTAACCAGTTAGCATTCACCTCAGGAAAGAGACAAAGGACTCTAAACACCTAAACACCTTGTCAAACTTATGGGATAAGGGGATACCTTAGCTCCAGCAATTTTATGTTTAACAAATTTGGAGAAATCGGTCTATAGTGAAAACTGCATCTCACACATGTTACTCCACTCTCTGGCCTTCTTTCTGCACTACAACATTAAAGGGGTTTTGCCACGAAGTAAAATTGACGTGGGAAGCTTGCAAATTAAATAATAAACATTTTCACCATTCATCCTCATTAAAAATTTTGCACCATTTTTGCTTTAGCTGCCCTTTTAGTGAGCCATTGTTTACAGCTCGTCTCCAGGGGATACGACCAGGGCTGCGAGCTCCTCAGTCCTGGTCGCACATCCTCAGACATTACCTCTCCTCTCAGACAGCTCCTGAGTGTTCAACCCCCAGGTGTTGTCATTCTACTCCTGTCCCCTATACTCCTTATTAATTAGTGAAACAGTGCAAATAAATTAAAAAAGGAACCTCAATGAGCTATGTGTATTGATAAAGAAAAAAAAATTCACGGGTTTGGTTCCTGCAGGGATTTGAACCTAGGACCCTTGTGTCGGGAGGTAAAAAGCATTACCTCTAGGCTACAGTGTAGCTACTTTTACCTCTGCCAATAAATAGACCTTTTTTTGACTAGAGAGAGGAAAGTCCTGGTGGTGTCATCCTGCTGGGTCACATGATCTGCAATTCAAACAAATCACTCACTCCCCCTTCTGAGCACACAGAGCTGAAGAGCTGGATGCAGGAGGTATGAGATGAGATCGTGGCAAAACCCCTTTAAGGACACCCAAACACTCAGGCTGGACACTATACAGGGTGTGCCTTGGGGCAACTACAACCACCAAAAAAATTTAGAATGCATATTAAATACCCAGGACTTCACTACAAAGTGTTTCACCTACAGAAAAGAAAAAAGTAGTTGTCATTTGCAGGCCTACACCATTACTGTTTGTCACGCTGACTGAATGCAATGGATCATGTGCAAAAAACATTACAAAATGTCTTTTATTTACATGTGCTGATAATTGGAATTTTCTTTTAATGAAACAGTAACAGGGCTTCAAGGAACACCAAAAAGAATCCCTGTTACAAACACAACCCCTCAGGCTCTGTACTAGGCATAAAGCAGTATGTCGGATTTACACAAAGCGTTCTTTAAAGTAAATCACTGAAATGATGCTTGCAGCTTCATTTTTCTTCAGAAAAAATACAATTGCATATTTTTTTGATTTTTTTTTAAGTCTTTTAATTGAAGCAATGCATCAATACTTGAAAACATCCTGCTGACATGGAAAGAAGCTGTTACATTTTATGATGACAATAATTCCCAAAGTGAAAGTCCCCAAATGTATCAGTTATATGTACAGCACTTAAATATACTATAGCCTCGAGGAAGATACTGTATGCATGACCGCAATGTAATCATACACTGGAGAAAATTTGCCTTGATCAACTGTTGGTCAGAGTCGGTGATGATCAAGGACATATCCTCTGTTGCACACTTCATACGTATCCTTAAGTTATGCTTCTTTAACACAATACCCTTAAAGGCATATTCTGACATAATAGTGCGAGTTTGCATTTCTATTGTTAAATTGTTCCCACTTGAGTAAATAACAATCAAAAGTGTGTTTTGAAATTTATGATAGTTATTTCTAAGCATGTAACTATTGGAGAACCCCAGAACAATTTCCTCCCTACTGATATGTAAAAGCAATATACAAAAGCAAGTATAAACACAAAAGTTTAAGCAAAAACTGTCTTTTAGAATCAATTTCTAGATTTGCAAAAACTGCATCAAAATATTACATATAAACACTGCAACATTAACATAGTGCAATTTTGGAACATATTTTGAAGCCAGTAGTGAATACAAAGAAATTATTATTATAGTCTTTAATTTAAACTAATAATACATTAAAAAATTATTATTCATTTTTGTTTAAAAAAACACAATTGCACCAAAACTGAAAAATAAGAACTTGGCCTGTTATAGTCATGGACTGAGATTTCTGGACAACCTGGTTTAAAACTTGCACCTCTCTCCCCCAAGTTCTCCAAGCCTCTACTGAGGTGCATTGTATCTGGCCATATATGATTTTATTTATGAGTAAATGTCAAGCAAGCTTTAAAAGCAATCAAGAATTAACATAGCAGGATAGAGAAGACTATTATGCACTTCTGAGATCAGAATTTTATTGAAATCATTATGAGGCCACTGAGTTTGGTTTTCATCCTCATGGTTCATTTTATGTCAGCTTAGTATGGAAGTGAATAACAGGACAGTAATTTTACTCTTTGCACATAAGATAAGTGACATCAGTGGAAAACTCAACAATGATAAATGAAAAATGAGAATAAAAACACATAGGAAACCATGACAAAGGCAAATCAAAGTGGGAATGATGTGGTCTCTTTCGACTGATGGAAGAACATAAGCAAAATGCAGCTACCCATGACTGAATATTGCTTCGGTTCAAATAATTCTTTAAAGTGTGATAAAATACCCCTGAGATAAGTACAAAAAAGCCTGTTACAGATAGTCACCTTTGGCATACTGATTAAATAAATTTAATGTAGTCAGACAGATCAATATAAACTTGAGAAGACTCACAAAGGAGTTTGGGGAAAAAGAAGTAAAACAGAGGGTATTGGCTTTAGAAAAAGTAACTTGTCTGCAACAACTGCGACGGCAATGCCTGGGCCAGTTTGTGAGGGCTCCTGAAAGACCTATTTACAAAAAGTTGATCTCATCACATTTCTCTTTGAAAAGAGCCTCCTCAATAGGTAGTGTTCATATAGAAACATCTATTCTCCTATTTCTAGCTTGTAACAATTCTAGTTAGACAAGAGTTTGACTGTGTCTTACAGCTGTATCGCAAAATGACAAACCAAACACATAATCCTTCTTAACACTTTTGTGTTGAGTAATCATTTGTTCTGACCATCAACATTTTCAATGGCTTTCCTGACTCAAACAGGATAATCCAAAGAGCTCACATGGTACATGAAAAGGGAAGAGCAGGCGTGTTTCGTTTGTATGTTTGATTTCTTTCCTGTGGATTAAGTGTTTCTCCAGACAGCTTTTTTGTTTGTTCACCAAATATATCTTTATTTACTAGACAAGTTACATGCTTTTTTTAATGGAACAGCAATAAGTATTGCATTGGCAAACTGAAATCCACTTAATTGTCCTGTGAAGCATTGCACTCACTAGCTCCAAATTTAAATGTAACACAGCACCGGACTGAAGTTTCTGGGGCCCCAAATTATTTTAAAGGACCACATTTCATTTTTACACCTTTTGGTGCTTTTTAAGCCACTTTAAAAGTAACCATTGCCCATGCAGGGTTTAATAAGTTGTATGGTGATTAGTTCTAGAGACTGCTTCAAATAACAATGCCTTCTTTTAGACCTTTGGGGCCTTTAAATATTAAGAATATTTTGTTGGGATAGAGCTCGGGCCCACCAAAGTATCCTCTGGTACTCTAATGGGCCAATCCAACCCCAAATACTAATGGATCATTTCAGTATGTAGGTAACTTCAAAACTTTGTGAGCTATAGATGCATTGCCTAAACTCTTTTTCCAAACTGGCTATATTTCCTTAGATTTGCAGATGTAACAGCTGTTGTTGCTTCCTAAGAAAGGAAAGAAAGCCGACTGTTTGTTAGTATCCATATACAGTGGGGAAAATACAGATTTGATAAACTGGCAATTTTGCAAGTTTTCCCACCTACAAAGAATTAAGAGGTCTGTATTTTTTATCGTAGGTACACTTCAACTGTGAGAGACAGAATCTAAAAAAACTCTAGAAAATCACATTGTATGATTTTAAATAATTGATTTGCATTTTATTGCATGAAATAAGTATTTGATCACCTACCAACCAGTAAAAATTCTGGCTCTTACAGACCTGTTAGTTTTTCTTTGAGAAGCCCTGCTACCATGCATTCATTACCAGTATTACTTGCACCTGTTTGAACTCTTTATCTGCATAAAAGACAACTGTTCACACAATCACACTACCACCTCTCCACCATGGCCAAGACCAAAGTGCAGTCTAAAGGCTACACGGACAAAATTGTAGACCTGCAAATGGCTGAGATGGGCTACAGGACAATAGGCAAGCGGCTGTGTAAGAATGCAACAACTATTGGCGCAAATATTAGAGAATGGAAGAAACATTAGATGACTGTCAATTTTCCTTGGTCTGGGGCCCCATGCTCCAGATCTAACCTCATTAGGTAAGGATGATTCTGTGAAAGGTCAGGGAAGAGCCCAAAAGTACATGGGAGGACCTAGTCAATGACCTGAATAGAGCTGCGACTACAGTCTCAAAGACTTCCATTAATAGCACACTATGCTGTCATGGATTAAAATCCTGCAGGGATCACAAATGACCATCTGGATGATCCAGAGGAGGCATGGGAGAAGATCATGTGGTCAGATGAGACCAAGATAGAACTTCTTGGTCCCAACTCAACTCACCGTGTATGGAAGAAGAAGAAGGAGGCGTACAACCCCAAGAGCACTGGCCCAACCATGAAGCATGGGGATGGAAACATAATACTTTGGGGGGCTTTTCTGCAAAGGGGACAGGACAACTGCACCGTATTGAAGGGAGGCTGGATGGGGCCATGTATCATGAAATTTTAGCCAACAACTGCCTTCCCTTAGAAAAAGCACTGAAGATGGGTTGTGGCTGGTCAATGTGTCTTCCAGCAGGGCAATGATACAAAACATACAACCAGGGCAACTAAGGCATAGCTCCCTTAGAAACATTTCAAGGTCCTGGAGTGGCCTAGCCAGTCTCCATATCGGCTTCTATGGTCTTTATATGACTTGTCAGGGTGTTACTTTGTTGGCAGGAGATATTATTTGAATGCTTTGTAACACTTGTCTCCCTGGTGAACTCAGAAAACCCTGGGGGAAACGTGTTGGAGCTTAATAGTCCTAATATTCTTCAATAACATCCTGTTATCTACCAGGGAAATGATAGGGTTTCTCCCCTAGGGATAGGTTCTGGTTTGGAGTCGACCTTATAGGGGCAGTTACTCTTCTTTTTTAGGTAGGCGTATATTTACACATTTTTTCCCCTTCTGCTATTTAGTTTAGGGATAAGTTATAGGGGTCACTTGTGGTGTCTTTTTTCTCTATTATTACTTATTTTGTATTAATCTAATAAAAGTTAAGTTTTATTATAATTTTTGGTAGATGCTCCAATATTGTTCTTTAGTGCTACTTCTCTCCACGATGAACACAAGATAAAATCCAGTCTGTCACATCTAAGGCTTGGTTCATATATGCATTGGAGGCGCCGTTTAGAATATTGAGGTGATTCCATAGGTTCTTAATTGAGTTAGGGGAATTAGGGAGTCAAAAGAGAACCTGAAACTATACTCTACCAACCAGTGACGGACATTTCCGGCTGTGTTAAATATCGCATTTTCTTGTTGGAAGAACCCTTCCGCCCCAGGGATGGATTTATACCCAAATCAGTCGAGAATGCCTTTCACGTGGATGAGTAGGCCCAGAAAATGCCATAAAATCATTCCCTGGCCAGATCACTGCCATTGCAATCTTCCAGAAATGGTTTCAGGATGTTTGTTTTATGATGTTTATTGTCTGATATGCCCACCTTCATTTGTTTGATGAACCTGAAAGTGTAACTTAACAGAGAAGGCAACCCCTTGCCAATCAGCAGAAATCCAGTTCCAATTCTGCTGTGAAACTTGAAGTCTTTTCTGCTGATGCAATGTCTTAGCAGAGGTGCAGTGACCATCTGTTTGCTTCGAAGTCTCATATGCAGTAAGGTTCGCTGAAGTGTCGACACACCACTGGTAGTTTCAAGTTGATGAGTTAATGGAAAACATTATAATCTGTTCTTTTATTACATCCATAACAAGCTCAACAGATATTCTCCACACAGCTTTCGCTGGAACAGAAACGCTTTTTACAGCAAGAAGGAAAGGCCTTCAGAAATTCTTCATCTGAAGGATACAGATACTGTGCAGATACAAACCTCGAATCTGCCTTAGCAACAGCCAACTAGCCAATCATGTGATACTTGACACATACCAAAGAAAGAGATATGAGGCTGTAACTTGCTGATAATAAAACAGATTTATGCACCAAACAGACCTATGTGGTGTGCATTTCTTAAGCTCTCAGCTGAGAACAGCTTTTAACCCAATTTGAACAGAGGCAACTAATTGAGTAGGAGTAGAACAAAAGATAATTCTACACCGGATATCCTCACCTGACATGAGTCCTCTGGCTCATTCTGGTGGTACACTGCTCTACTGTTGCATGTCGTTCCGCCCTCATGCACCTTTGTATCCAAAGCTCACTTCTCACATCACATGGTGCTCCACAGTTTCCATATTGCTTTTTAGTAATGGTGCCATTCATCCTCTAATGAAACACCTTCAACACAGCAGCATGCAAATCGTTCACAAACTGCACAGTCTCAGAAATACTGCCACCATTGGCCCAAAAACTAATAATCATTCTTTTTTGGAACTCCGATAAATCACCCTAATTACCCTTAACAGCGACGAGGGGTATGTGTGCAGACAGTCTATCATTCACCCACCATGCCAGCTCATAACAAACTAATTGCTTCATGAATTATGTGATGCCAACATCGAAGGTAAGAAATGGTCAAAATAATGTGACTCAACTGTGTATAATTTTTTGTATGGAATCTGTATTTTTCCTGAAAAATATGTACAAAATTCCCCAGCTGTTAATCAGGAAACCAAAAAAACTAAAGCTGTGTTTATTTTTCTTTATTATGAAAAGCGGACATTATGTTAATGTTTAAATCTGAATGATGTTGTGATAAATTCCCTACAGCTTGCTAAAAATATTGCTTCCAGAAGCTACCGAAAGATAATAACTACATTTTATACTGCCCTACTTTAAAAAACAAATGATGGGGTTCATTAAACATTACATTTTATGCAGTGTTTGCATCTTTACTTGCGTGTGAGTTCTGAAAAGTTATTATGGAATAAAAACAGCTACACAGACCTCAAGGGAACAATGTATTGTGAGCTGTAATTAGGGACTCTTTATTATGTGCCTACATAAAGAAATTTAAAGGTCAATTGACACAGGTAAAGTCCTCATGGTTTTTCCTCCAAATTATGCTGGCCTTATAGGAATGCAGCCGCACGCCACCATGACCATATGTGGCATCAATTTTAGTACATGGAGTCACAATTGTCTTTTCCTGCTCTCTCTGGTCACTTGGTAATCTGCATTTAAAGTTGTCTGATTGAGAAAAAAATATTTTCTAAATAATCTGTTAAATCTCAAATTAGGGACTTTCATTAACTTTTCTGCTGGCTTTCTATAGTCCCACACCAGCTGTTTGCTGGCAGGAAATTTGAAGAGGAAAGCAATCAAAGGGGATTGGCTTCTTTTCAATGGTCCTGCTTTATAGGCGGTAGGAAAGGTACAAAACAGGGGGCGTGCAATGAAGGTAGGAAGATAAAATAAGACACAGCAAAGGATTCTGGAGTTTGTATTTTTACGTGGCAAAAGGGAAACAGCTTTCAAATAGGAAATGTTGTTGCTTTGCTTCAGAAACAGAAAGGAAGACTACATGCAGCACAGAAAAAGCTTAAGGGGTTGTCTCACCATGCTGTTTCACAGAGCCACGGCAGCTTCAGACTCGCACTTCCAGGTTAGGCTGTGGGTGGTTCTACAGCAGGGATCGGCATATCAGCTTTGCTATTCCCAACTATTGCTATTACAGTGACATGAGTGCAGGAGGTTTATAGTCTGTAGTGCACAAAACTACAGAACCCTAAGAGTTAAATATGTCATTAATTTAGATAAACAAGCTTCTGTGCTAGAGATAGGGAGTGACTGACCATGGTCAGGCGACAGCTTGGAGCAATGAGAAAGGAGAGAGAGAGAGCAGAAAGAGATGGTTAGTAACCTAAATAAACTAATGTATATTAGCAGTAGATAAAATCTCCTGGACAAAGCAAAATCAAAACAGCAATTTGCTTGGTAATATTCTTTGTTTACCTTTCCCTACAACATCAGACTGGCCCACTGGAGGACACTCCAGTGGGCCCTATGAGTGACACAGGTGAAGACCTCCTTGGAATTACAGCAGGTGGTGCTTGCAGCTTGGAGGAGAAAGGAGCTGTAGAGAGACTGCCTCTCCAGCTGCTGCCTCCTTCGTGGCTGCACAACAGACACTGCTTGTTCTTCTGATATTTAGGGTGGTTTCACACTTTAGACGCTGCAGCGATCACGGCAGTCGTGGCATCTGGCTGAATGAGGAACGGGGCATTGAGGAGCACAGTTGAGGAGCAACCCCTTTAATTTTCCTCTCCACTCTTCCTCAACCCACTTCACTTCCTTTTTTCACTTTCCATTTTGATCAGTACTGCACTTCAACACTGTGTTTAGTCCAATAACAGAGAGTATATATACACTGTCATGTTACCTTGAATATAATAGGGCTTATCTGACTGGTGTTGGTCTTCATGAGTGTGCAGTACTGGGTCAACCTAAGCATGAACTGAGACTTCTAGCTGCTGATAAATGTTGCACAACCAATGTTCTCATTTTGCTATGAGAGATATTTAGCTACACGATTTATGGTTTGGGGTTTTCAATGGATATACACTAGAAAATAATGTAATTTGACACGGTTGAAAATTGCCTTTTACCACCCAATTATCAAATATTATATTAGGACTGCTATACAATAATAGAAATGTTTAAAGGGAATGTGTAATCAAAAAATGACTTTTTGTTTAACTCATGTTTTTATGTTAAACACATTTTTTAGAAATTTTTAGTTTTTTTTTTATTTTCCAGATCACTTTCAATATAATAAGTCCTGCAGTTTTCACTTTGGCCACTAGGCCTAATAATAGTCTAACACTTCCTGTTCTGTACAGAGAGATTTTCAGTAGTCTACTCATGATCAGTACAAAAAGGGTCAAACTGTAAAGCATCTCTCTAAATGCTGTGCAGGCAAGAATGCTGTCCCCACAATCATATATAGACGACTGAATTGAGAAATCTACAATCAGAAAATAAAACCAGCGGTATCAGTATCTTGATTTAAAAAGCAAAAAAAAAAAACGGTGACAGATTTCCTTTAATAGGGATGTAAACTAGTAAGATGTTATGATTTGGTCATGAAAACTCTCGAACTGGGTTTTAATTTTATTTAAACTAAAACCTTAGAACAGTTTGATTACTTTAATCAAATGTTACTTGCTTTAATCTACAGAATTGATTTGAAGAAACAGTCCTACTATAAGATGGTAGTTTTAATGGCAAGACAATCTCATAGATCCAGACTACGAAAGGAAAAAAAGCTAAATAAATAAAACTTCTTTATTGAAAACCTTGTCTTATCATTCTTCCTAAGGCTCTATGGCTTAAAACATGAAACAAAAAATAATAAACAACTTCAAAGTGACACAAACAACTATCACCCTATGACCATTTCCTATGGGTTTTAATGTCATGAAGCACAAAGACTGCAAATAGCCTCTCAGTGGAGAAGCAGATTGGAAGTGATATCGGACAAATATAATCTGGAATTGGATTTTATGCAGTCCTGGAGGCTGAAATTAAGTTCTGCTGTTTAGAGGTTTAGAAGTGACTGGACACCAACATTCAGAGAAAAGCTTAGAACAGAGGACGCTAATACTTACTGTTTAACTTTTTTTTTTTTATTGGAACCACGTAACAGAATAATATCATAGAGAGAACAAATGACTGTGTTTGGATCATTTGCTCACTGAATAGGGTCAATTTATTACCCAAGAAATGTTTATTTTTTTTGCTAACACTATATAAATAGGCAAAAAGCTTTACATAGTTATATTTCTACAACCGCCAATCAAAAATACTATACGGGACTAATAACCACACTGAAAGTGGATATAGCACAACATAAATCGACGCCAAACAAAACTACAATACCCAAAAGTATATGTAAAACACAAAAATAAATTTGATTGAAATATACAAATACATAAATACAATAAAAGGTGGTGCTAGAATACTGAGAGCACTATAACAAGGAAAGTATCCCAATGTAAGCAAAGATAGGTATAAAGTACCACAGTGTCAGTACAAATGTATGATGCACAAAACAATTCAAGCCCAAAGTACAATAACAAAAAAGAATAAACTAAGAAACTGATACATAATCAAAAAATAGATAAAAGAGGGATACAGACCAAGTGGTACCAGAAAAAAAAAAACAATGAGCGTTTTGCTAGGAAACTTCATTGAGGAAAGTTTCATTGCGAAATGCACGTTGGATTTTTTTCAGGTACCACTTGGTCTGTATTCATCTTTATCTATTTTTTGATTATGTATCAGTTTCTTAGTTTATGCATTTTTGTCTTTGTACTTTGGGGTTGAATTGTTTGTGTATCATATATTTGTACTGACACTGTGGTACTTTCGTCTTATCTTTGGTTACATTGGGATACTTTCCTTGTTGCAGTGCTTTCAGTATTAATCTTTTATTGTTTTTATGTATGTGTATACTTCAATAAAATTTATTTTTGTGTTTTATATATACTTTTGGGTATTGCAGTTTTGTTTTGCATAGTTTTAATTTCTTATCCTTGAACTTGAGTCTTTACTTTACCAATAGTCCTGGGTCGTGAAGTAATGGCAATGAAAAAAACATTTTAAAAGCCAATAACAGCAGAGACATACAAAAGAAAAAGCATTGTACAATGAAAGTCAACTAAACATGAATACACAAACTATAATACTTATAAAAGTACAAAAAAATGTAGGGTAGGTCTACACGGCATAGACTACATACTGCTTGGACTCTGTATTAAGAATCCGGATGATATTTTGCTGTCTTTTGCATGGTTTTGGGAGACGGTTCTGTCCGCGGTTTGCGTATTCGACTGTCCCTCTAAACATTGACTAGCATAGTTTTCTGCTCGTTTTTTGGGCCAAAGATTGTGCTAGTCAATGGTTAGGAGGATGGTCGAATCCGCAAACCGTGGACTGATCGGAACATTGTGCATGTTTAGAGTTTTTCAGAACGCCAGTGGTGTAAAAATCTGTCCAGCTGAAAATTCATTCAATATAGACTACTAAGCAGATTTTCTATGAACGTCTATGTGGATGGTTGACAGTCAGTTTTCAAATCCGAAAAACATCTGAAAACCTTGCTGTGTGGACATACCATTAGGCTTCCAGACTGGCTAGAAAATTAGTGCAGCATTGCAATGTTTCTTTATTGATATTCTCTTAATACCAAATGTGTTTACAACTGTCAATGCATGAACCCAAGCTCTAAGGACAGCATTTTTCTCCTAGTTTTCTATGTGGTCAATGCAATAAATTAGAATTTATGACAAAAACACTACAAGATTAAGCTACACTACTATTTTAGTCTTTGTATCGACATATACTAAAGACATTCATAATTAACTACTACTAGGACATAGTTATAAACCACTCTTATGTAGATCAATACCTTTTTGCTTTCAGAGAAATCCTTTGTGTTTAATCTGTAGCCTGCCATGTACAGGCTGATCCCGTTATTTGGCACAAGTATATCATGCCAGCAGTTTGATGATATCGCATACAAAACTGCACTGTATTTATAATCTCAAGTTATAAATTAGCTACACAAAGCATATATCAAAAAGGTGTATGTAATAAACAAGAAAAATACCCACAAATAGCATACACAAAAAACACAACAAATAACATTTATACATTTTATTAATACATGATATATATTAGAAGACATGATTGCATTTCAAAATACAAGAAGGATAAAAATATAAGCAAGCAGTATCTACAACCTGCTTAGAGTGGTAAATAAGTGATCAAAATATACAAACATAAGGTGCACAGACAAGCAAAAAATAGTAACATACATAAAAGAACGAATAAATACCAAAAAAAATAAGAAGGAAAGAGATACAGACCATAAATAAAAAAATGTATGTACATGGGAAAAATGTACGTTGGGGCAGACATACATAGCCTATATCTCTTGCCTTTATATTTTTAGCACTGTGTGTTATTTTGTATGTAACTTTTTATTATGGTCCTATAGTGGGTTTACATTTTTTTTTGCTAACTTGCTAACTACTCTAGGCACGTGGTAGATACTACGTTAATACGTTTTTTATACTTTTTGTATTTTAAAGTGTAATCATTTCTAGTAAAATATTTGTGATAATGTATTAATAAAATCTATTAATTTTGTTATGTTTTGGTTAATGTTTTTGTAGGTACCATAATTTTAATAACTGCACACTTTTTGAGGATTTTGCACTACAACGATTACTTTTTTTTGCTTTAACTAATGAAATTGTTGACACTTCTTGTATCTATTTTCACTGAAAAGTATGTACACAAGACCAAATAAATTTAGCAGTGGGAAAAAAACCTCAAAGATTAAAACCTGTTTACCTCAACATTGGTAAAGTTTAATACTTAGGCTCATTTATTTGCAACAACTAACGTCATCATTCATCTGTTTTGAGCAACAGTAATAATACTTGGCCACTGTTGATAGATAAAATGATGATAATGACAAAAGAAGATTGTTCATAAAATATTATTGTTTCAGATTCTTTATCAAATAAAATCAGTTATTATTTGATAAATTGCTGAATGTAAATGTTTTCCATCAGATTTTTTCATGCAACTAAATTGTGGCCCAGATTAAATTTACATTCCAAAAAGGCAATGCGTGCATAATGATTTTATTGGCTATCTTAAGTCAATTGTTTGCAAATTTGTTATGTGTAGATGCCTCCTTAGATTGTTAATAGATTAGATTGCATACCTTAAGACAGGAAAAATAAACTTCCAAACAAACACAAGTCATTAACAACATATCAAAATTGTAATAAACTAAATCTGCCTAAATATATTTCAACAAAGGAAAATCACTACATACATGAAGTAGCAGTGCCTAAAGCAAAAGTTACAGCCAATGTACTATTTATGGTTGTAGTACCTATATATTAAAAAGCCCCTGTAATGTAGTTGAGACACTCAAACCAAGGGCACATAAAATCCATATAGCGTTAAACCAGGGGTAGCTCGAGGATTTACCATACCACTCATATAAATAGTACCGGGAGTCAAGATGAAGGACGTTTGGGTGAGACTTGTGAATAGGTGTTAGTTATTTACTCTAAATAAGCTCTGTGGCTCTATAAACATCATACATCCATTTGGTGCATATACTAGGAAATGTTCCTTTGGTATATCTCTCATGAAAGACCCAGTTTATCCTACCATATGTCGCAAATAAGTTACCACCGTAAAAAGATATGTATATTGTGATGATATTGAATAGTGTACTCCACTGTGCTATTACATAAATGGGACAGCATTGTGATATCAACTCCGAGCCATAAAATTAAGATATGCTGTCTTTAAGACAAGAACAACGTCTTATTTTTTTTCTCCAGATATCATCTTTAATTTAATGTTTGATGCAGCATCAATAATAATAATAATAATTCATTACATAATTCTAAAAAGGTATTAGTGCCTACAATTTTGGGCATTTAAAAAACAGGTGCTATTTAAAAAAAAAAAAAAAAAAAAAAATTTTAAGAAAGAAAAAAATAAGAAAAAAATGTCAGTGTAGTCCCTTCTGACATTGTCAAGTGCATATACATTGGAGACAGGGTTCCTTTAACACTAACAGCTGCGATCAGAGAAGACTCAAATTCTGGCTGCTTACTCCCTAAAGCACTGCAATTAATGAGGATCATGATAGATATAAAGGGAAAGGTCTCTTCTAGACATGTCCCTGTCAACCCCAGCAATACAATCATCAAGGCTGATTGGTAAGTTAGACGGCCTTAATAAAATTAAAAGAAAAATGTTTAAAAGTATGAAACAAAACAAGAAACAATAATACGAGTCTCAAAAAGCACATTATATATCCCCACACTTGTCTTCACCCATTTAATAAGTTAAATTTATTTATTTTAATGGTCAATGTTACAAGGTAAATAAATTGCTATTTTTTATGCATCCCCCATATTAAAATGTATATAAATCAAATTGTACTGTATAGTTATCCGAAAATAATTTCTAAATAATACTTTATTGGGTTTTGTTAAAAAAAAAGGGCCTAAAATTGATCTGCCTTAAAAATAAAAATAATTACAGCTGACAGACTGCAAGCAGACCAAGTCTAAAAAAATTCCCTTGGTCATTAAGGCTGAAAATGGCTTGGTGTTAAAAGGGGTTAATGAAGAACATTCCAGTAAAGATTATGGATACACTGTATGTTAATGCCATTAATGCATGTGGTAAAGGAGAGTGATTCAGCAGGATTTCTAAATGTATCACATAACTCTTAGCAAAGCTGGTTCTATTTCGATTCGATTTCTTACTATGCTTTTGGTAGTGGTTATCATTTTATATGTGGTGAGTGGGGTCAATTTTTTATTATTTTTTTTTGGTGTCATTTTCAGAATTTCAGTCAGCATTTCCCCCAAAACTGACACTTATATTTGTGAAATTAAAACTATTTGAAAAACCTACAAATATTTCAGGCTGATACTAGAAATTGAAGACCTGAAATTGTTGAGTTCATCTATTTATTCTTTCCTCCAGCTTCTGTTGCATTTTAGCACAGCAGATTGTGGAAGACCCGCTTGTCTTGATGTACACTCCATTTCCATAATTATAAACCAATATGATGTCCCCTGGGTTTAGGACTGTCAGGTGGAAAAAACTGTATTATTTCCGTCTGATGCAGACTTAAGAGTATCCATGTAGTTTATGTAAAAATTATGTCAGTTCTAAGGGTAAAGAAAAATTTGTCATTATTTAAAACATTTGCTTAAACCCCAAAAGTATGTGCAATGTAATGTCATTTCCTCTATCAACATGGTAATAGGATTAAGTTTTCAATGATCTAAAAATCTTATTTGGCAGAAAAGGAAAAACACACAATTTTTTTTTTTTAACCAAAAGCTATAAACTCAAATTTAATCCCTGTTGGTTTTAATAATGCCCAAAAAAACAAATTTTGTCAGCTAACTTTAACACCCTCAATAAATATATAAATTTTTTCTTTGAAGTTTTTCAAAATGAAAAAGTTTAAAAAGGATAAAATAGGTCTTGGGGCCCAATATTTTTTCCCCCTCTAAAGGAATCACAAATGTTTACATTTGAGGAAGATTAAGCTGAATGTTAAAAATTTTAAAGGGTTGTTTGATGTCTTAATCCCCCTTTAAAGAGTCATCACTGTGCTGGAAAAAGGGGACCCTTTTTTAACTAAACATAGTTCCCTTTTTCTCTTCCACGGGAAATCCCAACCTGTTTTACGTCAGGGTGGCGGGTCACCCCGTTTTTTGTAAACCACCTCATAGTTATGAAACTTGGCTGGACTATTGTAAACCTAGCACTTCTTACCTTTCGTCTCACCCATACACCCTAATAGATTGTAAGCTCTTGCGAGCAGGGCCCTCACACCTTGCATCTCTTCTGTAAGTAGCTTTTATTGTATAATCAGCACCAATATATAAAAAAACTACCAGATATACAAAAATACATATATACAAAACTTTGTATTAATTACCAAATGTATAGTAAAAACACAAAAATACAAAGACCAAATACATATAGCTAAAAATGGTGGTGCCACAAAGATACAACCCCACACTAGTGTGGTATTACATAAGGTGCATAATCATATCAATATAAATATACATAGTATATAACCAAATATACATATAAATATACAAATAATCAATGATATGTCACCATATAATCACCCATAGTAAGAGCGCATACCCACCCAAAAGAAGGCACAGACAGACCCCAACGCGCGTTTCTCCACACCTGGCTTCTGGTAGTTTTTTATATATTGGTGCTGGTTAGAATTTTGGTTTACTACCTTGTTTTATTATGATTTTTTTATATATTGGTGTTGTTTTATTGTGTAATGTCTGTCCCCTCTATATTGTAAAGTGCTGCGGAATATGCTGGTGCTATATAAATAAAGACTATTATTATGATTATTATTTTATATTGGTAAATTATGGTGACAATATTGCAGAATTTAAATAAAAGGCACAAACCCAAAACATATACTGTACATAATAAAGAAAAAATAAATCTGTAAATGTTAACAACAGATAACGACCAATTGACTATGTGCTATGAAACATTTGTATTAACTTCTTGAGATGGATGATTCTTTTGCTGGATCAATCCCTAGAGTGTGCAAATATTGTCGTTTCAATAGTTCACACTTTTAAATTTGTGTTTGTCAACCAAGGTTTCCCACAACCAGGTCATTGGGTCTGGCAGTGGACAACCGAGACAAACATTAAAACTGTGAAAAGAATTCTCCAGATGTCAGTACGTCCAAAGGCCCTCCAAAGTTTTTATATAATAGATACATAAAGGCAATAAAATGCAACATTTTGGGCCATGAATCGACCTTTCTCAAGCAGCAGCACTATGTCACTTGGACCGCATTTTAATTGTAGGTAAAGTCAAAATAGTCCAGTACACTACAGATTTTGGGGGACATGTATGAAAACTGTCTAGGTCTAAGACTTTATTTGCTGCCCAGAGCAACCATTCAGAGCGCCCCTTTTATTTTTTCAGACCACTGATTGGTTGCTATAGGCAACAAATAAAGTCTTAGACCTGTTTCCATGAGGCCCTTTTATCTTTAACGGTGCCTGATATTGTATTCTCAGCAATTTCATTTCCAGGGACATTTTGGTCCTTTTACATAGACCCTTAAAGGTGTTTTGCCACAATCTCATTTCACACCTCCTGCATCCAGCTCTTCAGCTCTGTGTGCTCAGAAGGGGGCATGTTGTGATTAGTTTGAATTGCATATCATGTAACCCAGCAGGATGACATCACTAGGCCTTTCCTCTCTCTAGTTAAAGAAATGTCTGTTTATGTGTAAAGCTGTGAGTAGCTCAGAGGTAAAGCTTTTACCTCACAGCACAAGGGTCCTAGGTTCAAATCCCTGCAGGAACCAAACCTGTGGATTTTTTTTTCTCTTTATCAATGCACAGACTTCATTTAGGTTTCTTTTTTTATTTATTTGCACTGTTTGACTAATTACTAAGGAGTACAGAGGGACTGGAGTAGAATGACAGCTCCTGGGGTTTGAACACTCAGTAGTACTGAGAAGAGAGGTTTATGTTGGCATGTTGACCAGGAGTGAAGAACTCTCAGCATTTGGGCGTATCCCCTGGAGATGAGCTGTAAACAATGGATCACTAAAGGAGCAGCTAAAAACAAAAACGGTGCAGAATTTTTAATAATAATTAATGGTGGAATTGTTTATTATTTAATTCGCAAGTTTCCCACGTCAATTTTACTTCGTGGGAAAGATCATGTATCATGTGATATCTATGGTGAAAGCTCTCTGTAAAAGGACCAAAGCATGCCTGGAAAAAAGAGATATCTGAGTATAATTGTTATTAAATATTAATATTTACCAAGATTTTTACATGTTTGCTATTACTGACAAAATAAAAGAAAACTTTTGCATCACTTTGCAAGTGCTGTTGGATATTACTAGAGCATTCTAATTATTGTCCACTAAAGGACGCTCAGTTTCCATGTGACAAGGACTTTGTTTAGGTGATTCAAGTGAACAGCACTGGCCAAAATCTATGAAATTATTTGCCAAACCAGAGGTGACTGTTGTATGTATAATCTTTTATGGATATCAGGAGATTTTGACGTCTTGGAATTTTTACAGTGTTGCAGTGTTATTGTTCAGTGGGTCGTAATGATGTGTGACTGTTGTGAGTGTTTTGTTACTATGATTAGGTAACTGCTCTATGTGAGTGGTTGATGTATTATTATGTCATGATGAGGACTTATTTTGCATCTTGGTGTCTGTTCTGTTGACAGATAACTCGTTATGTCATGCATATGAGTACATACATTGCTCAACATCCCTCAGTTTCTGGAAAAAAACTGCTGGTAATAAGTTTCAGCTTTCTGTAAAGTCCAACCAGATATTCTAATCTACCTTAACAAGGTGTCTACTGCATTGTAAGATGCTTAAAAAGGTTATTGTCAGTGTTGTTACAAAATTTTAGGTGGGGATTTAAATGACTGATTAGTGTACGTTTCCCTCTAGGGGAGAAGAAACTTTTAGGGCGTTCCCACTGCACAGGAAAACGGCGGGATTTGTCCGTTTTTTCGGCCCCTCCCAGGCCACGGGGGGGGGGGGGGCGGGGTTTTTTCGCGGTTTAGGGAGAAGGCCCTTTCCCCCCTCAAAATTTAGAAGCAAATCTTTCCGTCGGGAAACCGGGCGGAAGATTGTGCTTCTACAATGTTTTTTCCGCCGGCGCAAAACCGGTCCGACCGGGAAAACCTGTGCGTGGGGACGCGCACAGGTTTTCATAGACACCATTGTGTATTTTCGGCCCGGTTTTTTTTTGGCGGTCTGAAAAAACCCCCAAACCGACTGAAAAACCCGAAAAACCCCCGCCGGGGGACATCCCTTACCTTTTCCACCGGGCTCCACCTGGATAGAGAAAAAAGCAGGGAAAAAGGTCTTGTGTAAGTTAACGAGGGTCTCACCAGGGTGTAACCCTTCAGGATTTTTTTTTTTATTGACAAAAACTTTGGGGGGACACTTTTTAAAACCAAAAATTTCAAAAGTTAATTGCTATTAATACGCATACCCAATCAAATTATATTTTTAAAAACGTACTTATTTGGTAAAAAAATAAAAAAAATAATTTATAAACAGCAGTCCCAAAAAGATTCTTAGTGAAGCTTTTTTTTTTTTTTAACTTTTTATCAGCTACTGCTCAGTAATGTTATATATATTTAAATATATATAAAAAAAATTGTGTGTGTGTTTATTTTTTAAAAAATTTATATTTTTTATATATATTAAACAATAACAACCCCCAACAAAACACACCCCAAACGTGCCTTGCAAAAGTTTTGGCCCCCTAAACTTTTCACCTTTTGCCACACTTCGGTTTTAAAAAGTATGAAATTAAAATTTTTTTTGTGAAGAATCAACAAGTTGGACACAATTGTGAATTTGAACAAAAATTTTTTGGGATATTTAAACTTTTGTAGAAAAAACCAAAAATTAGTAATATACTTAGGATTAAGAAACCAAATGTAAACAGATTTTATGACTCACTTCATCATCTTTTTACAAAAATATATATTTTTTTACATCAAAGGTCTTTTAAAACAAACACAAAAAATAACAAATGGATATTACTTTAGAATACATGACGGCTGTATGTTGAGCAAACTTTTGTTTAAATAATAATAAATAATAATAATAATAGCAGCTTAGTCAATTCCTTCCACAGAAGCATTGTGTGAAGAAATATAAGAACCTACAGAGTAACTGCCCTATTTCCAGCATTTTAACGATGTTGGACATAGAACTATATGTCTTAGTGGTAAAGAGGTTGCACAAATGCACATATGGGTATCCGAGGACATTGTGCAGGCTCACAAGCAGTGCTATCGCGCGCTCGATAAAACCTAAAAAAAAAAAAAAATGCCAGAACTGTGATTTTTGTTCATTTCATGAAACATAAAAAAAAATAAAAAGTATAAAAAAAAAGTCAAAAAAACACAAAGTGGAACCCAATAAAACTGTCGTTCATCCAAAAATAAGAACGGGAAAAAAACTTTGTCAACAGAGAAAAAAAAAGTTAAGGATAGAAAAAAGCAGGAAAAACATTTTTTTAAACACAAAAACCCCCCCCTTTTTATTTCAAACAGAGTTTTACCACAAAGAAATATGCACTGCACAGATCCCTCACAGCTAGGTGCCAGCCGACCATGCACGAGAAGAAGGAGGGCGGTGCTTGCAGATATCCTCACCATTCACTTCTATGGGAGTTCCGCACATAGCTATATAAATGGTTATCGCTGTAATTGTATCGCCCCACAGAGTAAAATGAACATATAAATAATGCACAATGAGCGCTGTAAAAACGGATTAAAAGGTAATCAAAGAGTAATTTTTCCTGCAAAATGCTAACGAATATAGTTGTATAAATGGGTATTGCGTAAAATTACGCCCCACGGTAAAATAAACATATTTATCTGACATGAGCACTGTAAAAAAAACAAAAATAAAATCAGTCCGAATTGTTATTTTTCTTCACCCTGTCTCCTAAAAAAAAAATTAAAAAGCAATCATAATTTTTTTACAAATGCTAACCGTAAAATGCCAAAATCAAAAACAAAAACAAGACCTTACACAGCACCACAAAAAATAAAAAGTTAGGGTCTAAAAACCTGGAATGCAAAAAACTAAATTATGTACATTTTTTTCGCATAAAATTTATGATCCTGAGTAAAGTTTGTATGCCATTTATACTGCAGAGACTGTTGTAAAAAATAAAAAAAACAATGCTTTGCTGTATTTTTCTCTCGCCTTCAAATCCTTTTAATAAAATGTCATATAACCCCAAAAAAGGGACCCAAAGAAAAAAGCAATCATTCTGCAAAAAGAGGTCTTAATCAGCTCCATATAGAGAAGAATAAAGATATTGCTGTCAGAATATGATGAGATAAAAACACCATTTTTTACACAAGCATTTTTACTGTATAAAAGTAGTAAAACATACGCTATATCAAAATTATATTTATGTAATTGTACCGAGACACATGGTAATGTTACCATGTAATTGTTTCCATTTTCATGGCCCAATGCTGAAAAACTGTGAAACACCTTTGGGCCAAAAATGCACAATACACCCCTAGATGAATTCCCTGAGGAGTGTTGCCTTCAAAATGTTATGGTACTTCAGGGGCTTTGCAAATGCAAAATGGCACCCACCAAAATCTGCCTTCCAAAAGCCAAATAGGGATCCCTCACTTGCAGGCCCTGCCATGTGCCCAAACAGCAGTTGACATTCACTTATAGGATATTACCAAACTTGGAAGAAATTGTGTAATAAATTTTGGGATGCTTTTTTCCAGGATTTCTTTTGGAAAAAAAAAAAAATTCAAAGCCGCATCAGAACTGGACTGGTCCCTAAAAAAATCCATCTTGTTATTTTATTGTGAAAAAGGGAAAAAAATTGTACTTAACTTATAAGCCCCCTAAAAATATAAAAAGATATTTAAAAATGATGATGCATAAAATAGACATATGGTACATGCTAATTATAAATGATTATGTGTGGTATAACTATGAGCCTTACACACAGAAATCAACCTCTAAATCACATAAGTAGGTAAAAGCGTTAAAAAGTTATTCTCACAAAGTGACAAGTCAGATTTGAAAAATGGGGCTCCATCATAGAGTTAAAAACGGGCTCCATCCTTAAGAGGTTAAATAAATCTTTGAGACATATCATCTAAAGCACATTAGATTATCGAACAAATTTTATTTGTTTACATGTTACTAACAAAAATGCTAAATATAGCACAAATTTATAGAGGTTTTAGAGCTTAAAAAATTAATCATGGTCTTAAATATAAAGACTAGCCGTAATTAAAAGGGTTGTCTAAATTTTTTTTTAATTGTCTACTGCCTGAGACGGTTATAAAAATGAAACAAAAACAATACATATTCATCCCTGAAGTTGTGTCTGTTCCAAAATCACCACTGCTCTGCTTCTCTGTTAAACCTTCAGCAATGACGTCATGTTCAAATTAGTGTTGAGCGATTAAATCGAAAAAAGTTTAAATCTCCCAGATTTTCACTAAAATTTTGGTTCCCCGATGAAGAGATTATTTTCCTTAAAATCTTATCAATAATTGACATCTCGGATTTCTCATCGCGGCGCTTCCTGTCATTTTGGCGGCCAGCCAATCAGCGCTGCGCACGGAGGGGGGTAGGGGGGGGGGACCAAGAACGTCACCAGTGGGGTGTATAGGGATCTCATTGGCTGCTGAAATCACATGACCTCATTTTATCTATGTCACTGCACTTCCTGCTCAGTAGTATTAGCTTCCACACAGCGATCAGAACGGATAGCTGCCTTTCTGCTCAGCTTTATTCAAAGCTAGTAGAGACTATTTTCCAGCGTTTTTACTACTGAAAAGGGTCCTTAATAGATTAGTTAGCTTAGGGTCCAGCAGGATTAGAGAATTCTAGTTAGTATTAGTTAGAGATTTGGAAACAGCTCCAGTGCTCTGAACGGCATAGCTGCGGTGGGCGCCTGGATCGGGGGGGATCCTGTATCAAACATATATCTCCTCTCAAGCCACTCTGAAATATCAACAAATTTTATTTCTGCGTTTTCCAGCAGCCACCACAGTCTAAGTTAGGGTGTCCCTGTGTTGTAGGGTGCACGTCAGCATTTATATTACTCATATTTCTCCTCTCAAACCTTGGTGAAATAGCACACAATTTTATTTCTGGGTTGCTAGCGGCCACCACAGTCTGAGTTACGGGTGTCCCTTTGTTGGGATGTTCTTGCTGCCACCACATATCTGACAAGTTGTTGGTCCCAGGTGCAAAAAGTGATAGGGGTCTCCTGCCAGTTACCATGTGCCATTTCAAATACAGGTGTCTTGTTTTGTGTCAAAGGGGCCCCGTAGCTACTGGTACCGCTGTACCTGCTGTGTCTACGCCACCCTCATGTTTTCGGTTAGCCATTGAATGGAATGCATTATTTTGGCCTATGAATTGTTTTCTGTGACTTTTATAGCCTAATTTCCTTGACTTAGATGTAGCACACATCCAGTTTACTGTTGTGGATGTTAATTCCAGTTTCTTCTCACCTGTTTGGGTGTAAGACTGAAGCTGGTGTTCCTCTCTCATAGACTTTATTGGGAATCGGAGATTAATCGCAATCGAGGATTGAAATCAGGCGAGATAATTCCACAAAATCTGGAATCGACTTCAATCAGATTATTGGCCTAATCGCTCATCACTAGTTCAAATGTTTACACGGCGGTGTAGCAATTAATCACTGGCCTCAGCAGGCATGTGCTATAAAAGCAGGCAGAGACTGCTGAGTCACAGGTGATGGACATGGACATGACATGAAGAGACTATGGCAGTATGGGATGTTTTTGAAAAAAACATGTTAAAGGGGTGTTATCGTTTCATTAAATGGTCTTCAGAATAAGGGACAGTGAATACAAGCAACTTTGCAATTGGATGTCATTAGCAAAGCGGTCTTGTTATCACAGGTCCCTTATCTTGTGTTTACACTGATATCCAGTCCTGGTCGGATCCCTCCTCCTTGCATTTCACTAGCTGAGAGCTCATTTAAATTCTGTTCAGCCCCTGGTCGGCTGTATTCAGCTTGCATTCCTGTCTTTCACTCAAAGTAAGGGACCGGCACATTTTCACTCTGCACAGCCAGAAGAAACAGAATTACACTGCAGGGCTTCTACAATCAGGAAACAGCACAATTGTGTGTCGATCCCTTCCTCTCCTGCATAGAAAAGAGATCTGTGCCATTTGTAGAAAGCTGTAACAAATCTCCAGCTGTGAGAGGAGAAGAGTGCTCAGTCTAGATTGAATGCAGCCTGTTGTATGTATACAGCTCTTACAAAATAAGACTGATAGGGAGAGACACAGTGACATGTGGACTCAGAGAGGGGGAGGGAGAGGGGGAGTCTCGGGAGCCAGCACGAACAGTGAAGGGAGGATGATGTCACCCAGCTGGGAGGGGAAGAAACGCCCCTGCATTTCTAGAGTTGAGAAGCTGAGAGCAGTATGAATCAGCCCAACTAAAGAAGCGATACATCCCCTTTAATTAACACCTTTAAAGGTTTTTCCATATCCCCATGCTGTGACTCCCTTCCAAAAAAGCTCTGGCCATGTTGATTATATACTCAGTGTTGAAGCCTTTTCACACTGCAGTTGGATAACCATAGTTTGAGATATATGAATAGCACATGGCATTTGGCCACAGGGGAACCAATGGAAAATATTTAACATAAAATACATTAGTTTAATAAAATTATTAATGTGACAATACTTAATAATTAATGTAATTAAAATGTATTTTTGATTTTGGAAAAATTAATTTTAAACATAAACGTTCTTTAATTTGTGGAATGACTGACAGTGTAAATTTAAAGACAAACCATAACAATTTGTAATTCTGCAATTTCATTATTTTTACTGTTATGAAGGAAATAGCAACAAATATTAAAAAAACACATAGAAACATAATGATACCAAAGGTTTAAATTAATAAAGCATGATTAGAGGTTTTTTTTTCGAATTTCCTGTTAACTGTTAAGCTCTTAAAGGGGTTGTCTCACCATGTTGCTTCACAAAGCCACAGACAGCTTCAGATTCGTGCTTTTTACATTCTACCTGGTTAGGCAGTGGATGGTTCTATAGCAGTGATTAACATATCAGTTCTTTAATCTCAGTTCTTCTAATTGCACTGACATGCAATTGACATACATATAAACTTTCTCTGTGATTTATTATTATATTATATTATTTATGTATTACATGCCCTAGTTAGGAATACTGCATTAGACTTCCGGCTAGGGGTTTATATGTGGTTGGCACCAGGTGTATTAGGAGGGTAATTGCTTTTAATTTATTTACTTAGACTTTTTATTTTTTTTTTACTTCTCCTTCGACGTTGAAAAACCATCTTGCGAGATATTATTTCATTGATTTTCTTTCTACACATTCTGCTGCTTAAAAACTGTAACAGAATCTAGAAGCTATTATTAACTATTATTTTTGATACGAAGTAAAAAAAAAATGTATGTGCTGTTAGTTGCGTGTAGATTAAAGAGCTTTACACAGGGGCTTATGGGTTACAGAAAAATTGCACAGCTATAGCATGTATTAAACAAGTATACAACAACTACACAATCTATACTCAACAGTGTGGAAGATTTTGCAGTAAAATAATAATAATTAGCTGCTTACTTTTTTATTAATGGCTACTCCGTCTTCACAGTCAAGCACTGCACAGTCCACATTAAGAGTGGTAATTTTTTGTATTTTCCTTTCATCATTTCCAGGTACGTATAGTACAGCTCTGCGAGGGACGTACTTATGAGCATCTCGAATCTGAGAATATAAACAGTTGTTTCTAGGTATTCTTGGGAAACCACTTGCACGCAGATAAGTTCTGAAAAAAAAATATTACACTAAATGTAGAGTCGTAAGTAATAAAGAATTATACAAAAAATACATTGGAATATTAAAGCAGATAATTAAAAACATCAACATAAAAATGCTGATGTTTAATACCCCTAAAGTGCATTTCTCTGATTATATTAGGTACATATAAATTTTATTGTCTTTTTTTCAAGATCTAGAACATAACAGTTGTGCTTTTATTGCAGAACTCCATCTTCCATGTGTGATACATTTGTAGTACAGACATAAGTGAATTCTGCAACCTCCAACTATTGACAGAACAAGGGGCTTCCTAATATCCTTTCCAACAATCAGTTGCAACAAAGAGGTGACCACATATGCAATAACTCTCTCTTTAATATCTGGGAATTATAGAAGAGCTTAAGCCCTGTTCTCTTTTGCCATGAATGTCTCGAATGGGAAAATAATTTTACTATTGTATTTCCTTTGGCACCTAGCATATTTCCAAACTATGCTGCCTTGCTGTCTACCTCTTTATGGCTTTCAATAGGGCACTCATTTGGATAAAGGCTTATGTGCCAGGGAAAATGAAAGTGAATGGGGGCAGGGCGAGCGGATACTGTATGTTGACTGGTGGAGGGAGATATGGATGGAGGGAACAACTTTGTCATGTGTCCATCTATGATAAGATAAGATATATAAATGTGTGAGACAGACAGATATGCGACTCACTTGGTATTGCAATCTGTCCTGAATGCAGCAGCCAGGCTTGTCTTTCTTTCCAGCCGCTATACTTGATAACTCTTCCCTATGTCGTCTCTGCACTGGCTGGCCTTTTCAGTACAGAATACATCATAAACTAATCCCTCTCACCACAGGAGCTCTCAACAGCGCTGCACCTCCTACATCTCTCCCTCATCTCTGTCTACCACCCTACCCGTCTCTCCACTTTGCTACTGTTATGAGATTCACACCTCACTCATCCGAACCTCCATGCCCGTTCTCAAGATTTTGCACCGTTATTGCATCAGTTCTCTGGAACTTGTTACCCCATTGTCAGGCACACTCACAACCCTCGAAGTTTAAGTGCGCTCTGAAAACTCATCGCCTTAGACAAGCCTATCAAGATCACTAATTGTTAACCCACCAAATTCGTCACAACATTCATCACTTCCTGAACTTTGGCAACCCACAGGCCACTTCTCTGTATTATAGATATATGGTTGGGATGGCAGGTTCATCATTTTTTTATGAATTATTACCCATACTTATGTAACAGGGCTGGACCATTGTATCAAGCACTTCTCATTCTTTGTGTTCACCTATACACCCTAATAGATTGTATGCTCTTGCGAGCTGGGCCCTCACACCTTGTGTCTCTTTGTAAGTAGTTTTTTTTTAATTATGTATGTCTGGTTTGTCTGTACGGTATCACCCTCTATATTGTAAAGTGACTGCGGAATATGTTTGGCGCCTATTATAAATAAAGATTATTATTGCGTAATACACAATACAGTTCTGTTTTGCGTACTGTATTATGTGGTAAAATACATGCACTTATGTCCAAGAGGCCTAAAATGAACAGTTAATATATTCATGTACAGTAGCTGTTGGGTGGGCCCCCAAGATCAACTCTCCTGGTGGGTCCCAAGCCACTCAGTCCAACACTGACTGCCAGTACTGCTCTGATGGAACCTTTGCAAACCAGAAAGTTGATGCTTTGCAAAAAGGACACTACTGACTGGCTGCAATTTGCAAAGATCACCTGGACAAGAGCAGAAGGCTAGTGGAACAATGTTTTGCAGAAGACTAGTGGAACAATGTTTTGTTGAAGGATAAGCCCAAAACTACAGCTTTTGGCATTTTAGCATGAAATCTGAACTGGGCCGTTAAATTTGCAAGGAAATCGTCAGGACATGCGTCTGTGAGCTGAATCTCAAGTGAACATCAGTTATGCAGCAAGACAACAACCGTAAGTGCGTCATTCTATCAAAAATGGTTAAAGAAGAAAAAAAATTAGTTTTCATATGACCAAGTCAAAGTCCTTGTAGAAGAACCTGATGCCAGCAGTTCATGGGAGGAAAGTCACCAACATCAAAGGGTTTAAGCTTTTTTTTATGTAGGAAAGTGCTAACATTTCTCCAAGCAGATGTGCAGGACTAAATCAATTGCCAGAAACATTAAGATGCAGTTAATGCTGTATAATGGGGTCATACCAGATCCTGAAAGCAAAGGTTCACATACTTTTGTCACTCCAGATATGTGATATTGCATCATTTTCCTGGATAAATAACCATCTTTAATATTTTTGACTCATTTGTTTGATTCTGTTTTCTCTTAGGACTTGTTAAACTCTTATATAATTTTAGTTCAAACTTATGCAGAACTATAGAAAATTCTGGTTTACAGCACCACTTTAAAGGGGTTGTCTCACTACATTGATTCATCTTACCTCAGTCCTGTTTTCTTGGTTTAATTTTGAATTCAGGCGCTTGTTTACTGGCTTCTAATAGGCTGAGTAGAAGCCAGGTCTGTAGCTACTAGCAACCAGTGCTGGCTGCCTATCAGGATAGATCAAACAGGTCTGTAGCTATAGTGACCTGAGGAGCTGGTGCAGCCGATACAAGAGGAGATTTCTCTGAATACGTAGTACACTGTTAAGGGTCACATATTGCAAAGTGACTTGTTTTTGCAAGATCTTTAACATAAAAGCAATGCTTGTAGCAAGACAACCCCTTTAAGTCAGTGATATAATTACTTTTAGAGTTAAAATCCCTCCTCCGCTAAGGTTTGAATCACTGCTGTTTTATTAAATTGAGAAAAAAATATGTCCTAACATAGCAGAATCTATGGAGGGGTCATACCTGTCTTGGTTCAGCTAGGTATAGCTCCCTACTCATTATCCCTCAGTGCATACTTCTTACCCTACTTTGCGTTTACAATAATTTGTTTAACTATCATTGTTAACATTGGCATCTAATGAAATCATTAGTACCCAGTCCGGCAGTGAAGTTTAAGGCTTTATAACCAACTGCTTTTAATTATTTTACAAGCTCAATTAAATACTTAACTCCTTTTGTACTGATCACGTTAGGACATTTCATTGGATTCTGTAATCATGGGAAAGCCTAAAAGTGACAGAACTCAAAATAACAGTAAGCCATAGTTCCAGCAGCAGTTCCAAATACAACGTAGATAAAAAGCAATTAGTCTGCCAATTTTTCTGTCTCCATTTAAACACAGACATCTATAAACTGGGGCTATTTCATTACAAGGCTAGCCTTATCTTTCCCAGATGTTGCAGCCTTTCTCCCCGCAGGATACAAGCCTGACCTCTTTTTTAGCATTTCACTTTCTCTCAAACAAGCCAACTTCGTCAAACTACCTTAATGGATTTGAAAGTTTCTATCACACCCAACTTTCTTTACATCATATTAAGGTCTTTAAAGCTTTTGTGATAAGTAACATCCTCAGGCAGTTTAAAAGGTTAATCTGAACAAGTCTGCACACCATAACTAAAGGGATCAATACCCAAAGTCCAAAGTAGAAAGGATGATTTTATTGTCCGCCGCTGCCTCAGGTAGAAAGCAGGTGCCTCCTATGGTCGCTCAAAGTATACGCTGAATCTGATTGAAGAATCTCATGGAGTTGATTTGCTTTCAAACAACCTTATAATGACAAATAATCAGGACAGAAATACACAAAAAAAAGAAGAAAAAAAAAAAAGAAGAAATGGGTAAACCAACTGAAAAAGTGCCAATCTTAGGATACAGGTTAAACTGTCCAATACACTATGCAAACAGAAGATATGTTTATGTTGGAAAACTGTAGTCATAAGGTATTATTTATAGCAAAGGAGAGGAAGAGATCAAGTGTTAGAAAGAGTGAGACAGTAAAGATATATACATGTATTGGATCTGTGTTGATAGATAAAAGAACATTCCATAGTCTGCTCCATTAGACTGCAATATTGTGCCCACCCTTAGGCAATGTTATCCAGAACTAGAACTGGTGTAGGCAGGGTTCGGACGGCTTGTTCACGCCGTAATTGTGGGATGTATTTCGCCCCACAATTACGCCGTGTGTACGGGGGCGGGAGCGGGGCAGGGGGGCCGGCAGACCACCGGCACCATAGACAATTCATTATTCACGGCGCGTATACGCCGTGAATAAATTGACATGTCACCCTTTTTTTTTTTTTTTCTCTCCACTCAGTGTATTGTGCGAAGCAGGAGAGGAGAGTAAATCCATATTCAATATGAGAACTGTGGATTACCGTAATGACTGGGACGTATCTCGCAACGTATTTGAGCACAATACGGCGAGAGTTACAGGCTGAAATACGTCCCAGTCATTGTCGTGTGATCATAGCCCATTGGCTCACATTCTACGCCGTGCGTGAATATGCCGTGCCGTACTCTCCCAAGTGTGAACCTGCTTAGAGTAATACAACTCAACAGGAAACCAAATGCTCCCGATTCATTTTGGACAGAGTATAGTTTCTGAATTCCTCCCAAAAAAATTCTTATTATCTGTGTTAAGAGTAAAAGAGGATCTTTGTACATTGTCGGCAATCACTGATCCAGTAATATCATCTAAATGATGCTGCTGTTAAAAAATGTCCTTATTCTTACAAGACACTTGCATTTATGTATTCGATTTCTTCACAGCAACAAAGACGACCACATTGGTAATGAGCAAATATATGTAGCAGATTTTTCAGTTCAACTAATCTGTCCAATGTTCACAGTATTTCACAGAACTTTCACCGAGTTCTTTCTCCTACAAAAAGACACATTTGGATACAGGTAATAGGGCATTGTTCTACACTGGTTAAGTCAGATTGTACTTAACGGTTAATGGCAAAAGTACTGATTAGTCTTTAACCCCTTCCCGCTGCATTGTAGTAATATGGCTCTTAATTTTTTTTTTTTATTCCAATGATTCCAAAAAGATTGGGTTTTTATTTTAGGGTTTTAAAAAAAAAAAAATAAATAAATAAATTTAGGGGCGTTAAATGACAATGACTTTTATGGATATTTTATGATACCAATTATGTGCAACTTTTTTTATTGGTAAAATGTCGAAAGGGGATGATCTGAACTTATAATATTTTTTAGATTTTTAAAACTTTTTTTTACTTTAACATTTAGTTCGCCTAGGTTACTTGACCACTCGGGGGCAAAATCGCTTGTACATCTTTCTGCATTATGTAATGCAGAAGGGTGTTCCAAGATGGCAGTTCTATTACTAGAGAAGGGAGATATAAAAAAAGAAAAGGGAAGTGGGAAAAAACAGAGAATGGCTAGAGATATAACATACTTTAATTAAATGTGACCATGGAGGATCCAGAACCATTCCTAACCACATAAAGAACATTTATTAGATAACCTGAGAGATTTCTGGGTGTTGCTGTCAACAACAAAAATAAAGGATAATACATTCTATAATTTTTTTTCTGCCTGTTTGCCTTGGAAATAGACAGCTCCTTAAAGGGAACCTGTCCATAGTTCATGTTGCCTGAACCATGGGCAGCATGAAATAGCTGCGGGCTACCCAATCCCACCAACATGGGTTTTACCAGAAACACAAGGTAAAGCTGTGTCAGGTATGGGAATAAGCCACCATGGCCAGGAGAGATAAATCCATTGTGTGTCCTTTCCAGTCCCTTGCCATAACCCACAGCTCTCTCCTGTATTTGTGGCTTAACTTTCTATTGGTCAGATTTGCTACCACAACTTAAGGTGTATTCCAGATAGAAACATTTATCATATATCTACTAAATAAGTTATAAATGCTAGTTCATCTGTTGGTCCCCCATTTCCCTGAGCAGCATGACTGCAGCTTAAAAGAGTTGAAATGGAAAGATGAAGACTGCTAAGTGCCATGCCATACACCCACAACGGAGCAGCAGAGGGCGTGGTTGACCGTTGCTCCATACAAACCTACCTTTCCCAAATCTGAAGGTTCTGGGAAATGGCATTATTTCTCCAAGAAATAGGCTAGAATAGGCCATTAATTGTGGTAGCTTAGCTGGTCTTGTGCATTTGGGGAAAGGGCTGCAGTGAAAGGGGGCCGATCTGTAGGGATTTCCGCAGTTTGACTTCCAATGATCGAGGATTTATTATGTCTCCAATTAATGGGTGGTAAATGCTACTAGCTGAAATAGCCTATTAACTGCTTACTGGTTTCAGGATATCAGAAAAATTACGAATATGGATTTTAATTCAAACAGCAGTGAAAAAGTACACATTTGGCATGCTATTGAGCTTTTCTGTAGATTTAATATTGCAACATTAATATATAATATTAATATAGCATTTATTAGAAATCATATATGATATATAATATTAGAAATTGATTCTTATATTATTAATATAAGTTTTGTA
Organism: Phyllomedusa bahiana; assembly: GCA_025379985.1. NCBI lineage: Eukaryota > Metazoa > Chordata > Amphibia > Anura > Hylidae > Phyllomedusa > Phyllomedusa bahiana. The sequence continues at coordinate 264,352 of JAODAL010000018.1, forward strand.
AAGGCAAGTCACTTATTTATGCAAATGTTGTGGAATGTGTTCGGTTTAATGTCTATTTCATCCACAAGATGGCTCCTGTGTCTAGGCACACCCTGTTTGTGTTAAAGGGGTTTTGCCACGATCTCATTTCATACCTCCTGCATCCTGCTCTTCAGCTGTGTGCTCAGAGGGGGGGGGGGGGGGGGGGGTGGTGTGGATTTGTTTGAATGCATATCATTGGACCAGCAGGATGACATCACCAGCCCTTTCTCTCTCTAGTGAAAGTAAGGTCTGTTTATATAAAGAGCTCGTGTGTAGTTACGATGTAGCTCAGAGGTAAAAAAATTTTGCCCTTCCAGGCACAGGGTCCTCGGTTTCAAATCGGCAGGAACCAAAAACTGTGGATTTTTATCTTTCTTTTTCAATGCACCAACATATTGAGGTTCTTTTTTTTTTATTTGCACCTGTTTGACATTTTACTAAGGAGGAACAGCAAGAGATGGGTGTAGAATTAGAATGACAGCCTACTGGGGATTGAACACTCAGTAGCTGCTGAAAGGAGAGGTAATGTGCTGGTGAAGCATGTGCAACCAGGACTGTGAAGCTCTCGCCTGGTCGTATCCTTGGATTATGAGCTGTAAACACTGGATCATAAAGGAGCAGCAAAGACAAAACTGGTACAGAATTTTTAATTATGTTGAATGGTGAAAATGTTTATTATTTAATTTACAAACTTCCCATGTCAATTTAACTTCATGGCAAAACCCCATTAAGGGTTAATACACCTGCTTGGTATAAAGATGGCGTTGACTTTTGCAACTACACAAATTCATTAATAAAAACTACAAAGCAGGGGAGACATGGAACCTGTTAAGAGGAACATATATAGATATGTTTATGATCCACATGATACTACAGGAATGCTTCACTCAGGCACGTAAAAAAATGCCTATTATAAACTCGCGGGTTGATTATAAAGACAGGAAATGCCGCCAGACCTTTGACTGATGTGTGATGTGTGTTTATTTTTTCCTCCGTGCAGCACGTGCAATATAATATAATATAAGTCTCTAGAGAAACATTTTGGCTTCCCCCACTTGGACATAGGAACCCCCTTGTGGTTCCGTCTAAATCACAAACCGTATTAAGATGTCTAAACAGGTACAATAAAAAGATTTAGTTAAAGGGAATGGGTCATCAAAAATGACTTATTGTTTAACTTACATTTTTATGTTCAACACATTTTTTAAGAATTTTGTTATATTTTTTTTAATTTTACATTATGAACTTTTCAATATTTTTTAATAATTATTAAAAGTTCCTGCAGTTTTCACTTTGGCCACTAAGCTAATAATAGTCTTAACTTCCTGTTCTGTACAGGAACTATCTCTCAGTTGTCTGTCATTATAAGCACAAAGGGGTCAAACTGAAAGGAGACTACCCAGGAGTGGAATAGATAGTCACAGTTCACCCTTCATTCCCTGCAATACTGATTTCTTCCAAGGGTTCACAGGGCGATTGGACTAGAAAACGCTTCTATAGAGTGATTGGGACGGAGTTCAGTCTTTAAGTATCATTTGTGTATGAAGCTACTGTAAAGCATCTCTCTGGACTGCTGTTTAAAGCAGTGCAGCAAGCTTAGTGGCCAAAGTGAAAAACTGCAGACTTAAGAATTATTAAAAAATATTGAAAGTGATATGAAAATAAAAAAACAACCAAGAATTCCTTAAAAAATGTGTTTTAAACATAACAATGGAACTTAAACAATGACTAATTTTGTTGATGACACATTCACTTTAACCCCTTACACATACATTTGGCCGTACTTCATAGGCAATGTCGGTAGGGGTTCCCGCAAATTGACGTAATGAGTACGTCAAGGCGATCTTCGCACTCACAGGCATTTAGCGCGCAAGATCGCTGCATCGGAACCAGCGGTATATTACCGCTGGCATCATGCGCATCCCCCACGGGCGGAGTGAGCTCCCGAACGCGGGGGATTAGCCCCCCGATGTGCGAACATCGCAGATGCGGGCAGCAGGAAGTGAGCTACTGCTGCCCGGCTATTCCGGCGCAGTAAACGGCACTTCAGCGCGGTACTGATCTTCACCAGACAGCCCGGATGCTGAATGACGCATCGGGTTGTCTGGTGGGACGTCACGTTGCCCACAATGCATTGTGGGCAGCGTTTGACTGACAGTTGCCATGGAGACCAGCATAACAGCTATAAGCTGTGTGCTGGAGCTCCTATTGCATGAACGATCTGACGATCGTTCATTGCAATTCCCCCCTGGGGAAAAGTGTAAAAAGTGAGAAAAGTAAAATAAGAAGTTGTAATTAAAAGTTAAAACACAAACACAAAAAAATAACAATAAAAATACACGTACATCGCCCTTTTTCACATTTACAAACGCCAATCGTCCCCAAATAAAGATCAATTATAAATTACCCATATTAGGTAAGCCGAGTGAGTAGCGACCCACCATATAAAATCTGTCATGTTAATTAACCAGTTCGCGTGAACGCCGGTTGCGTAAAAAAAAAAACCCAGAAAAACAGTCACAGGAATTGCGGATTTTGGTTCATCCCACAGCCACATAAAATGGAGTAAAAAGTAATCAAAAATTCATTTCAACATCAATGTGATGCAATTAAAACATCAGTTCATCCCGCAAAAGAAAAATTCCATACACAGCTCTGTATACGGAATAAAAAATTTTAAAAATGTTCTGGCTATTAGAATGATAGCGATGCTATCAATAGTTGTTCTTACACAATAATAAACACTTTTTTTAAAAAATTGTGCTTTAAATAAAAAAATCACTACATTAAATTGGGTTTCACCCATAATCGTCTCAACCCACAGAGTAAAACTAATTGTCACGGATACTGCACGGTGAACGCTATTAAAAATAAAATAAAAAACACTGCTAGGATTGCAGATTTTCTTCACCCTGCCTTCCAAAACGGATTTAAATGCAATAATAAAGTCTTGTCCCCCAAAAAAATATACTTTGGAATTTGGAAAATAAAACGTCAACTCGTCCGCAAAAAAAAAAAGTCCCTATACAGTCCATAACAGAAATAAAAAAGTTATGGCTCTCAGACTGTGGCGATGCATAAAAGTGTTTTCCTTTTCAAATAAAAGTGTTTTTATTGTTGTAACAGCAGTAAAAACATAAAAAAAAATAACAAATGTGGTATCGCTGTTAACGGTATCTACCTGCTGAGTAAAACTAGAGCTGACCGCACAGTTGATCCGCTGTAAAAATAAAAAAACACTACCAGGATTGCTGTATTTTTGTGACAAAATGCCTCACAAAACTTAAAAAAAGTGGATCAAAGCCACACATGCCCCCCGTAATGGTACCCATAAAAACATCAACTCATTCTTGTAAAAAACAAGGCCAAACAGCAGGCTCCATATGCAAAAAATTAGAAAGCTATGGCTGTTCAGAATCGGACCACATAAAAACCAACTTTTTATAAAACTGCTTCTATTGTGTAAAAGTAATAAAACTATAATAAACTATATATAATTGATATCATTGTAATTGTCCCGTACCCCATAGTAATGTTATCCCGTCATTTATCACGGTTTATGGCGATTACTGTAAATGATGCCCAAAAAAAATGGCGGAACTGCGTTTCCCCTACCCATTTCCGATGGCAATGCTAAAAAAAGACGACGGAACACCTGTGCGCCAAAATGCAAATAATACACCTTAGATGAGATCCATGAGGGGGTGTTGAATCCAAAATGGGGAAACTTCTGGAAGGTTTCACCTGTTCTAGTATTTTGGGGGCTTTGCAGATGGCGACATGGCCCCACCAATATCTGTGGGCAAAAGCCAATGCGCTCTCCTCCTTGTTACCCCTGCATTTGCGCCCAACAGGCAGTTTACACCCACTGTTAGGGTATTGCCGAAATTGCAAGAAATTGCGTAACACATTTTTGGGGCTTTATTTCCCAAGATTCATTGTAAAAATTAATCATTTTCAGCTAAAAATTGCAGATTATTGGAAAAAATATTTATTTTTTATTTCAGAGCCGAACGGCAATAATAATTTGTGAAAACGCCTGTGGGGTCGATATACTCACTACACCTCTGGTTATATTCCGTAAGTGGTGTAGTTTCCAAATATGGGGTCTTTTTAGGGGTAATTTTATTAATGTTTGGAACCTTAGGGTGTCGCCACAAAACTGAAATGGCCCCTATATAAAATGTATTGAAAATGAGGACCCAGAGTCCAGTTGGTGCTCCTACTACTATGGGGCTTGTGTTTGAGCCAAAATAATACTTAGGGCCACACATGGGAGGATCTCTGGAAAACGGCAGAATCTGGGAATCAATATTAAATTTGATTTCCCTGACACATTTACCGTATTCTGTCAATAATGTCATAAAAATGAAAATCTGAAAAAAAATGGAAATTTGTAAATTTCATTCCACTTTGCTTAATTCCTGTGAAAACACCTAATGCGTTAATACTTCCTAAATGCGGTTTTGAATAACTAAAGTGGTGTAGTTTCTTAGATGAGTGGTCATTTATGGGGGTTATCTAACATACGGTCATCACAGTCACGTTAGAAAATTAGAACTGGAATGGTCCCTAAAAAATGTATATTGCAAATTTTCTTGGAAAAATTGAAAATTACTACTAAATTTATAAGCCCCCTAATGTCGGAAAAAAAAAAAAAAACAAGACATTAAAAAAAATGATGCCAAACTACAGCAGAACATATGTAGATGCTAGTTATAAATATTTTGTGTGGAAATAACTATTGTTAACATGCAGAAATTCAGTTTGAAATTGGTATAATTTTTTCACATTTTTCACGATAATTTGATATTTTCACAAATACACAAGCACTTTTTGGTCCATATTTTCTTACTATCTTAAAGCACAATGTGTCACGAGAAACAATCTCTGAATAACATGGATAGGTTAAAGTGTCAAAAAGTTTTTCTCAAATAAAGTGACAATGGCAGATTTAAAAAATGGGGCCTCTGTCAGAGAGGCCAAAACTGGCTCCGGCGGTAAGGGGTTAAGGGTAGACTAGTGACTGACTTACTGCAGCACTGTGTCAACACAAGGCTTAACCAAAATTCAACTTAAAGGGGCTTTCTGAGATTTTCAGAATACCTCCTAATGTCTTTCACTCATCTCTCTCACTGTCACAATTCCAACCCCACCACAATAAACAAGACATCACTGCTAAAGACTGTTAGTGGTCACTTGAGCTCTGGGGATGCTAAAAAAAAGTGGGGAGTACTGGTCAAATTTTGTATTTTAATGCAGTTCCCAGGAAGTAGACTGGAAGTTTACAGAGATTAGAAATGATATGCAATACAGGATGCAAATTATTAAAACAACATAGAGCAGGGCTAGATCAACGGGCTTTGTCTTAACACAGTAGGAGAGCCTCAGGATAAAATCAAGGTCTGTGGTGGTGTTTTGCTCACACATTACATTAGGATACTTTTGGTTTAGCGTTTTAAGTCACATATAGCCACATGAATATACCATTATTGTAAGAGTACTTTTGTACTGTGCTGTGATTTTTTGATTCCTAATTTGTATAATAACACTTATATTGATGTCTTTTTCTTTTCTTTTTTTTTCTTTACATTTTATGTTAAGAAATTTCTATTTATGTGCATCTACAAGCAACTTCCTTATTGGATATTCATCAATCTGTTTAACGGTCTTTGCATTTTTCTTGATGATATCGGCATTAAGGTACAATTTACTATTACACTGTGGTCATATATATTGTTTCCCAGCTAGTGGGTTATGTATTATTATTCGACCCCTGTGGGTATACTATTGTGAGGTCTTGGCTCTATTTGTAGGTTAATAATATGATCTTCAAAATAAAACCCACAATACAAGTTAAAATTCCTTGACAAATAAGTCATTTCTTGTGTTTTTCTTGTTTCTTTTCTAAACATGGAGACCTGGAGCTACTCTTTTAAGTATTATTGATCAATTCTATTTCCTGGTAAGATGCAGTTCCCTGATGCTGTGAAATGCAAAAGCTACCATCTGTCAGGTCTTTAGACCTAGCAGAATTCACTGAATCAAACTGGTTATTACAATTTAACAAAAAGATTCTTTCTTATCTCTTAACAAATGGTCTTAAGAGCCCGCACTAGTTCCCTCTTTTATCCATTTATTTTCCCATTAAAATATAGTTTTTGGTGTCCACAGGGCTAAACATTTTACTAAATACAAATAATCAAAAAATAACAAGTACTATGAATTAATATGTAATGTATATTTAATACCCTAGCTTTTTTATTGGAATAATAGAAAGTATTAGTTAGACTCTAATTCTACCTTACATTTTTAAGCTATCAGCACAGGTAAACATATCAGTGTATAAATTTACTAGGAAGCTTTATCCTAATGTCCCAGTTGCGTTTTTAGATATGAAATTCATACGACACAAATAAGGGAGTCAACAGGAGACTGAATATTCAAGACTTTGCGAATTTGATAAATATAGCCAGAAAATAAAGTGTCTATTAGCCAATTCTTCGCCTGTCGCAAAACCGCTTTCCTGTAAACCATAAAATACCATTTGTATGCTTTATAGTAAGCCAGTGAAACATGATAAATTTGGAGTCAAGCAGAGTACACGGTAAGGGACATATTACTTGTCAGCATTTGCACATGATATCTTGCTAAGCTGAGGTTGAGTCCAAATGCTACAGAATAAATCACTGTCCTGATGTACTAAAAGATGCTGTTCGATGGCACTCAGAAGCACAGCTAAGATATATATTGCAAAAACTATACTGCTCTTCAATTAGACCTAGAAATTGCAAAATATAAATCAGCAGCTGAATATTTAATTAGTAATTCTGCAAAATTGTAGTTTCAAACATCTAACACGGCAGATATCTAGATTTACGGCTAATTAATTATAAAGCTTTAGAACAATAACTGTGCTGCTACCTTACACAATGTTAAAGTGTAATGTGCCAATTGAGGGCATGTGCAATTCCTTTTGAGTTAAAGGGCTTTTCAGAATTTAACAAAAAATACAAACAAAAATATTAAAAATAGCCTCCAATTAAACAAAAAACTAAATACATAAATTCTACTCATCTTTTTAAATCAGTGCCAATTCAGCATTGGACCACCGGTGGTCTCTCTGGTGCTGCTTTACTTCCCGTTGCATTTGACAGCTGCAGCCAATCAGTGGCCAGGATCCATTCCACTGACATCACTGCTCTGTATGTGTACGGTATGTGACCACTGAGACTACTGATTAGCTGCATCGGTCAACTGCTGATCAAAAGTAAACAATGAAGAGACTGCCAAAGCTTCAACCCTGGGTTAAAAAACCAAGTATATATTTTGTGTTATTTAATATAACTGGGGGCTATTTGTAACTACTTGCCAATCACCCATTGACTATTAGTGTCCAGGTAATCAGCACTTAGCTTCTGGAATGTCTGTGCAGATTTTGCAGCAGTACGGAGATTTTCCAGCTATGGGAGTGGAGAGCCATCTGTCACCGGCAGCCAGGCTCTCCAGTGAGAAGGTATGGGCAGTTTATTACCACTGTTGCTGCCTTCCTGATCGCTGTACAGTATACACACCCTTTCAATGAGCACAGCGTGGACTGGCCCACAGGAGAGTAGGAGAAACCCCTGGTGGGGCTTTGAGTTATTTCTTAACTGCATATACATCCTCAGAAGAGGCAATAAAGCAGAAAAAGAGAGGCAAGAGAAAGAAGCAAAATATAGGAGACATGTACAGTCATTTACAGTAGGGTGGACCCCTAAAATAGACTCCACTGGTGGGCTCAGAAACAGTTCAACTGGTGGGCCCCTAGAATCAACTCCATCTGTTGGCCTTAGATGCTCCAGTCCTACACTGAATGAGCAGCTAAGTATCCTAGAAGCACATACTTGATTATTCATTTCTTCCTTTTCCTTTTAAGTATTCCCCAGTAACACATACTACAAGGCAATGTGTACACATTACATATTTGTTGTGAAGTTCGGGTGTAAACTCTGCACTGAAAATCCAAAGCAAAGAACAGTACAAGGATAAATGGTGTTACATATACAGAGTGGTCATAACCAATCTATTTCTCACAGCAAGTAAGATGGGCTATGTACTGTACAGATCATAAGTATGATCTATATTATACATTAAAAACGCTGTTAAACTGAAGAAATGTGGAACAATAGTAAAATGTGGCACAAAAGTTTATTCACTTAATAAAGAATCACTGAGTCTTCCATAACTCACCAATGAAGCCAATGACCTTTTACTGAGAAAGCTAGATGATAAAAAATTCAAGCGACCATTAGAAAAATAAAAAGCAAACAAACAAATGGAAAGGCCTATAGTCCATGGAGCCCATCAGCAGCCTACTATAAAACGTTTACTACACTATTAATGCCCTATTCAAATCCTATTCTAACCAGTTTCTTTAAAGGGGTTTTGCCATCACAGACATTGATGACATATCTTTAAGAAATGCCACTAATATCAGATAGGTGCAGTTCCGCTCAAAACTTCCTGTTCTCAATGCATAAGTGGCCGCTTTTGTGCAGTTACTCTTGATTTATTTCATTGGGAGATTCAACTACAGCCAAATGCAACTATTTAGAACGAGGAGTTTCAGGGGCTTATTCTGGACAAAGGTGCCGTTGCCAGAGGTGAGTCCCACACCTATATAACATTGATGGCATATCCTATTGATATCTCAACATAAACAATGTGCCATAAACCGTAGATTTACGGCACTTTGAGTAGACGCGGACTGCCCAGTCTCCAGGCGTCTCCTCACTTACCATTGTACAGGGAAGGTAAAATGTTGGACTTTTATAAATAAGATGCAGTAATGCATGTTATGTATCCTCCTGTCTTCTTTGTGCTTGAAGGAAAGTTTTATTATTGAAGGCTGTGTTGGTCACGGACTTCTAAGAAACATTTGGATTAAGTGTTTGATAAGTTTTAATCTATGGTTTATGGCACATTGTTTATGTTGAGATTGATGACGCGGGGTTGGAGACCCGCATATGTTGCCATTAGGAGGATACAAATATATACTAAGTAGCGCTATTCATTACAAAAAATATCCTACTGATATGTCATTAACATCTATGATAGCAAAACCTCTTTAGGAGAACAAATGCTAAAATAATTTTTACAAGACACAGTTTGGTTTCAAGACAAGCACCTCACTAACACCTATCTTGGAAAAAAAAAGTCTCCGTGCTCACCAAAGTGGATTGTGCTTGCCCGGTACTCTGCATTTTGTACCCTGGGGCTTCCGAGTAAAGTCAAGTGGCGTATTCAGCTGTACTTGGAACTCCCATTTAAATAAGTGGAACGTGCAGCACAAGCGCAACCTGCTCTCCATTCTGCATGGAGAATTTTAGGTGCCCATTCTCAAAATAGGTATGGAACAATTTATTAATATATATTATTAATTACACAAGCTTCAAATTAACTTTAATTAATGGAACCTTGTCCTATTAAGTAAATCAATATGGATCAGTTGCCTTTACAACCATTGTCCTGGGTAGGCTCCACCCTATTCTGTATTTAGTTAGAGCATACCCTTTCACTTTCCAATAGAAATAAATCCTTTCTCCAATCCACTACTATAAAATTTAGATTGCACTTTCTATTGTTAGTGCTACAATTTAAGATGGGTAGCTTTAGAGTATGCCCCCTCTTACTTTATACATTGATAGACCTACCCACACTACAATATCTACCATTACAGCCTGTATTTTACACATTTTAATCATACATATATTGCAATAAAACCTACACTCTAACTCTTCTCAGTTGCTTACCATATTTCATGCACTTTTTTCACCAGGTACTATAACCAGTCCTTCCCTTTGTTGGTCCCAGAAAGGACTACTACATTTTTTAATATCTTAATAGCATCTCATTTCATAGCTGTATAGCAATTTAGGGAACAATTTTCTCCTCCTACTAAAAATTTTAGCAACACTCAAATATATGATTTTCTATACTATATCGACACTACCACTACACACTAAATCTGAACCAATCTGTCAAATTTAAAGGGGTTTTGCTACAAAGTAAAATTGACCTGGGAATCTTGGAAATTAAATAATAAACATTTCCCCCATTCATCATTTTTAAATATTCTTTAGCATTTTTGTTTTAGCAGCTACCTTTGTTATTCATAGTGTACAGTTCGTCTACAGAGGATACGATAAGTGATAAGAACTCCGCAGTCCTGGCAGAACATGCTCAGGCATCACCTCTTCTCTGCGGCAGCTACTGTCAGTCTCTTCCCTGCCCAGTAATCACACAAACTTACTCACTGCTGAGCAAGTATTGAACCCAGGGTGCTGTCATTCTACTCCTGTCCTTTGTACTCAGTATTTATAGAATACCAAAAGAAATAATACTATACATCATATAGGTGATAATAGTATCAAAACATCACATAAATAAGTACAAAAACATCAATTCTATACATTACCAAGGATCAGCGGATAAGAATGAAACACCCCAACGTGCGTTTCGTCTGCGCTTTCTCAAGGGGAATGATGGTGAGTGTCAAAAGAGGGCGCTAACATTGATATTTGATTGGCCCTTGTATTTATAGGTTTACTATTCCTTATAATTTAGTCAAACAGTGCACAGAAAAAGAAACTTTAATCATGTATGTGCATTGAGACAAAAAAAATCCAAGTTTGACTAAAACCTGGGACCCCTATGTTGGGAGGCAGAAGTGTTAATCACTCAGCTACATTGTAGCTACTCACAACTATTTACATACACAGACCACTGTTTGACTAGTGTGAACACACTGTGGGGAAAGGCATGGTGATGCCAAGCCTGCTGTGTCACATGATATGCAGTTCAAATCATACATGCCCCCTTTTGAGTACACTGAAAGCTAAAGCAGGATGAACTGTGACATCACCATGTCCCGCAATGTATTGTGGGCATGTTAAATGACAGTCGCCATTTATACCAGTTTACAGCAGCAATGCTGTGTACTGGTCTCTATTGTATCAGTGATCTGAAGATCACTGATACAAATCCCCTATGGGGAAAAGTAAAAAAAAAAGTAAAACAAAAACACAAAAAATAAAATAAAAAACATATAGACTGCCCTTTTCCCCTTTACAAATGACAATCATCCCAAAAAGATAAAAAATAATGTATGCTTATTTGGATTTGCTTCGTGTGTAATGACCTACCCTATAAATCTGTCATGTTAATTAACCCACACGGTGAATGCTGTAAAAAATTTTAAATAACAGTCACAGAATTGCGTTTTTTATTTGTTCCTCCCACAGCAAATAAAATGGAATAAAAAGCGATCAGAAAGCCATATAAAACATCATTGTGGTGCCAATTAAAATGTCAATTCGTCCCGCAAAAATAAAAAAAACCCTTACACAGTTCTGTATACGGAAAGAAAAAGAATTATGGCTATCACAAGATAGCAATGCATAAATATCAACACAATAAAAATACTTTTTTTAAAGCGCTTCAACATAAAAACTATATTAATTGGGTATTGCTGTAATCATATTGAAACACAGATTAAAACTAACTTGTCAGGGATACTGCACTGTGAGCACTGTTAAAAATAAAAAAAAACACTACTAGGATTGCAGTATTTTCTTCACCTGACTTCCAAAAACAGATTTAAAAGCGATCAAAAAGCCTTTTTCCCCCAAAAATGTTGCCGAAAAAAACAAGCTGCTATACAGCTTCGGACACAGAACAGTACAAAAGTTATGGCTCTCAGACTATGGTGATGCAAAAACGTGTTTTCCTTTTTGAGTAAAAGGTTTTTTATTGTGTGAAAGCAGTAAATCATAAAAACAGTATACAAATTGGATATGGCTGTAATCGTATCGACCTGCTGAGTAAAGCTAGTATGTCACTTATACTGTATAATGACCACTGTAAAAATAAAAAACACAACTAGGATTGCTGTGTTTTGTTCAAAATGCCTCACAAAAACCGTAATAAAAAGTGATCAAAGTGTCATATGCAACCTATAATAGTACCGATAAAAATGTCAACTCATCCCACAAAAAACAAGTCCATGTATACAGAAAAATAAAAAAAGTTGTGGCTATAAGACTGTGACGACATAAAAACAAATTTTTTTATTAAACACATTTCTATTGTATAAAAGTTGTAAAACATAAAAAACTACATACAATTTATATAATTGCAATCGTACTGAACCGCATAGTAAAGTTATACTGTCACTTATACTGCACGGTGAACACTGTACAAATGAAACCCAAAAAACAATGGCGTAGCTACATGTTTTTCCCCTCCTTTTCATGGCCCAATGCAAAAAAAAACTATGGAACAGCCGTGTGCCCAAAATGCACAGTACACCCCTAGATGAGATCCATGAGGGGTGTTGAATCCAAAATTGGGTGAATTTTGAAAGGTTTCACCTGTTCTGCCACTTTGGGGGCTTTGCAAATGCGACATGGCAAACACCAAAATCTGCATTCCAAAAGCCAAATACCACTCCCTCCCTTGTACGCCCTGCCATGCGGACAAACAGCAGTTTTCCCCCAATATAAGGTAGTGCCGAACTTTTCCAGGATTTCTTGTAAAAATTAAACATTTTTAGCTAAAATTGCAGATTGATGGAAAAAATTTTTTTTTTCATTTTCTGATCCTAAGGGGCCGTTTACACGGCTTATTTCGCTGCGGATTGGAGCCGTACTGCGCGCCGGATTTGCGCTGCAGTACGGCTCCAATCCGTCGCAGTAATTACGGTAATCCACAGCTCTCATAGAGAACAATGGATTCCGTCTCTCCTCCCCGCTCGGCGAATCCGCCGGGCGCGGAGAAAGTGACATGCACATTATCCAGGCGCAATACGCTCCGTGGATAATGCAAGTCTATGGGGCCGGCGGGCAGCGCCCCAGCCCCGCCCCTTATTCAAGCCGGAATTGCAAGCGCAATCCGGCTCGCAATTACGGCTTGAATAAGCCGAGTGAACACGGGCTAACGCTAAGAAAGTTGTGAAACACCTGTGGAGTCAATATACTCATTACACCCCCTGGATATATTCCTTAAGGGATGTAGTTTCCAATATAAGGTTCTCTTAGGGGTGTTTTTTAAGTTAAAGCATCTTAGGGTGTCCGCAAACCTGGAATGGTGCCTAAAGAAAATAAGACCCCAAAGACCGGTAGGTGCTCCCCCTATTCTGAGGTTGAGCCAAATAGTGCACTAGGGACACATATAGGATATCTATAAAAATGGCAAAATCTGGGGAATTGATATTAAGTTGCATTTACCTGGTCACATCTTTAGTAAAAAATGGATAAAAATTTAAAATCGCAAAAAAGTTAAACTTTGAAATTTCACCTCCACTTTACTTTAATTTCTGTAAAAAATTTTCATGATATTTTGATATTTTTCACAAATTAAGGATTGTATAGACCAAAATTTCTTACTAACTTAAAGCACTATGTGTCATGAGAAAAGAAATCTTTGAATCACATAGATAGGTAACAGCATCAAAAAGTTATTCTCACATAAAGTGACACATGCCAGATTTCAGAAATGAGGCTCTGTCAGGAATGCCAAAACTGGCTGCAGCAGTAAGGGGATAAAGGTGGTCTGCCTGAGCCTGAGTTGTCGTATTGGCACTACAATACGCCTGCAAGTATGAACTGCAGAATAACAGGTTCATACATTCTGGCGCTTTCTATACTACCTTAAAGACATTTGGAACTGGTCTGTCAGCACCAAAGTTCATACATGTCGCCTATAGTCTATACTAAACTGACCAAGCGACCTTAAACTGTTTGTATTCCGATAAACTCATGCGTCTATATTGTACGTTTTTCATACCTCATTTAGAATTACACCAATTCTTACACCAATATTTAAATTATATACCACAAAAGACAGTATCAAGCCATCAATGTTATTGTTTTTCTTTGTACTCTAGGTTTTATTTTCACTAACATAGGTAAAAGAAATAAAGATGAGAAAGAGATTGTAAGATGGTCACTTTGTTGTCCTTATTACTCCCTGCTAGGGGATCTATATGCAATCGTACATTCTTATTTTACATCAATACAAACCTTAAAAACTAGAACAATAACAAGTAACAGAAATAAAAGTGTAACAGCCACACAAAATACCACAATTTACAATACAATTTCAACAAACTAAAGTGTTACATTTTTAAATTGTCAGCAGTTGCTAGGCTGTCCCTTAACATAAAGTTTAACTCCATCCCAAACATATATTGTTCTGCTGAATAATGGAAATTATATACATTTAAAAATCTAAATCTTTTCTACATCATAAACCATGCACTAAGAATTCTAAATACACAAGGGTCGAGCAAATATGCTGTTAAATTAAGTGAAACGTGACCTATAAAAGTCATATTTATTTGAAATTCAAATTAAAAGAATAAGTTTATCAACTTCAACCAGAAAATAGGAGAGATTTTTACAGGGGGAAAAACAAACAAAGCATTTCCCCTGCAAAATATTTAGACAGCAACATTTTTATACTTGTACAGTGTAAAAAAATCTAAATCGGTGTTTAGTGCTGATACAATTGTGCCGTTGTGCTTTTTTGTGCTTTTATCTGCTAATTCCCTTGGCTGCATCGTGACCCTTTTTATATGTGGGTAGTAGATAATATGACTGCCATATGTTTTTAATTACATTAACAATAAATAATAAATACATACAACTTCTCCAATGCATATAAGACAATGCAATGTGCCAAAACAAAGAAAAGCACAGCAAGACAACAGCAACTGAAATTACAAAACACCAGGATTTGCACAATAATGGCATCTAATTAAGAAAAAAAAAAGATACAAATTGTTTATAACAAACACCAGCAGGTCTTGTGCAAACACTGAGAGCTCACAACAAGATGGACCAAGCATGTGCGTACTAAAAATCCATGGTCTGATGAGCTGCTCCTGCTGCAGAGCATGCATTTTATCACACATGCTAATAACCACAGTTATGGTCTTAGTTTTAATCGTTTCTTCTGTAGACTTGTTTCTCAAACAATTAACACTAATGAATGGCCAAAATAGCTTGGATCATATATGTCTAATTGCAGTCAAGAGCGGTTCTTGTCTGAATGTACATTTCAATTTCCCTCTGCGGGTAATGTTTGTTAATTGTATTTCTTTATATAGCACGTGAAAAAAAGGCAGCTTGTTCAAAAAGAGACCAAGTGTTCTCTTCTTTCCCTTTGTTCAGACAAGAAGCTAAAGTCACTTCAAGAGCACTTAATACAATAATAAGCGGTTACAATTGCAATACAGCATCAATAAAAAAGAATCTTAAGAAAGATGATTCAGCTAAATAGTGTAATTAAAAGCAATTCAGGTAGTTATTGCTTGGGGCACTTTGCAGGTCCAAGTACTTAAAATGGCACGGCAGGGTTCCTAAATACTGTAGTGTTTTAAAGTTGGTCAGCAACAATATCTCACAGAGAAAAGGGGAGGAATATGCAAAAAGCATCCTCTCCCAGTGTGTATTGTGTAGTGAAAGAAAAAAGGATCAGCTGACAGATTCAAGACAAAAATTACAACACCCCTATTGATGACTGAAAGAAAACAGAGGAGAAATGTGGGGTGCAATACCCTGGAGACAACATGTTCAGAAGTCATGTGTATTTTCCTTGCTATTGTTACACAGTAATTAAGATTTACAATGATGCATTGTTAATGCAGCAAAACAATTATTCCATCATCTTTATCTGACTACATTGTTTTCTATATCATGAAGTAAATTAAGGGCATTCACAATATTTCTAACTTGTATTTACAGCTTTAAAGCTAAAACTGTGTTTTACAGATAAGGCACATACACTATTCAGAAAAAGTTAGGAATATTTAGTTTTTGGTTGAAATTTCAGGATGAACATAAAATGTCTTGATTTTTTTAAAAATAAACTAGAGGAGACCATCTCTTAACTTTAGAATGCACATGTCCAACTGATCAATGTTTCAGTACTTTTTGCAGAACTTGCTGATCTCTAACAAGGAGCCCAATAATTTTAGCGGATCTATTTTAATTGAGATTTAAACAGTCCTCCTCTTCATGCTGTTCACACTTTGACATCATGAGACAAAGACAACACCTTACAATTGATCAACAGTACCTCACCATTGTGAGGCTTTAAGCAGGATGCTCTCAGGCAGAAGTTGCCACTGAGCTTAGAGTGTCATCAGCAGGTTGCAACAGAGATAGAGAGAGACTGGAAGAGTCACAGTAAGGCAAAGAAGTGGACGGCCTTTGGCTACATTACATGCTGATGACCACTTCATTACGGAACTGGATGATGAATGTCACACAACTCCAGGATGTTTAAGGGAGGTGAGGGGCAACCAAGTGTCATGTCAGACCATTCGTAACGGTTTACATCAGCAAAGACTGCGTGCTAAACAACCGGCAAGGGTACCTGATCTGGCTAATGCCTTGTGCTCTCCTTGAGGTCTCCAGCATCGTTGACAGCCATAATTTCTGCTCAGAGTGAATTAACTTACATCAATGAAGAGCATAAAAGATCCCTGGCCCATGAAAGACAATGATGCCTGTGCTTGGTAGTGTAATCAGGGTTCCACATCAGCGTGGTCCGCGTGCTAAATGACTTGACACTTTG
This sequence comes from Phyllomedusa bahiana, assembly GCA_025379985.1. Classification (NCBI taxonomy): domain Eukaryota; kingdom Metazoa; phylum Chordata; class Amphibia; order Anura; family Hylidae; genus Phyllomedusa; species Phyllomedusa bahiana. The sequence goes on from JAODAL010000018.1 coordinate 280,996, forward strand.
GTTAAAGGAAACTATCGCCAGATCCTTCAAATAAATAATAATAATAATAATAATCCAGCTCATTGAACATATGGTAAGCATTATTAATCAATTGACTCACGATTGCTGATTATTGCTAATGTTCAGTTTGACCCATGCATCTGTGCCTATATATGGATTTGCCATAGAGGGTGAGATCACCCTGCTTGAAGCCTTGCAATGGTGAGTTACTGTTGATCAATTGAAAGATGTTTTCTGGGTCTCATGATGTCAAAATGTGAACAGCATGATGAGGAGTACTGTTAAATCCCAATTCAAATTAATCCCCTAAATTTATTGGGTAAAAATAACAGTAGAATGCCAGAGTTTAGAGAGGTGGCTGTTTTTATGTATTTTCTAATAGTTGATAGCACTGCCTATATTGTATGATCGGTTGATATGCACAGGGGCATTCTTGCGCTTATAAGCAGTAAAATTGACCTTATAGAAATATCCTTTAGGAGATCACAGGTAAGGGCTGTAATGGGGCTTTCTCCTTAACCACTCTTATATACTGACCAAAAATGCATGAAACAGTCCTTAGTATTTAAATTTTTTTATATCAAAATTGTAACATAACCCACATAACTCTGGGTCTTAATATACAAGGTATAACAATATGAATAAAACCTGTGATACAAAACGTAGTGTCGTCATCAGAGTCTCTCCATCTGAATGACGCCCATCGGTGACGTTTCGGAGGAAAACACACCTCCTTCCTCAAACCAGCGTCATAGACCGTGCTCCTTCACAGAAAAGCATATATTCTGTGATGGAGCACGGTCTATGACGCTGGTTTGAGGAAGGAGGTGTGTTTTCCTCCGAAACGTCACCGATGGGCGTCATTCAGCTCCCGTAATGGCTCGGCTTCTACACTATCTGCTGTAGCTCCATGCTTTGGAAACCAAACAAAGGAGGATTCGTCCCCGATTAAGATGCAGAGACTCTGATGACTACACTACGTTTTGTTTTCACAGGTTTTATTCATATTGTTATACCTTGTATATTAAGACCCAGAGTTATGTGGGTTATGTTACAATTTTGATATAAAGAAAATGTAAATACTAAGGACTGTTTCATGCATTTTTGGTCAGCATTCTTGCGCTTGGCTTCCTTTGTCTTTTCAGCACAATTATTTAACTAAATTTATTGGGTGATTCAGGGATCAAACACCTGTTGTGAATTTTGCCATTAAGCTCATTGTTAGAGATCAGCAAGTTGTGCAAAAAGTACTAAAAACATTTAACAGTTGGACATGTGCATTCTAAAGTTAAGAGATGGTCTCATTTAGTTCATTTGAAAAAAATTCAAGAAATGTTATGTTCATCCTGGAATTTCAACCAAAAGCCAAATATCCTTAATGTTTTGTAAGCAGTGTATTTGTTTTACTGCTTTTTGGATTACCAGACAAATTCACGGTTAAAGTGGTAGTCCAGTTGAATTTTTTTTATTATTAGCATACTGTTCCTCTCACCTTCGATCCAGCGCTGTTCTGTCCTCATGCTTCTTCGGTCTTTAGTTTTCTTCCAGTTTTGAATCAAATGGGGCATCACTGTGCCATTGGCTGACATAACCTTTTGGAGCGCTTATTTCTAAATGGTAATGTCAATCATGTCATGTAATCACTTAAGTCAATCAGCAGCAGAAGTGGTGATGTCCCATTTGATTCGAAACTGGAAGGAAACAAAAGACCAGCGGAGAGTAAGGATGGCACAGTTTTGGATCCCAGTTGAGAGCTGAGGTGAGTATAAATCTTTTTTTTCAATTTTAAAATGGTATCCGTATGCTAAAAAAAATTGAAAAATGTAATCAGACAACCTCTTTATCAACGAGAAAGCACTTTTCAAGATAAGGCTGGAACCAACGTAATCTCTACACTGTAAGCAGAGTTAAAGATGTGTTCCAATATTTAAAAATGCTTGTCAGTCATTCGGGGATGATTGAAAACAGAAAAAAAAGACCTCACCTTTTGAACCTGTTCATTCCAGCACCACCATCACTTGTCCCAGTAATCCCAGCCTATGACTTCACTTTAATTATTCTCGTGACCCCACAGCTATTCACAGGCCACAATGGTCTCTTTCAGAAAATATGGCATGTGATCATTGAGGCCTGTGATTGGCTGCACCATCACTTGAGCACTAATCATGATGTCATCAGCGGGTGCACTGGCAGCGGGGCTGGAACCAGTGGGTTTAGAAGGTGAGTTTTATAGGCTGTTACTATTTTTTTTTATCATCCCTGGTCGACTGACAAGCATTTCAATATTAAAACACCATTTTAAAATTATGCAAATCCTTGAGTGTAAAATCCACATTTTTATCTGATACCATTAAATTCAGTCCCGTAAGATGACAGATGATTACTGGAGTGATACAATGGGAATGGTTATGCTATACTGCATCTATGGGTTCATAATTCAGCAGCCACAGAGATCAAAAACGTTTGCTGTAACTTTGCTGTTTTGTAAATGATACCAAATTCAGTACATTTAAGATAAGGGCAATTCAAGTTGCATTAAAAGGGTTTCCAGATCTTGGGTTTGTTACATGAAGACAACTCCTTCCCATATGTTCTACTGGGAAACTTCAATTTCAAATGAAGGAGTTCCCAAGTTTAGGACAAACCTCTCTAGGAGTTAGGATGGAGAGCAAGTCTAGGAAATGTCTCCTGTTTTGGCAGATTGTATAATGTATGATTGTATGATGTATTACATGGATAACCACTTATTCTTAATGGCCATCAAATAACACCTCAAGTCCCTTTCAGTGAGTGGAGAATTTGAGCCTCATGTATGAAAACTGTCTAGGTCTAAGACCTAGACCATTTGTGGTTTGCATGTCAGTACGATTCTGGTGATACCAAATTTGTAGGGATTTTGTTAAGTCTTAGTACTTTAAAAAAAATAAAAAAACTTTTTCTTTTTTACATTTTCCTTGTAGTGCCATTTTCTACAACCAATTACTATGGACCAAAGTAAGGGCTCATTTCCTGTGGGCTGAAGTGTATTTTTGATTGATACCACTTTGGGATACACATGACTATTTGATAAATTTTTATTAAAATTTTTGGAGGATGCAAAATGCCGGCAAAAATGTAATTTTGGCAATGGGTATTTTTTACAGTGTTTACAATAGAATGTAAATATTATATCGAGCTGTTATAGATGTGGCTCCAACAAATATGTTTAACTCTTATTGTCATTATTCTATTTGTACAATGGCAAAAGAGGAGAGGCATTGGTTTGTATACTGTTCTGCGATAGTAAAATATTGTAGAACAGTGTAAAATATTGTCTCTCCCTTTGAAGCCAGCTTATTGCAGGATGGGACAGGAGTAGTAAAATAGCAGCCATGGAGGCCTTAACTAGGCCTTCAACTGCCATGTTGATAACTGGGCTAATCAGGCAACAAAACATTGTTGACCGTGGCACTTAAGTAGTTAAAATGCCGGGATCTAAGCTAGTTCTGATCCTGGCTGCTAGCGGCACATCCTGCTGTAGTTAACAGCCATTATCTACCATGTATGGAGTTGACTCACCAAGTAAGCTTGCTCCACACACCCTTGCCAGCTTTATGATGTTAAATGTATGTCAAATGACAGTAAGGGATTAAAAAGACAACAAAATGTAATTAATGTTAAATCGCGAATACTTTTATTCTCCATAAAATGAGAATTTCGGAGAGTCTTTTCATAGTTTCATAGTTTGTAAGGCTAAAAAAAGACAAGTCGTCCATCTAGTTCAGCCTGTTGTGCTAAGGTGTTGATCCAGAGGAAGGCAAAAACCCCCAATGAGGTAGAAGCCAATTGTCCTCATTTTAGGGAAAAATTCCTTCCTGACTCCAATCTGGCAATCAGAAAAATCCCTGGATCAATGACCCCTCTCCTGAATCCTAGTCACTATAACTTGTTATATTATTACGCTCCAGAAATGCATCCAAACCCTTTTTGAACTCGGTTATTGAATTCACCATGACCAGTCCCTCTGGCAGAGAATTCCATAGTCTCACTGCTCTTACAGTAAAGAATCCCTTTCTATGTTTATGTAGAAACTTTCGTTCCTCAAGACGTAAAGGATGCCCCCTTGTTCTAGATACAGCCCTGTGTATAAATAAATCTTGGGAGAGATCTCTATGTTGACCTTTGATGTATTTAAACATATTTATTATGTCCCCGAAGCCTTCTTTTCTCTAAACTAAATAACCCTACTCTTGCCAATCTTTCTGTGTACTGTAGTCCACGCAGTCCTTTTATTATTTTTGTTGCCCGCCTTTGTACCTGTTCAAGCTCTACAATGTCAGTTTCTCAATATTTTGCTCTGTCTCTTATTCTACTTGGAAAGGTAGGCATAAATTGATCATTGGAAGTTACCATTTTCCTTGTCAAAAGGGTATGTTCACACACAATCTGACCATCTTAACACCCACTGCACAATTTCAGATTGTGTAGAGACGCACCCCATTAACAAAATAAATAAAAACCCACAGTTGTGCAGTTCCTATGTTATTTCTCCTGGAAATGCATGTAGAAATAGACAATACATCTTATCCAAGATAAGAAACTTGTTATTTTGTAAAATACAAGCATTTACTAAAACGGACATGTATGAAGAACAAACTTTTCTTTAAAGAATTTCAAAGAAAAACCAACTGGTCCCTATATTTGTTAACAGAAATGCCTATTTCAGAAAACCCACTTTCATATACAAGCAGTCCCCGGGTTACAAACGGGATAGGGACTGTAGGTTTGTTCTTAAGTTGAAATTGTATGTAAGTCGGAACAGGTATATTTACTAAATGTAATTCCAGCGAAAAAAATTTTTTTAGCTTTGGATAGTACAGGGAACAGTTTTTACATTTGTTTTGCTGTCTGTACCCTTTTTTAGAAGATTTCACCAAACTTTCTGTATCTGATATGCAGCTGTGGCATGCTGGCACTTGGTTATCATCGGGCGTGTTAAATGTCAGCCACGCCCCATAAGTCTCCGTTTGTAACTAGGGGATGTATGTAAGTCAGAACGATGTAAGTCGGGGACTGCCTGTACTGTTTTAGAAACATTTTGTAAAAGAGGGGATAGCTCATCTTTACAAAGAGTATCCCCTGTTTTGAACGACCTGTTCTATATTATTTAGGCAACCAATTCATTTGAATTGGTAGTAATGTAATGCTTAAAGGAGTTTTCCAAGTCAATATTTGAAAAAACATTGCTGCTGCAAGACAATAAAAAATTCATACTTCCCTCCTGACTCACCTCCGTTTCAGCACTGCTTCTGTCAGTTCTGATCCTTGGTTCTTTTGTTGACTTTGGACTCCTGTCGGTCAGTTTGTGCGTGCTGCAATCGCTGATTGGCTGCATTAGTCACATATCGGTGCCATCACCATTCAGAACATTTACCTCCAAGAGGTGATTTTATATAATGACATATGACTGCAGCGGTGTGCATAAGCTAACTGTCGGAAGCCACAAGTAAACAGAAGGTGATTCTGAAATGGAGGCGAGTGGGAAGGTAAATATGAATCTTATATTTTCTTGGAGCTACAGTAATTTTGTTAATAGTATTCACCTGGACAAACCCTTCAATTTTCCAATGGTGAGGAAAAGGAAGAATGCATTCAAAAGTCTAATACTTGCAAATAATATGTTTTCTTGTTCATCAGAAACCAAACTATTTAAAAACCATCATAAGCCATTACACATCCAAATAAGACAGTATGGGTGTCCCACCAAAAGTATGAGAGGGAAATGGTCTTATTTCAACCACCAAAATCAATATTTTCATTTGAAAAGCGGTACGTGTCATTAATAATCTCTTACATAAAACATTCCTAAACCTGTTCATCCACTTCTCATTCCTAGTCATTAATGAAGAACTCTGATCTACTTCTAAAACTAGTTCCATAATTAAAACATATCACGTATGGCTTAAATTAGAAACCCAGACATTTGTTAGTCGACATCTAAGAGCAAAGGAAGAACTGAACATTTGCATTGCAAATTTCACATTTCCCTTTCTCTTTCTACTCATTTGTAAAAAGTTAAATTATTTTTCCACTCCAGTAAAAGCAAATTTATCAGTTACAAGAAAATACATCACTGACAGATGGATGACTACTTGTGCAGCTAACATTACACTAGAAATTATGGAAAAGCTTCAACAAAAATCAAAGCAATATGATTTCTGTAAAAATAATAGCAGCATATGGATCAACAATAAAAAACATTTGCTGTCAGATAATATGGTGATCTTTCCAACAGAAAGTAAGAGAGCTGGCCATTTGCCATATTTTGGAGCCAGCTATGAAAAACTGACTGGCGTTTCATTTTTAGCCAATAATCCACAGTAGACAGGAACCCTTTTTTCTCAGTTTCTCTCCCTACTTTGGTTTCAAAACATTATTCTGTAACTCTTCACTAATGTCACATGGATAAAAAAGTTATTTATTCATTATTTGAATTAAAAAGGAGGGGGTTTTGTTATACAGTGTACCCAAATCTTGTCACACATACACATACTTGAGAACTTGTTTTATGTAAATAGGTTATGGGATACATTATCATTCACTATTCAAAGACTAGTTTCATTGTAAGGGTATGTTCACATGGCATTTGTGGATCCGTGTTGGATCCAAAAATCGCATCCCAAAACACTGCGATAGGATCCAACACGTATCCAAAATGCAGCTGCATGTTTGGATGCGTGTTGGATGCAGCAGGATCGCACCCTATCATTTTAAATAGGGCTCCTGCTGCGTCTTTCAGACCAAGAATTGACATGTCAATTCTTAGAACGGATCCGATAGACGCAATGAGACACGCATCGGCGATCACTTGTGTGAACGCTGATGTGTGTTTCATATTAAAAGTAATGTAAATCACATTGCTATTTGTTAGCTGCGTGTTTTGGTCCATTTGGGGTCCAACAGACGGATCCAAACAAGCAGCTAAAAGCGTATGTTACACGGAGTAAAACACGCCGGATGAACATACCCTAAGAGTGTTTTGTTATTTTCTTTATCTTTGAGGTGGGCTATGCTTTATTTGATTGCAAAATGAACAAAGGATAATTACAGTCTGGTTCATGTAATACAGAATTGTGATGGTGAGTCTCTTGACCAGGCTAGTGGACAAATGGAGCAGGTTGCCCTGTGACATTTATGAGGACATCATAATTAGTAGAGCTGCATATGGAAAACTTACTGTATACCGCATCCATTATTTGTATACACTATGAGTAGAGCTCATTGCTGTGGCAGGCACAGTAACAGATGAGAAGAGTAATGAGGTTGATGACCGTGCGTTTGATCTATTTTTTTGAGGACATAACTCATTTGCTTTAGGCTGATGTGGTAGTCTTCTATTCTTTTTTTAGGGGGACTTCTGCGTACTACAAATAAAGTATTAAGATTGAGGCCCTATGTAAATTCTCTACGTAGTATAAAGTCACATGGTGAGGTCTCTGGCTTTGGAGATGCAGCTGAAAACTATGCCACTATAAGGTTTTACTTTTAATCAGCGCGGTTTTCAGATCGAAAACCATGCTGTATAGCCATTAACTGCATAGCCATTAACAATCAATATGAAAAATGTGCCAATTTCCAGTGAAACCATAGGTGGGTGCAATCTAAATAGCCGTACCCGTAAAAAACATTTTTTTCCCATGTGTCTGACAGTGGGATGAGGGGCAGGGACACATGTGATGCACATTTTAAGGTCCATATGGAATATCTTTAATAACCTTTGGCCATGTAAATACATAACTAACCTTTTACATCTCAATCATGGTTTATTTCTTGAAGTGATAAAAAAACAGACTCCATGGTAAGTTTTTGGTGATCTTTCACACAAAGCAGTCAAACTTTATGGCTGCAGTAAAAACCATCAATGAAGGCTAAAAAGAATTTGTTGTTAAAGTCCAGCTCATCTTACCAGCATATATCTACCAGATGGATTTTGAAGAAATATTCTCATTTCATTAATTACCTCTAAACATTAGCAATAAAGACTATTACCAAATACATTGCTTTTCTGATTTTGCTTCTCTTCAGAGATATGAGTAGATCTTATCTTTTCTTTTTGCTCACAAATTTTTCTACTGGTCAAATTCTTTCTTACTGGTCACCTCTCTCATCTTTTACTGACCAAAGCAGTAGTTGGGATGACAACATACTTCCTGCTGTGCTCCTCAACTTGAAACACAGGACCTCATTTACATTACTTATTGACAAGCTTTAATCTCTTACCAAAATTTGACATACTGGTACGTCATAATACTGGTAAGGTTGTATGGAGTCTGTGCCATATGCAGTGTGTGCCTGCTGATTCTTACACCTCACAACCTCTGCTTATAGTAGGTAGCAGAGCTGGCTGTGATCTCTGCTGTTTAACCCTTTAGACACCGCGGCTGTTGCACACTGTTGCAATTATATCGCGGGGAAACAATGGAAGCAGGAAGCTAAATGAAGGCTTCCATAGCCGCCATCTTATCAATTCTTTCACTTCCTGCTTCAGACAGGTAGCAATAGAACTGCCTTCTTAATATACCCATCTGCTTTACTTATATAATGCAGAAGGGTGTACCAACAATTGTGCCCCCTAGTGGTCAAGTATCCTATGGGGACTAAATGTACAAGTAAAAGAAAAAAATTATTAAAAGTAAAAAAAAATTTATTAAAAGTAAAAAAAAAAAAACTTTTTGCCATTTTACAAATAAATGAATAAAAGAAGAAAAAAGTTGCACATTATTGGTATCAACGTGTTTGTAAAAATGCAATCGATTAACATAAAACATCATTTATCCTGTCAGCTAAACAATTTTGTCAAAATTGTTTTTTTTGTGGTAATTTCATGTCCCCTAAAATTTGGAATAAAAAGTGAACAAAAGTCACATATATCCCAAAATGTGTACAAAAAAACTACACTTCAGACTACTAAAAATGTGCACTCACTCAGGTCCATAGGTGGGAAAAAAAAGGTTATTGATTGTAGAAAATGTCGCTGAAGTGCAAATTTAAGAAATAAAGAATGTTATAATTTTTTGACAGTACTACAAGATAATAAAAATTCTACATTTTTGGCATCACCGGAATTGTATCAATCTGCAGAACACAGATAACACATCTTTTACACTGAAGAGTGAATGCAACAAAAACAAAATCCCTGCAAACATGGCGCATGTACTTTTTTTCACATTTCACCTCACTTATTTTTTTTTTCAGTTTTCAAGTACATTATATGGTACGGTCAATGGCACCATTGAAAAGTACATCTGTCCTGCAGAAAACAAGCCCTTATAGGTCTATGTAGATGGAGAAACAAAAAAGGAATGGCTTTTGGAAGTCAGGGAATGAAAAAATGAAGAACCATATTATTATGACCATGTGACAGGAGCAAGATTATTCTTTTAGCCTTCTGTAGTCTTCAGCACTGCTGTTAAGACCCCTCCATTACCCATGCCTCTCTAGCAAGTTCAGCTAGGATTAACAGAGTTGGTATGTCAATCATTGCTGTAGAAACACCCACAGCCTAACCAGGAAATGCGATTCTGAAGCTGCCTGTGGCTCTGTAAAACGGCATGGTAAGAAAACCCCCTTAATAGAGTATGTTTAAAGCCATGAGTATTTTATTGAATGCTGGATTTTTCATGACTTAGAGACCAAACAGCAGTGCGAGACACAAGTCAGACAGGAGGTGTGTTTCAGACTACTTTTCAGCTTGTACTACCATGTAGCAGGTCTACAATCACTGATCTTCAGTGTGCTAAAATGGGGCACCAAAGACAATTTTCTGCAGGTATGCATCACCTACACAGGCACTAAGACGAGCTCAAATTTGGATCCTAAAATGCGGCTTTTTGAGTTCTTATTCTTTATGGGACAAGTAATGTATTTTATATAGTTTAGTAAAAAATGATGTAATAAAATTAAAATGTTCTTTATTCCTCACAGAGAAAACTAAAGGGAACAACAAAAAACAAGCTGCATCAACCTCCCCCCTAAAAAGTGAAGAGTAAAAAAAGAACTGCAATTTTGCTGTTGTTTTTCTCTTCAGTTTTCTCTTTGAGGAGTAAAGAACATTTTTACTTTATTATACAGTTTTGTGACAAATATGGCAATATTTAAAAAATAAACCCTCAGATGCTGTCATGAGGGTTCCCTCTGTTCCCCAATTAATGACAACTGTTGTTGGGTTGTTACATCAGTCAAGGGAAAGCTCTCAGATCTGCCATATAAGAAATTTGATAAAACACTAATACATAAGTACTGCAGTGTACTGTGCAAACAATCAAATGTTCCAGTAGTCCTCTGGACAATTGGAGCACAAATTTAGTGCAAAAAATGTTAGTAAAGAATTACTTTATCTTGTCACCTTTTTCCCAAAAATGAATGAAAAGGAAGAATAATTGAACCAAAAAATGGTCCCAATAAAAAATTTAGCTTACCCCAAAAAAAACAAGCCCTCACTATTTTGGTGATGGAAAATAAAAACATTATTAATGTCACAATATAAAACAAAGCAATTTAAAAACATATTTTTAAAAGTAATTACATTAAAAAAATTGCCCCGCACCCCTTAAAATTAGACAAAAAAACGATGGTGGATCTTTCAATTTTTTACAATCTATCCAACAAAAAAATATGATGCGATTAAAAAGACAATAGTCCGAAAAAAGACAACTATCTAATGAATATTTGACGTCAAGATAACGTTATGGCTCAACAATAACGAAAAAAAAAATTAAACAGCTGCATCTTCATGGGGTAAAACCTTTACTTTTTAGTAAACATATCTTTTTGTTTTTTACATTCAGACTATAGCATCACACTGTATGATTTTCTGAACACCCAAAAGCTCTATGTAAGAAAACCTTACTAATTCACGTATAAAAATTACAGAAAAAATATAAATTATACAACTCAACCATTAAAAAACTTCAAAGTATATGCATCCTGTGCTCTTTACTAGACTTACTCGACTTTGCTTGAAACTTCCATAGAAATGAATGGGCAGAGACACACAAGAACAGCCTACTATGTGTATCAAAACAACAAAAATCACATAAAGGGTGGACAAATACATGACATAAAAAGTAGTATTTAAATATAAATAATGTGTTACTAAATTAGTCAAAATTACCCAAAAATTTGTAAAACGAGATATTTAAACATCATCATAAATTTTAAATTTGGGGGAAAACAGCTTTTTTTAAACCCCCAAAACGATCCCCCTGTCTTTTGAGGGCGGGCATTTCAGGTCGTTCGTTGAGCATGTCTTTTGACGGTTTTCTCAACACGCGGTTTGCGGCGCCCGGGGCCGCAATTGCGCTGGGGTCCCAGAGATCTCCCGCAGGCATCGGGGAGCGGGGAAACCCCGCAACCCCATGCTTTTTAAACCCCTTTTATTGCGGCGGGGTTATCGCAAACAAATCAAAGGGGTTCCCCCGCTCGTGGCGATCGGGAAAGCCCCGGTGACCCCACAGAGCTCGGGACCGCCCCGCACAGTCAGCTTGGGAACCTACGTGGGGCCCCGAGTTGCTGTGTATAAGCCGTGATTAGGCGCATGTGGCTGTCCAATCATGCCCCGTGTAAACTAAACGATTTGCATGTATTAGCATAAGAATATGCTAATCATTACAAGTGTAAAAAAAAAAAAAATTAAAATGTTAAACAGTTCTCCCTTATGGGATTAAAAAAAAAGTACAAAAAAAACCCCTAAAAAGGTTAAAAAAAAGAAAAAAAAAAATTTTAAAATAAAAAAAAATATTTAAAAAAAAAATTTAAAATAAATTACCGACAAAAAAAAAGCTAACATATTTGGGTTTCCCCACGACGTAATAACCCGTAGAATAAATCTAACAAGTTATTAAGTGTGAAATGTAAGGTGTAAAAAAAAAATTTAAAAAACAATTTTTTTTTACAAAAAAAAAAAAAAAAAAATACTGCAATTTTTTTATAAGTGTACTTAAATATTCCCCCATAAAGTACAACTTGTTCGAATAAAAAAGGGCTCATACAAAAGCGTCATTGAAAAAAAAAAAAAGTTTTTTAAATTTAAATGCAAGGAGGCCAAAAAAAAAAAAAAATGTTTTGTCATTAATATTTTCGGCGTTCGGCTTAAAGGGGTTTTTAAAAGGGGTTTTGCCACGAAGGAAAATTTACGTGGGAAGTTTGTAAATGAAATATAAACATTTTCCCATTATATTATTAAAAATTTGCACCGTTTTTTTTTAGCTCTCCTTTAGTGATCCTTGTTTACCTTTATTTCGGGGATACGCCCGGGTAGAGCTCCCCAGTCCAGGCATTCTCGAAATCACCCCTCCTCTCAGCGCACAGGTGTTCAAACCCCAGTGCTGTATTTACTCTGTCCTTTTTCCTCCTTAGCAATTAGTCAAACAGTACAAATAAATTAAAAAAAGAAACCTCAATGAGGTCTGTGTATTGATAAAGAGAAATAAAATCCACAGGTTGGTTCCTGCAGGGATTTGAACCGAGGACCCTTGTGCCTGGAGGCAAAAGTTTTACCTCTGAACTACAGTGTAGCTACTTACAATTCTATACATAAACAGACCTTTCTTTGACTACAGAGAGGAAAGGCCTGGTGATGTAATCCTGCTGGGTCACATGATATGCAATTCAAACAAATCACACACGCCCTCTTCTGAGCACACAGAGCTGAAGAGCTGGATAAAGGAGGTATGAAATGAGATCGTGGCAAAACCCCTTTAAGTAGTTTTCTTAGACAATTATTTGCATAGTTCAAGACTTAACAGTATTGAATTAAGTCTAAGGTGTGCATACCCATACAGCACCAAAAATACCAGTCAAAAAACAATAAATAAATAAACATATTAGATGCTCCTTCTAGATCCTTCACACAGTTAAAAGGGTTTTATCATGAAGACACTCCATGCCTGGTTTGTTCTGCTTCAGCTTTTAGTGTGTTCAAAAGGTGGCGTGTATAATTTGTTTGACCTGCATATTATGTGACCCAGCGAGCTTGACATTACCATACTTTTCCCCACAGGGTGCTCACTCTAGTAAAACAAAGGTCTGTTTATGTAAAGCTACAAGGTAGCGGAGTGGTTAGTACTTCTGCTTTTGTTGCCTTATTTTCTTGAATTTCTTAAAAGGCTTTGTTCACCTGATGACTATTTTATCATTTATAAACAGTGCATTTAAAAGCCGCTGTGTTTAAAGCCTTCATTATAGTCCAGTGCTATGGCTAAAATTCTGTTGGTTTTGAAGCTTGTCGACATCTTAGTTGAGCTCCTGAGATTTAGTGGGACAGTTAGAGCCTGACTACATGGTAATGATTTATAGTCGGTTTTTAATATGGTTTTCAGATTTTTTAACTTTCTGTAAACCATTTCCATAGACCTCAATAGAAAATCTGAGCTGTGGTCTACAACTTTCCGATTTACAGACAGTTGTATTTCAAAACTGGCGTGTTTTCAAAAAACTTGGAACATGCACAAAAATCTTGGAAAACAGCAGATTATTGTACTATTCAATGCAATGGGATGGCCAAAATCTGAAAACCATTTCCAAATATTGTGCAAAAAAAAAAAAAACAGACTGTAAAATTCTGGTTGGATTCTAATTTAGAATCCGAGCAGTATTTGTACATTGCTTTGTGGACACAGCCTTAGGATTTTCTACACTGTAATTATAAATTTAGGGTACATGTAAATTGCTAAACGATTACATTTTTTATGGGAGGAGGGGAGCGGAGTGGAAAATAAAACTAATTTGGCCAACTTTATTACATGAGTTGCTACAAATGCAACTATACCAAAGTTGTGTTTTTCATCTTTTTAACACTTTTGCTAAATAAAAACACTTTTTCTGGAAAAAAAAAGTTTTTTTTTTATTTCTTTGTGTGAAAGTTGTTGTTTAAAGAAAAAAGCTATTTAACCTGAGTCCCATTAGCGGATGTCATTTGATTGTTTCATAAAATGCTGTGGTATACTCAGTATCTCAAAACTATTTTGCTGGTCACTAACAAACTGGCAGCCGTAACTTTCACACAGCTTAATTAGCATATCTCCATTTAAAGCCACCATAGTTGCCACACGATTGTGTCGCAGGGCACCGATAGGTTGCCCCCTTCTTATATCTAACTACTTTGATCTGGTGGTTGCGATTCACTACATCTACTGCATTTAAGGGCTAGCACAGCTAGGATGTCGGTTGTGCAATATATTTCTATCCATTGGATGAAACTGTTTTTTCATTGCTGAACTGAACAGACATTTCTGTAAATTTATGAAGTGGTTAAAGTGCAAATTTCCATTAACAGATCAGGACACCCACAAGGTAACCGAGCAGTAATCTGGGTGTCTATAAAGGATATAGGCCACTACTTGTGACAATACAGTATATGTATTTTCTATAGAGCAGCATTATCTATTATCAAACAGTCTGTGTTTGCCAACACAATAACATCATAGAATTTGATTTCAACTTTTGCAGGTTCTTTCTTTTGTCAAATTGAACTATCTGTAAATAATTTTGTGAAAATCAAAGTGTATTTCTTCCTTTTCCTTTAGTGGTGCAGAAAGATAAAACTATACAACAATCAATAGACTGATATCTATGTACAGCATTGCAGCATATTAATAGATGAACACAACGGTTGAAAACATTCTGCTAAATGAATGACCATTAAAACCCAGATTATAAGAAGAACATTTTTAACCTGCATCATAAGACTGTTGATCGATGCTTGTAACAATGCCTGAAGAATTATGAATTTCCACATAAATCTATTTCCCTTAAATCTATGGATCTAAGCAGACACAAAAAAGACTACAGTGAATGTAGACCATGTTCTTTTATAATCAATCTTCCAGCTGGCAACCATGGAAACTGGCACACGCTGGTAACTACGCCACTCTGAACATGGCAGGGGCCGGATGGCAGAAAGCATAAACCGCATTCTTTGCAGTGCTTTTCTTGTGAATGAAACTCATGACTCCAGAAATCTCCAAAAGCTGTCTGGGAACAGCTCCAAATTTCATTTGCATTATTAAAGGACCATGGAGTGTCGAAAGATGGAGAGCTAGTTTTAATATACAGTAGACACAAAGCCAAATTAGTTGTAAACAAGAACTTCACGTTTATAAAGCAGAAACATTTTACTGGAAATTGTAAACTCTAAAAAAGAAAAACTTCAATTTGAAAACAATCTAAAAATACACATGTAAAATAAAGAAAGCTTTACTGAGCACGTCAGAAATCAAAATTTAAATTAAGCCTAAATGAGGATATTCGCAAATAGTAACATATAAATGTATTTAAAGCATATAACCCATTGCATAGAATTAAATTTTTGCATATGGTTTTAATGGTCCAAAGTAATAATGTGGCACAAAATTATAGCATTAATCATCCGTTTTTTCAAGGCACTGATATTTAGCTTTAAATTAAGCCAAAATTTTAGGCTCACTATCCATGCATGGCACAGATGGATTATAAATCTCCCACAATGCTAAACTACAACCAGTCAGTCTCAGATTACTCATATCCAGTGTATGGCTAAATGCAAAATTGTCACTAAGCTACCTGCAATAAACCCTCAGGTAACCCCTTAGGCAGGGTTGGGGACATAGCAAGGATTCGGCAATAAGAATACAACCAATTGAATGTACAGGAGAGGACTAACACTAAGGAAGGACACCAACAACTGGGCGCTGGGTAATGGGAAGTGCGATCCTTAATACCCTAAGGACAGGAAGGATAGGCTGGGGAAGAGTTTGAATCAAAGGGAGTCATCGAATGCACCGCTAGTGGCCAGAATCGGAGGTGCAGTAGAGGAAGCAGCAGCTGAAGGAGGAAGACGCTGCTCCAGACCACAGCGTGGGCAGGCAAGTTAGGCATGAAGTGGGCACAGCCATGGCCTTTGACTGTTGCATGCAGTGCTATAGTACCCCCCCAGGTTTACCCTTCTTTTGAGCCTGGAGTCCATGAAACCATTGAACTAATGTGGTGGCATTAATTTTTTTTGTGGCTCCAAGGACCTCTTTCCAGGACTATAACCCTTCCAACTGAGGTAGAAGATTTTGCCTCCGGAGCATATTATGTCCTGGATCTTTTTAACCTCATAGGTGTCCCCAGTCGAAGAGACAGAGGATGGAGAAATCATCCTGCTGGAATACCGGTTTAGGATCAGCAGTTTGAGAAGAGACACATGGAACGCATTAGGAATAGGGAGAGATGGAAGGAGGCAGAACTTGAAAGACACCGGATTTAATTGTTGTAGGATGGGGAAGGGTCCAAGGTAATGAGTCGCCAACTGAGTCACCAGTTGCCATGTACACTGAAAGTTGCATAGTTGAGCGTCCACTGCTGGAACATCTGTGAAGGCTGGTATGGGGAGAGAGAGGTGAGGGTGCTGGCTGAAAATTATATGAAAGGGAATATCTTTTGAGGAATCACTGGAATGATTATATGCAAATCCTGCCCAGTACCGTAGGTCCACTCAGTCATCTTGACAAGCAGACACAAAGTGACGAAGATACAGTAGCCTCCTAGTATCTTATTCACTTGCTCAACTTGACCATTAGTTTGGGGTGGCATGCAGAGGACAAATCAAGCTGGAGTTGGAGCTTGGAACAAGGGCATGCCAGAATTGGGACGTAAACTTAACCCCTCTGTCAGAGGTGGGCATCCCATGCAGACAGGAAATGTAGAGAAGGAAGACCAATATAAAGAATGAAGTGTGCCATCTTCGAAAAGCGATCCACTACAACACATATTACCAAGCAGCCCACGGAGGATGGCAAATTGGTAACAAAGTCTATAGCAATATGGGTCCAAGGGGTTTTGAGCACAGGCAGGGGCAGTATGAGACCAGTAGGAATCTGGTGAGAACTCTTGTTGTGGGCACAATTAAGACACACAGCCACAAAGTCTTTAACATCCTGCCATAAGTAGTATCGAGAGACCAGGTCAAGAGATCTGCAGACACTGGAGTGACCAGCAACAGAAGAGACGGGGCCCCAGGACATGAACCATTTTCTTACAGCTTGGTGCACATTCATCTTTCCCGGAGTAATTTTACACAATTTTATAGATGTATCTGTAATAAGTCATTCTGGGGTATTATGTGCTGTGGGTTTGGCATGGAATCCGAGATGTCTGAGGCCCGAGATAGCACATCCGCTTCGATGTTCTTGGCTGCAGGTCAAAAGTGGAGATATAAGTTGTAGTGGGAGATGAACAATGACCAGCGGGCTTAGTGAGGGTTTAAGTGCTGTGCTGTTGGTGGATACACCAGAATTTTGTGATCTGTGTAGATCGTTAGGGAAAACACCCTCCAGCCAGTGTGACCACTCCTCTAAGGCCAATTTTATGGTCAACTCCGTCTCCAATGGAGTAGTTCCTCTCAGCTGGCGAGAAGGTCTTAGAGAAGAACCCACAGGTAAAGAATTTGCCCTTGACAGACTTTTGTAGCAGGACCGCTCCGGCACTGACTGATGAGGTATCAACTTCTAGGAAGAAAGCTCTCTCCAAGTCAGGACGATAAAGCACAGTCCCAGGGGAGAAAGTGGATATCCATTGAGAAAATGCTTTTTCTGCTTAAGGGGTCAACAAGAGTGGGTTACTGCCCTTCTCAGAAGGACCAAAAAGGGTAGAAAAGTAAAATAATTTGCGAATCTGATAAATCACTGGATAGCTCATAAACCCACCAGGCATGGCCAATGGTTGTCAGAGCATCTCCCCGTTGCCACCGGGGAGTAACCTAGACAAGAGCTCTGCCGTAGAGCAGGGAAAAGATGAATGTCACTTTCGCTTAGTCCGAGATGAACTGGTGGGCCAGGACCTCAAACTGTATGGTACACTGATTCAGGAACCCATGGCAAGTTTTGGAGTCTCCACTGAAGCAAGGATGAAGTGGCAGATGCAGACAGAAGCTGATTGACATTGGTGAAAATGGAGCAGGCATCTAGCCAGGAACAGGAGCTGAGGCCAGAACTGGAGTGGTTTACGGGAGAAAGGCTGTTAGGTTCTGTAGCATAAGGAATAGCTGCTTTTGGTGGGTGCCCCGGCGCATTACTTCTGTGATGAGGCTTTGTGCAACTGGTAGAGGGGCATCGTTACCCTCAACGTAGGTCCTTGTAGTGACAGCTGACAAGAAGGGTAACATGGTACAGGAAAATGAGGCAAGAGCGTAGTCAGGGCACAAGCAAGTTTTCAGTACAGGCAAGGCAGGTTCAGGTACATAGCAAGCATTCGGCAAAAGGAATATAACACATAGCAGAGGACCGACACTAAGGAAGGACACGAACAACTGGGTGCCAGGTAATGGGAAGTGCAATTCCCTAATATCCTAAGAACAGTAGGAATAGGCTGGGTAAGAATTTGAATGATGAGCACTGGCCCTTTAAATGAAAGGGATTCAGCACGTGCCCTCTAGTGGTCAGAACCAGAGGTGCAGCAGAGTAAGCAGCAGCCGGAGAAGGAATACGCCAGCAGGGAGGTCGGACCCGGACCGCAGCACGATCAGGAAGGTTGGGGAGAAGAAGGCGCAGCTGCGGCCTCAGGAGCGGAATGCTTCACGCAACACTATATCCATTTTAGACTTAAAGGGGTTGTCTCATCATGTTTTACAGAGCCACAGCCAGCTTGAGACTCAAACTTCCTGGTTAGGCTGTGGGCAAGTCTATAGCAATGATTGGCATATTAGCTTAGATATTCCTAACTGATCCTGTTACAGTGACATGATTGCTAGTAGTTGGTAAACTGTAGTACAAAGGCTACAGAGCTCTTAAGGGTTAAATCTTGTCACTAATCTCCTGTCTTTCAGATAAGGAACACAGCAGGGATTAAGTTATCATCCCAACCACTGCTAGAGAGAGGTGGTCAGTAATTACGGAAGATTGGGTACAGAAGAAGATGATAAGATCTGCTCCTAACCCTGAAGAGAAGCAAAATCAGAAAAGCAATGTATTTGGTAAGAGTCTGTTCTTTATTTAGCTTTGCCTACATGGCTTATCAATTAACCTGGAATACCCTTTTAAGGACCAACCTTTTTTTCTATCAAAAAACATAACTTTTTAATTTTTCTGTTGACGTAACTGTATAAGGACTTGATTGTTGCAGGATCAGTTGAATTTTTAATGGCACCATTTTAGGGTAGATGTAACATATTGGTTCATTTTTGTTAATTCTTCTTGGAGGGGAATAGAAAAACACAGCAATTTTGCCATTGTCTTTTATATTTTAGTTTTCTGTTCACCATGCAGCATAAAAAATGTGTTACCGTAATTGTGTAGGTTGGTACACTCAAGAGACTTATAGTTTTTTTTATTGGTCCATCAATGTAACAGTATGTGTGTTTTTTATGCAGGACAAGATATAGTTTCTATTAAAACCAGTTTTGAGTTTATTGGACTTATTAATTACCATTTGTTATTTCTTTGGGTGGAAAGATAAAAAAAAAAAAGAAATACAACATTGCTTATCAGATTTTTTTATGCTTTTCGCCATGTGGTTGCAATAACAAGTCAACTTTATTATTTGGGTCTTTAAAATCACAGTGATAAGTTATATGTGTTTTTTTTTGTCAACACTTTTTTCAGTCAATTTTAATGAAAAAAGATGTATTTTATTTTATCAATAAAACAGTACATGCAAATATATCTCCCAGATTTGTCAATCTCAATTGTGTCTAGATTTAAATGCACTGTTCTACGAATCAACACAGACATTCCCCTAGCATGCGAGGACAATGTGGAGTGGAACAGCCAAACTACGGTTTTTAAAGGCAGTGAAGGCGTTCGGCAAATGTGTCTTCTGGAGGCAATGTCAGCCTAATGGGACTTAAGGTATCTCATGACCAGGTTATGTTTGAGAGAACCATTTAACTCTCTAACATTCCAAGATAAACACTTTGCTATATTTTGTTTCAAATTTGTTTTTTACAGTGCACTTTTTTTTTTACAGTTTTAACTTTTTTTTTTTCTTTTATTTATAGTCCCACTATGGGACTTTCCATTCCGAACTTTTTACCGCTCATGTAATGCTTTGGTACACTCAGTATATTAAAGCATGCCAGTAATTGTATAACTATGTTAGGCTCCCAGCTGCCATGGCAACCTACGGATCGCTGCCATCATGTTTGTGGGGTGCTGAAAGGAGACAAAGGAAACCCCTCTCTTTGTTTATCCACCTAAATGCCACAGTCACTATGTACTCATCTTATGGTAGACTATGCATTTTGGGCCCATAGGTGTTCTAGAGTTTTTTAGCAGTGGACCATGAAAATGGAACAAACCCTGCAATTTTGGCATTTGGTTTTAAGGTTTAACTTTACAGCGTTCACCATGAGGTTTTAATGACATTATAACTTCGCTATGTGGTTTGTTACAATATAGCAATATCAATTTTATATTTTTTTTATGTTTTAATACATAAACACTATTTTTAAATCATCATAGTCTGTCGGCCATAACTTTATTTTTCTGTATATGGAGCTGTATAAGGGCTTGTTTTTTGCGGGATGAGATGTTTTCACTGGCACCATTATAGGTTTCATATTATGCTTTTTTCGCCTTTAATTTAGGAAGCAAAAAAAAAAAAATCCAGCAATCCTGCCAGTGTTTTTACTTTTTACAACTGTCGCCATGCTGTAAAAATACCACATTTTAGAACTTTTTTCAAAAAGTGTTTTTATTGTGTTTTGCCATTGTATGTTATTTTGTTTACGGCATTCATCATGTGGGTTAAATAACATGATAACCTTATAGGCTAGGGTATTATGCATGTGGCAAAAACAAATATGGTCCAGGTGAGTTAATGACAGAGGCAACCCAGAAACCTTTTTTGAGCCCAACTACCCGAATATGATGTAAACTTACATCAAATGTTGGGAAGGGGCTAGAGGATTAGAAATGCCTGGCATAAACGTTTCTCTATTTTAAGATAAAAGTAGAAAGAAAATCGTATAAGGCCAGACAAGATGGACCATGTGGTCTTTTCTGCTGTCAGTGTTCTATGCTTCAACCAGAGGCTAAAGAATTGTGAGAATTTCATGGTTCTCTGTGACTGCAATATGAAATATATTTTTTGTAAAGATTAAATTCTGTTTTAGATTAAAGCATACCATTAATTTTATTGTTTTCACAAATTAGCACATATAAGTCTAAGTATCTTTGTACTACATTTTGTAAGTTAAAGCAAGTTAAGGGAGGAGGCAGATGGAGCTGCAGTTTAAAGATGACCTGGAGGATAATACATCAGCTAGTCTTAAAGTACAATACACAGCTGTTTAGCAAGCATGCAGAAAGAGACTGCATGTTTATTAAAATCAGAAAAAAAATATGCATGTAAAACACAAAATATCTAACTAGATACTATATATGTATATTGTACATGTACCCTACCAGTCAAATGTTTTAAAGCAACTACATTTTTCCAGTTATTTTTGACAGTAATACAGTTCTAGTACAGCACATAATGTAAAATGGTTCAAAGATTCAAAAATAATATGAATTTTTAACCTCAAACGCAAGTCTGAATGTCTGATTTTAACCATAGGACTCTTTCCAGAAAATACATCAGCTCAGAAAGCAAAGTATAGTTTAAATTTGGATGCAAACTATGCCTACATGTGTCTCACAGGTGTGGAGATGAATTTTAAACCCTCTAGTTACATATAACAGAATGCATTACAATATGCTTTGGGGCTATTGCAGATTGATATCATAATGGCCAGAAAATGTATAGGTCTGCCCTACAGAAAAATTGTTAAAGGTGACTGTCAGTACAGTTTCCTTTACCATCAAAAGGCATTTGTAAACTAGAGAAAAATCTCTGACAGGAAGAGGTCTGGTAACCCAAAGGCCACTACAAAATCAGTTGACAAATCAGTTTACGTGATTGGCGCTTCAAAGCTCAAAATGTTCAAGGACGGCTTAATGCAGTGATATGGAAATTAATAAATTCTAGTCATAAATTCTAAAGTTCTATAATACAGGGTTAAAAGTTTTGCAATTTCTAATGATGTTTTCTTCCATGAAGCTTGTATCCTTGTATTGTTTTGGGAGAATCTGACAATATCTTCTATAAGTGTAAGCAGTGGCTTTTATTATAGGTTATCAAGGGCAATGGCAGTCTAGATGTTTAGGACAAAGGTTAGTAGCTTTGTTATTCTGTCATGCGCAGTAGAACCACTGACTTTTAGATATCTCAGAATCATTATGTCATGTATGCTAAGCAGCGTTCAAGAATATTTAGAATAACCAGAATAAATAGAGATGTGATTTTAGTACTGACCAGTAAAGATGCTTATTAATGATTATTAATTAGGTGATTGTTATAATACATGAATAAATGTAAGACTTGTTGCTAAGAAAGATGACTATATGACATTGTCCAATAACAATATATCTGTTTTGCATGAACCATTGAATGTTTATAAAACTGCTTGCCAAGCTTTTAATAAAGGACAAAGGATACACCGACATTTTGGGAAGTGTCTCTTGTTCTTTCGATATTGTATGTACATACAAATTTATAATTTGGACACCGCACAAACAAAGTAGGGAGATATTTTAGACTCCCATAACAGCAGCAAAAAGTAAACAAATTTTCATTTTAAGTGTATAGAGTAGACTTCTATTTGCATGAAGAACAGTCGAGCATCAATAAGAAAGCTACTACGAAGATTACAAAGTAAGAAAAAGAGTTGCCTGGGCCAAGCAGCACTTCCAGTGGACCATTGAAGAGTGGAAGAAGGTCTTATGGACAGATCAAAATATACCTTTGGTACATCGCTCAAGGTTTTTGTCAGATAAGTAAAATGATGATTCCTCAGTGTATGACACTGTGAAACAGGGAGGAGAAAATTTGAGGGTCTGAATCAAGTTGACAACTTGCAAAGGGGGACTGGCACATTGGACAAAAAAAGTTACCACAGCATTTTTATGTACTATGCCATATTCTTTGGTGTACGCCTAGTTGATCAATGGTTCATATTACAAGCCAACATGTCAAAACAGACTTATGTCAGATACATTTAAAAGACAAGAAAAAGCCAGTAGGCTTCAAAAAAGGAATGGCCTACACAGTCTCCAGATTTAAGCCTCATTAAGCTTTCTTGGAATGAACTGGATAGAATGGTGAAGCAATCTAACCTATAAGTGCAGTGCATTTAGATTTAATCTGTTAATTCATTATTTTTATTTATCTTGTTTAATTTTTTTTTTCTTTCAAGTCAAAGTATATTTGAGACACTCAACTGTGTAAATATCAATAAAAACTAGAAAACTGAGATGTTTCTTAAACTTTTGACCGGTAGGATGCATACATGTACCCACACATTTTTTTTTTTCTGTTGCAAGTTCAACTTATGTGACAAACACCAACCTAGTTGTTGTGTTACAAGTAATTTTATACAACAATGCAACATAACACTATTTTGCTATAATGTATAAAATAATAAAAGGTCTGGACAATGACCAATACCAGAAATTAATCAGATGTTGGATTTGCAATCTTTGGTTGAAGATATTGTATAATCTTGTTCCTGGATAGCTGTACTGAATCTGACACAGCAATTTGCACTGTCCTAAAAACACTTCCCAAAGTAATAAGTACGTTTTTTGATTCTGAAAACATGCAGCAAATTTCTGGTCTAAAAAGTTGGACAAGTCTAAAGCTCCATCAATTTATCATTCAGAATGAGTCACTGTGACAAATCTTGTGCATCTTTAGACTGTCTAAGTTTATGCTAAGTTAGACAGTAATATTAATAAGGACCATCGCTTTTTACCAGTGTATGG
The DNA here is from genome assembly GCA_025379985.1 of Phyllomedusa bahiana. NCBI lineage: Eukaryota > Metazoa > Chordata > Amphibia > Anura > Hylidae > Phyllomedusa > Phyllomedusa bahiana. Next base: position 304,797 of record JAODAL010000018.1, read on the forward strand.
TATAAGTATTGGTTTAAAGCGTAATGACATATAAAGGTTATTTTTGTGTAGGAGTTTCTATCTATCGGTGAGTGTCAGTTAAAAAGTGAGATAATTGTTAATCTGCAGTCTTATCACATGGTTATATGATGTGTTTTTGCGGGACGTCTTTTTGTTTTAAAACTCTGGAGAATTAGGCAGGTAGACCAAGGATATCATTAACCAAAAATACAAAATATCAGGGTACCAACAAAATCACAGAAAAAATATCCCCAGTAAAAATTATACTTTATTTCAAATATTATTAAAAATAGCCCCTTTATGATAACCACAAACTTATACAACCGAAATACACCAAAAAGATAAATATCTGTCTTGGGACAAAATGCACAAGAGGGAACAATGAATGTTTACTCACAATACTGTTGACATCACGCATAGGTCAATCATAATCCTCACCCTACAAAATCCCTTTACCTGTTCCCTATCAAATTGTGAGGTCATCACCCGGACAAGGATAGCCCCAATCAAGATGACTGTCCCTTTAGGCCCCTGGTATCACCCTTACTGAATAAAGTCTATAGGTCACCAGGCAAAGAATAAGACAGGAAGAAAAAGGATAATTAACCCCCAAAAAAACAAGAAAAAGAAGAAAGGCAGCACTTCCCTACACGTTTCCCCCACATATTAGTTGGGTTCATCAGGGGAACAATGGCTCAAAAACTAATACTGAGATATCCCACAAAAAGGGGCACCCACGATGTCCAGTTTATCATTCATTTTTGGATGTGTTTTTTGTGCAGAAAGGGAAGAGCAATTAATGCTGTACATTTCTGCACAAAAAACGCAATGAAAAATGCACCAAAAAGCGCTCTGTGTGAAAGCACCCTTCCTTCAACAGTTCTTAACAAATTGTTGAAGCCCTTTAAAGTGTTATGCATGGATCCTGAACATCCTTGCAAGGTTAGCACATATCTAACAATATATACTATATTCACCATCTGCATAGTGCTATCACATGCGGGAGTGCGGAGTTTTGAGAATAAGAGTAATATGGTTTCTAAACAGAACTAAATGTGCAAGAGATGCAATAAATCTAGCCCTTAGCGTAAAACAACAAATGCACCAGCAAAAACACCAGAAAATCGCCCTGTGCATCTGGCTTAAGGGATTTCTATCTCCTAACATGTGTAAAGTGTGCGAGTTTGGGGAAAGTTATTGAGGGTTTTATTGTCTGTAGAAAGATTTGTTTTGTTAAGTATGCCTTGATTGCCTCTGCACCAATTCAACCCAGGTTCACAGCTGGAATGTAATGAATTGACTTTTCATGAATCCTCAACAAAGTGAAAAATGCTTTCACAGGAGGGAACAAGCTAATGAGGATTGTTGTGGCTACCCCTTGCACCCAAACATCCATCTCTGCACTTTACATCAATATAGCAAGTTTACTTCTAGGTTAGTAAGGGAAGCTGTAAATGTAAAAAAAAAAACACTTAATATGCACCATAAATAAGAGCCCCCATTTGTTTATGGAACAAATGACCTTTTTGCTGCACTTTACAAAGGAAGAAATACAAGATGAACAAGTATATCCCTTCCAAGGAAAGCATAATGTACAGTAATCACTAGTTAATATGGTCTATTCTGACATGGAAAGATTTAATTAGCTGATGAAGGCACTCCATAGTTCAAGGTCTGTAGCAGTTTTGCATGTCATTAGCCATTTGACCATTCAAATTAGTAACAGTGTCACATTGTGTAAGTACTTCATTAAGCTTTATTCCTAGTTCTCATCATATTCATCAAAAAACCATTAATAAAATTCAATTCATTTATATTTGATGGATTTAGTTAATCTTGTGTGGAACAGGAAGGAATACATGATAAAGCAGAAAAGTATTAAAAAATAAGACCATCTAAAAGAAAAGTATAATGTTTACAAATTGAAACATTGTAGTAGACGTAATCTATTAGGGGGCGTTCACACGACTTATTTTGGGACGCATTTTGCCAAGTGTTGAGAGCGTACTGCGCTCTAATATGAGCGAAATGTGCCCCAATCGTTACGGTTATCCACAGTTCTCATAGAGAACTATGGATTACGCCTCCACTCCCCGCTTGTACAATACGATCGTATTGTACGAGCGGGGAGATAATTGACATGTCATTTATTCACGGCGCTCACGCGCCGCAAGTAATGACAGTCTATGGGCCGGCAGGCTGCCAGCCTCCCCGCGCCGCGGGAGAATGCACCGATCGGCGTGAGCTCCCGAACACTCGGCGTACTGTACGCCCCGCAGTTAAGCCGTGTGAACATAGCCTTAGCAAGGTTAGAATAGAGTTTATTCAGAAGGCCACATTTGGGTTTAATATTTTAAGCACGCCTCTTTCAACACTTGGATTGTCTTCTAAAGCTATGTGTACACAGCAAAGTGAAAATGGCATCCAAAATCCGACAGCATCTTCAGATTGCTGGATTGTGCTGCACCATAATTTTTTTGTGCGTTTTTGTGCAAAAAACAGCAGTCAGATTTCGGATTCCCAGCAGCCCAGTACATTGGGGCTGCGGGAATTCGGTGGCGGTCCGGCAGAATATACAACATGTTCTATATTCCGCTGGACAGTTTTTGATTTAGGAAAACCTCAGCAAAAAATCTGTGCTCTGTAGACTACAGCATGGATTTTCTAGTGAGGGTTAAACAGCGCTGGGTATGGTCGCTTTTTCAGCAGATTCAGTATTTTGAATCTGCTGAAAAACCGACCGAAATCCGGTGCTGTGTAGACATAGCCTAACATAGAGAACAAAAAATACTATTCTTTTTCTTCTTTCTTGTGATCAAATTTAGCAGAAAATAAATGTGGTTGTGTAAATATGCCCTCGTGTGATTACATCTCATCATTGAAAGTATTAAAATATTACAAAAGTTTCAGCAATAGAAAACAAAATGTAGCCTGATCTATAGCAGGTTGTACAGTATTGCAGAGGTATTCTCCCATACAGGCACTGCTTCAGGGACACAGTATGGTGACTGAAAGGGGTCACTTAGCATGCCTACTGGTTCATAATATGGAACATGGTAAAACTCTGTTTGCCAATGTAAAAGAGTCATCAATTTAACAATGCCAGGTTTTTATCCAATCTACTATTTTATTAGTCTTTAGACTTCAATAGTTTTTATATCAAGGGTCAACAACTCAAAGGGGTTTTCTCACCACAATGATTAGTTTTTAACATGCATGGAAAGGTAAATGAAGACTAAAAAAAGGTTTTAGCTCCTCTTAGACTACACACATTTCTCTGGTTATCAACCATCTCTCCCTGCGCTCTTTTACCTCTTATTGCTCCAAGGAGAAGTCAGTCAGTCCAATCATGGTGAGTCACTCCATTCCAAGACTTATCTCAGCTTTGTTCACCTAAGGTTTTAAGCAGTGCTGTAGCCTTGTACACCGCTATTTACAAACCTCCAGGAGTCATGTCCCTGTAATAGAATCAGCTAGGAATGGCAGAGTGGATATGCCAATCACTGCTACACAACTACCCACAGCCTAACCAGGAAGTGTGAGTATGAAGCCATCTGTAGCTCTGTGAAATAGAATGGTGAGAAAACTCCTTTAAGTTAAAAAAAAACCTTGTGTACTATATACAAAATTAAGTTTTCCTCACAAAAGATCTTAAATGGTTTTCTAAGACTTTTAAAAACTTCTCTACCACCTTACACTGTGCTAGAATAGAAACCTGTCCCATTTACCACCAGGGCCGGGACGATGGGTAGGCAGAAGTAGGCGCCCTAGCCGATCGCCTACTTCTGCCAGAAGTAGGCGATTGCGTTGGGCGCCTACATCTGCAGGTGCGAGGAGGGGGGCACAGGTATCGAGCCAGCTCAGCAGCTCCATACACTGCGCTTCTGTTGTTACTAACCCGCACCAGTGCCCTCTGGTGTCGGAGGAGGGAAGGGTCGGGAACATCATTGGTGACAGTGGAGAATGAGGGGCACTGGGGGGGTCAGATTCAAGCCCCCCAGCGCCCCGTCCCTTCTCTGGCAGCTCCTGTGCTGGACACTGCCAGAGGATTGACTCCAGTGGATTACTGGGAAAGGTGGTGGAGCTGCAAAGCTCTGCCCCCTCTTGGCAGTGAAGGACTGAGGGCAGAATGCCTGACACTGTCCAGGACAGGTAAGTATGTCCCAGGGTGGGAGGAAAGTTTTAGAGGGGAGGTTTACAGTAGGTGTAGAAGGGGGTGGAGGGTTGAGTGAGAATTGAGGGGGGATTAGTGTGGAGGTGGTAGGTAGAGGTTCAGGGGTGACAGATGGGAGTTGCACTTATGCACTTAACCCACAACAGGCACTCAGCTTTCCAGGGTGCCTGTTGTTGGATGTCACCTAGCTTACCTGGGCCCTGACTAACCTATCCAGCATCCAGGAAAGCTGGATGATGCTCCATCCCCCACAGCAGCCTGCTTTCTTATGATAGCCTGCTGTGGGGAATAGGGCATCACCCAGTTTTCCTTGATGCCTGCTGTAGGGGATGTTACCCAGCTTTTTCTGGATGCTGGGTGACATCCCCACAGCGGGTGTCAAGGAAAACTGGGTGATGCCCTATTCCCCACAGCAGCCTGCTGTCTTATTATAGCCTTCTGTGGGGGATGGGGCATCACCCAGTTTTCCTTGATGCCTGCTGTGGAAGATGTTACCCAGCTTTCGCGGGCACTGACTAACCTATCTAGCATCCAGGAAAGCTGTGTGACGCTCCATCCCCCACAGCATCCTCCTTTCTTATCATAGACTACTGTGGGTGATAGTTTGTCACCTAGCTTTCCCAGGTGCTCTATAGGCTATCCAGCTTTTCTGGGAGCCTGTAATGGGGGAGGTCACCCAGCTCTCCCAATAGCTGGACATGCTATTCACATCCAGAAAAGCTGGGTGGCATCCCCTACAGCAGCTTATGATAGGAAAGCAGGTTGTTGTGGGGAATGGAGCGTCCATTATTATATATGTTTGTATAGTGTTTCTGTATTTTTTACATTTTTTTTTTTTTTATTACGGCGGATTCGTTGGACAACAGCAGATCAGCGTTAGATACACTTCTTAAATAAAATGGTCAATTAGGGATAGTGTCAGGGAGTGTTTATTTAAATAAAGTGTTTTTTTCCGTTTTTTTTTATGTTTTTTTTTCTAGTGATAGTAGTGGAGGTGCCTGACTGACACCTCTTCATTACTGTCACTCGGGCTTGGTGTCAGTCAGCAGTGTTTCTTGTCACCCAAGGCTGACACTAACCCCATGTCACTATTATCCCAGTACCCAATGCACCAGGGGTACTGGGAAGAGCCGGTAACTGGGGCGGCTGCAGGCTGGCATTTTTTAGAATGGGATGGGACCAGTATCGATGATTCTTCCCATCCTAATAGTATCATGCTTCAGCTGTCGGTTTTACCTTAGCTGGTTATACAAATAATAAAAGGAAATATGGGGTCACCACTGTTTTTCATAACCAGCCAAGGAAAAACCGGCAGCTGCAGACTGATACTATCAGGATGTTAAGGTCCATGGATGTGGATCTTCCCACCCTAAAAATACCAGCCCGCAGCCAGCCCAGAAGTGGATCATCATATTAGAGGGTCCATTTCTGATGGTTACCTGGCTCTTCACTGAAGCGTTGGCTACTAGGATAATAATGATAGGGGGTTAGTGTCAGCATTGTGTGACAAGAATCAACACTGGCCGACAACCAAGCCCCAGTGATAGCAATGGAGAGGCGTCTTTCAGATACCTCCATTACCAACAGAGGATAATATGCAGAACTGGAAATTACTTAAATAAACTCTCCAAGACACCAGCCCTGTTGACCATTTTATTAAAGAAATTGATCAAATGCTGGTCTAACGTACACCAAGGAATCCAATGTAGTCCAAAGGATGGAACATGTGGAAGAATAGAAACATTAAAAAAAAATGTTAGTACTAAACTCCATCTTCTGCACACCCTGAAGGTCATGGTTGCAGATGATCTTGTGTGGGTGCAGGGAATGGACTTCAGCCGCACAATATGATCCATAACTATATAGTCACTCAACCTTTATCTGACATTCCTTGACCTCTCTCACCTCCAGCTATTACCCCATAGCCCCCCTTACCTCCCCATCACCTTATAGCCCCTTCAACTCCCCCCATCACCCCATAGCTCCATCACCTCCACCTATCATTCCATGATCACTCACCTCGACCTATCACCCCATAGCCCGCTCACCTCCACCTATCATTCCATGACCAATCACCTCTACTCATCACTCTATAACCCCCCACCTCCACCTATCACCCCATGAGGAGTTTGTACAGAGGTGGAGAGCAGCTATGGAGATGCTAGAAAATTGAGGAGTCTAAGTTGTTTGTGTGGTAAATTCTGCAGAGACAAGTCGTGGCCAGGAGAAGTTGTCATGGCGGTTAGATGGAAGGAAAGAGAATGACTCCTATTAGAGAAGATGTGTTCTGTAAGTCTCTGCACTGTAATCCCTTATATGTCTGTAGAGCCTAGGTACATCTGGTACCTACAACTACAGTCATATGAAAAAGTTTGGGCACCCCTATTAATCTTAATCATTTTTAGTTCTAAATATTTGGGTGTTTGCAACAGCCATTTCAAATTTGATATATCTAATAACTGATGGACACAGTAATATTTCCAGATTGAAATGAGGTTTATTGTACTAACACAAAATGTGCAATATGCATTAAACCAAATTTTGACTGGTGCAAAAAATTGGGTACCCTTATCATTTTATTGATTTCAATACTCCTAACTACTTTTTACTGACTTTCTGAAGCACAACATTGGTTTTGTAAACTCACTGAGCTTTGAACTTCATAGCCAGGTGCATCCAATGATGAGAAAAGGTATTTAAGGTGGCCAATTGCAAGTTGTTCTCCTATTTGAATCTCCTGTGAAGAGTGGCATCATGGGCTCCTCAAAACAACTCTCAAATGATCTGAAAACAAAGATTAGATTGTTCAACATAGTTGTTCAGGTGAAGGATACAAAAAGTTGTCTCAGAGATTTAGCCTGTCAGTTTCCACTGTGAGGAACATAGTAAGGAAATGGAAGACCACAGGGACAGTTCTTGTTAAGCCCAGAAGTGGCAGGCCAAGAAAAATATCAGAAAGGCAGAGAAGAAGAATGGTGAGGAACAGTCAAGGACAATCCACAGACCCACCTCCAAAGAGCTGCAGCATCATCTTGCTGCAGATGGTGTCCCTGTGCATCGGGTCAACAATACAGCACACTTTGAACAAGGAGAAGCCTGTAGGGGAGAGTGATGCGAAAGAAAGCCGTTTCTGAAAGCACCCCACAAACGAGTCGCCTAAAGTATGCAAAAAGACATTTTGGACAAGCCAGTTTCATTTTGGAAGAAGGTCCTGTGGACTGATGAAAAAAAGATTGAGATGTTTGGTCCTACAAAAAGGCGTTATGCATGGCACCCCAAAAACACAGCATTCCAAGAAAAACACTTGCTACCCACTGTAAAATTTGGGGCTGTGTGGCCAATGCCAGCACCAGGAATCTTGTTAAAGTTGAGGGTCGCATGGATTCAACTCCGTGTCAGCAGATTCTTCAGAATAATGTACAAGAAAACAGTATGAAATTTGAAGTTACGCCGGGGATGGATATTTCAGCAAGACAATGATCCCAAACACAGCTCCAAATCTACTCAGGCATTCATGCAGAGGAACAATTACAATGTTTTTGGAATGGCCCATCCCAGTCCCCAGACCTGAATATCATTGAACATCTGTGGGATACTTTGAAGCGGGTGTCCATGCTCGCGACCATCAAATTAACTGAACTTGATTTTTTTTGTAAAGAGGAATGGTCAAAAATACCTTCATCCGGATCCAGGAACTGATTAAAAGCTACAGGAAGCGACTAGAGGCTGTTATTTTTGCAAAAGGAGGATCTACTAAATATTAATGTCACTTTTCTGTTGGGGTGCCTATACTTTTGCACAGGTCAAATTATGGTTTAATGCATATTGCACATTTTGTGTTAGTACAATAAACCTCATTTCAATCTGGAAATATTACTGTGTCCATCAGTTATTAGATATATCAAATTGAAATGGCTGTTGCAAACACCCAAATATTTAGAACTAAAACTGATTAAGATTAATAGGGGTGCCCAAACTTTTTCATATGATTGTATATGTTTACTGCATACTGGGAATATTTGTAGTAGTGTAAGGGCTTTATGGACCCGATCAAAGAATTGCTTGTCAATTCTTTGATCGCATCCGCAAGACGGACCCAACAGGCGCAGGGCAAACACGCAGCGGCGATCTCTCGTGTGAACGCCGCTGCATGTTCCTCGTTGCCGGCAGTGTTAAACACACTGCCAATTGTTAGATGCGTCTCTGGGTCCATCCTGTCTTTCCCCGAGACGCATCTAAAAAGCGTATATTGATACGGAGCTAAAACTCCATGTGAACAAGCCCTAATGGTTTATATTCAGGAACAGTATGGCGGCATGTGGCGGTGATATGTAGTAGTGGTGTTGAGGTATTATTCAGTTACCATGTGGTGGTGATATGTGGTCTTGGTGTGGAAGTATTATTCAGTCACTATGTGGTGGCGATATGTGATCACGGTGTGGTGGTATTATTCAGACACAATATGGTGGTGATATGTGGTCATGATGTGGTGGTATTATTTAGTCACTATATGGTGGTGATATGTAGTCATGGTGTGGAGGTATTATTCAGTCACTATGTGGTGGTGATATGTGCTCATGGTGTTGAGGAATTATTCAGTCACTATGTGGTGGTATTATTCAGTCACTATGTGGTGGTGATATGTGGTTATGAGGTGGCAATATTAGTTGATCTATGTATAGCGATATCATTGATAATATTGGTTGTTCAGTTACAGTATGGTGATAAAATTTGCTGCTTGAATAACGGTATTATGAGGCAACTGTATGACCACTAATAAGAGGTGTCTTCCACAGAAAATAGTCTTTATAGCTATTTCTATGTATTTTTGTATATGCAATATATTATTTAATATAAATACATCTTAATAGTTCCTAGTTACTTTGCTCTTGTGTTAGCGTAATTGTGTTTTTTTCCCCATCCCAAACAGCCAGGGAGGGTGCAGGTAGCATGCGTCAGGTTAGGACCAGGGATCTAATTTTTTTCAGGAAGGGGGGGCACCATTGGCACTACTTGCCTAGGGCACCAAAATGCCTTGTCCTGGCCCTGCTTACCCCTCCCTTCACCACCTGCCCGAGCTCCAGTGTTCCCTCTCAGTTCCTCACTGATTATGTTCATAGATCACATGATACTGCAACCAATCTCTGGCCCCAGAAGTCACATGCTTGCATGTACATCATGTGACCAAAGAGGTCAGTGACTGGCTGTAGCATCACTCTATTTTCTTTCTATCTCTGGCCAAACAAAACGGCACTGCAACAGCCATTGATTGGCTGCATCAGTCACGTGCCTCTACCTTACATCACTGTTCAGAGGTAAATAGCTCCAAATGGTGATATAAGGCAGTAGTATGTGACGTTCTGTTCTGTAGGAGACAGAAAAAAACAGAAGACCAGGGAGAGACTTTGAATGGTCAGCGCTGGAGTTCGGACAGTGGAGGAAGGCAAGTTTTTTTTTTTTTATTTGAGCAGCAATACCTTATTATTTTACTTTTAAATAAGATAGACAACCTGTTTAATGTCAAACCCATGGCCCTTTTTTATTTATTTCTAAATAGCGTCCATATAATGTCATAAAAATGTACACCCAATTTAAATTCTATGGTTCATATATCAGGACATAATAAAAAAATATCTAAAATATTTAGGTAAATACAAAAGCAAATGAACAACAAGACATTGACAGGTAGGATTATGGAGACCTGTTGTTGGATGATGTTCATTGCTGTCTGCATTATGTGGTATAAGGATTGCAGAAATGGAAATTCGATAGTATTTCCCTTGGCTGGACAGTTATTATGGATCTCTGAACATGATGGTGGGGTTAAAAAAAACCTGAGTCCCCTAGAATGGGTGGGTAGATACGGTTCAGTGATGTGGTCAGCTGTGCATGCCAGTGCTATCCATTGAGACTGTGCTATTATGAAAATACTGAAGTCAGCACAGTCATAGTGTCTTTAGATACAAATATCCCAAAATCTCGCAAAAAACGAAAAAAAGGGTCTAGACAAGTCAACTGCACAATGTTGCCGTAACTCTTAGCCCTCTCTATTCAGAAGAGAGGCCTGTTAGAAGAGGCTTCTGCTATAGTACATGTATCCAGGCAACCCATTCTCATATTTCAGTGTGCCGCCTAAATGCATAAGAGGAAAAGGACCCTACAGCTGCCTGTTACACATGTACTAAGTAGACGAAACATGTTCACTAAAAGATGATCTATAAAGAAAGATCTGAGCATGTAATTTTAATAAACTAAGCTAAAACGTACTGGGAGGCTGACATACAGAGTAAGGTTGTGCTATCATCACACATAGCATGTTCAAAGCTGGAATGATACAATAACAGTATACAGGTGGGTAACTTATATGCATTAGACAAAAATAATATCCTGTCATAGATATTTTTGTCTATAAAAATGATTAAATAACTAATTTATTAAGGTTATATTTTAAATGTTATTCTTAACTCATATATTTTTGGAATAGTGATAAATGGTATATCCACAGCTACAAGACGGATATGGGTTCAGGGACTCGCCACTCTGTAGACAGGTACGAGTCGCAAAGGTGTGATCTACCTTAACTGTGTGAGATATAGATATACCATAAATGTGTAAGAGGACAACACTCCTTTAAGGAGATAATATCGAGCTAAAATCCAGCTTCTAATTAATTATGATTTTAACATAGCATTTTCCTTTAATGATGAACTTGCATATTGTGATAATAAACTGGATTCTGAATTTCTGATTTCTGAATACCATAAAGCACTTAAGAAAATTTAGAAGTAAACATAGAAACAAGTGATTATATTTGGTTATGACCATGCAGTGCAATAAATGGCTTGAATTGTATATGTACAGTAAACTAGATTGCTTATTACGGATAGTTAACCAACATTAATCTAAGAAAAGAATGTGGAGTTACGGTCAAAACATTTGAAATGCACATTTCCAAACTAAAACATTAGCATCAGGAAACAAGAGTACATTTCTTTAGGAAACGAGTTCAACAACTGTCTGCAACACAGATAGCAAAAAATAAATTGATAGTAAATTAACTGAAATTTTTCATGTACTATAAATGCTAGAAAGGTAGATTCCAATCTATTGTACCAGTAAACAAAATTGTTTAACATTCTACTTAATGCATTTGACTCATGCTCTGCTTAATGACAGATAAAACAAGTGCATAGAGCTCCAAAAGAGGAATCCAAGTACCACTTATTCCATTTTGTTTTCCTTTTATTACCTTATTAAGAAATGAGTTGGAGAAAGTTCTTACACGTGACACCAAAGTAGATATCCTTGGCCTCCATCTCTGTCTTTGGCTAGTTTCTAAAAATCGTGAGCTTGGCACCTACAAACACTTGAATGAAAAGTGTAAACTAAATACAGTCAGTATCCCTTGGACAGCGCTAAAAAAAAAGTTTTGCCAAAACAAATCCAAGATCACAGATATCTCTCCCCCCTTTCTTCTACACACACACTCCACATTAATTAGATCTGGCTGAGACTTCACACTCTTATCATGACTGGTAAAGAGTGCCAAGTCTTTTGGTGTGAAAATAGTCAACTGCCAGCTCAACTGTGCTAACTACAAGTTAACAGAGAGCCTGAATTTAATGCTTAGGATTATACCTCACAAACTGAAACAAACAGATTTATGGCTACACATAAAAAAGCAAGCCAAGTAGACCAAATGTAGAGGTTTTATTGACTTCTTCAAGACAAAATAACCTGGCATATTAGTTTGTGCATTCTGCAACAGACATTCAGCCCCATTGTACTACTCAGAAGAGTGTAAAAAGAAACCCTACTGTTTGAAATCCAGCGGAACATCCCCACAACAGAGCACAACTGTTCCCTCATGCATGAATGGGAAGGAGATGAAAGGAAAGATGGACTTCTGAGGTATAGGAAAAACAAAGACAACAAAAGTGCTGATCATGAGGGAATGACACAACTCATTGCTGAAAAAGGGATGATAGAAAGGCGAACAGACAATGGGGTAGACAGCTAAATGACACATAGAAGAATTGAAAAATCTACAGAAGTGTCCTTTCTCCTCGCACTTCATGAGAAACAATTAGATGTTGGTACAGCTGTCATATAAAGATCACCGAAACCTGTTACCATCATCCAACGTACAAGCAGTGATCCACACTAGCTTTAAAGTCATGTAATGATGCCATCTACACTACCTGACAAAAAATAAAAGGTTTAGGATTTAAATTATGCGACATGAGCCATATTTGCAGAAATATGGCAAACACATTATTTAACCAGTATACGGATATTGTTTCAGGCACTTAAAGTTTGTCTGTCAGCAGTGAAATGCTACCTTACAGCATTGTGATACATCGATTGAAATCTGTAGTGCAGTATTTTACAGTAACAAAGTTCAAGGCTTGATTCATCAGTTTTACAATTTTTTTAAAGACTTTTTTTTTGCTAAAATCACAAACAGATGTTTTCTGTTACTCAATAAAAGATTATGAAGTTCTCTACACACATTGGGGCAGATTTATTAATAGTGTCTAAAAATGTAAGCTTAGACATTTATCTTAGTGTTAATAAATCTTATGAATGTTTAGAATGTCTAGTTTAAGCTTACACCTGCTGTTAGTTGGCTTAGTTTGTGCCACTAATTTAGAAAACGTTTGCCACATTGTTTTGGGCCATGGCATTGCATACTTTCCCTTCATGGAAACCACACCTATTTGTTAAAGTGTGGTCACACCCTTATTACTGTATGAGGCTAAGAAGTGTCTAAAAACATATAGGGCGACATGTATGAATGGGGCTGCGCCAGTTTTCTGGTGTACTTTGAGCCAAAAAGAATGTATGAACAGGTGCACTCCAAACTTTGGTGCAATAAGTGCATTTGTAATGCTCCAAAGACACTTTTTAGTGCCCCAAAGATTTGGGGTGTTCTGGGGGCGTTGCACCAAATTCCTAAAGGTAGACACATTTACGATTCTTTGATGCCAAATCTAGGTGCAGAACAGTTTGAACAGCCAGACCAAGTTTTTTCCTCCTTGCCTTCTGAAAGCCATAACTTTTTTATTTTTCCACTTACATAGACACATGAGGGCTTTTATTTTGCGGAACTAGATGTACTTTCTAATGGTGATATTCATATTACTATAGAACATACTGGGGAACGGCAAAAAAAACTCTAAGTGGTGCAAAATGTGAAAAAAACTTACTTGCGCCATGTTTGCGGGAGTTTTATGTTTTACGGAGTTCATTCTTCAGTAAAAATGATGTGTTATCTGTATTCTACAGGTTGATATGCATCCGGCAATACCAAACATATAGGGTTTCCCTTATGTTTTGGTACCGTAAAAAAGAATTCCAAACATTATCCATTTTTGAAATTTGCGCCACGGCGCCATTTTGTGCGTCCATTAACTTTTTTGTACCAACACCTAAAGACGTCAGTGAGGGTGCATTTTTTGTGGGCTGAAGTGTACTTTTTATTGCTAGCAGTTTGGAATGCATTCGACTTTTTTGATCACTTTTATTCCAATTTTTATGGGATGTGAAATGACCAAAGAAGCGCAATTTTAACGTTTGGAATTTCTTTTCTTCTACGGTGTTCAGCGTACAGGAAAAATGATGTTATATTTTTGTAGATCAGATTTTTTGGGACTCGGCGATACCAAATGTGTAACTTTTATTATTATTTTTTTTTTATTTGTAAAATGGCAAAAGGGGGTGATTTGAACTTTTAATACTTTTTTTTTTACTTTGACATTGAGTTCCTCTAGGGCGCTTCACCATTAGGGGGCGCAATTGTTAATTGCATAGACAATGCATTAGGGTATACCAAGACGGCAGTCTCCCCACTTCCTGCTGGAAGGCCGAAAGCGGGGAAATTCAAAACATGGCAGCGATGGAAGCCTTCACAAGGCTTCCCGCTGCCATGTTCAGCCATCGGATCCCCGACTCTGATCAGAGTGAAGAACGGTGCGCGGCACCGTTTTTCATTCATTTAGACGCCATGGCCATCTTTGCGTTTGTGGCATTTTTCATTTAGATTGGCATTTATTCCACAAAATTGTATACTTCAGATTTTAATTTTGTAGGACATTTCCACCCACAGATGTCTTTTTTTTTTAATTAACATAGGTCCATAGATGGGAAAAATGGGGTAAATACATAAAAATTTTAAATATTCTTGGTTTCAGATCTCCAATCTTTACTTCCTTCTTACTGTATACAATGATGTGTCAGATCTATTAAGCTACATTTGCAACTCTATTGACAGTTTAGTTATAAAGGCCTTAACTTATAACAGGGTTGTCAGTATAGAAAGAAGCAGAAAAATAATTGGAGTGTACAAATGTTATTCCATTTTCAAGGCCTACAACAAAACCCTTTCCTGACATTTACCATATATGAACACTTTAAGTTACATGAAGTGGGCTAAAAAGTTCATATTTGAGATAATTTAGTGGTTTAATGCCTAAAATGTTGTGATCAACAGCAGCAATGGTAACTAAGTAATATAACAGAGGGAGGGAGCACCTCCTATCTTCCAGTGACCACTATGTAATGCAATTGGGGGTTGCCAATGAGCTTTCATTGCAGTTGGGGGCCTAATAAAGGTTTACCATTTTATTACTGCTATTCTAGAGGCAGCACATAATAAAGCACAGTACACTGAAATATATAAGGATTGCAGCATATTGTACAAGTGATCACATAGTTAAATCCATTTGGGGGACATAAACTAAAACACAAAATAGTTTAAGAAAATGTTTAACAATAACTAAAAACAACAAAAATAAAAGTTCAGGGCTAATGCTTGAAAAAAAATACGAATGGGACAATTGCTTTTCGGTCTCATCTTCGCTTCCAAAAAATGCAATAAAAAGTATCAAAAAGCCATATTTATCCCAAAATGGTGCCAATAAAAATTAAATCTCACCGAACTAAAAAAAAGCTCCACCACAGAAAAATAAAAAAAGGTTACATGTCTAAGACATAAGTGACATAAGGCAATTTAAGGGGAAAAGAAAGCTTTTTTTTTAGGTTGCAACACTACCAACTCACAGAATAGTCACAAGTCATTATTACGTGAATGGAAAAACTTAAATTCTGGCCAAACTCACATAGTTAACTTGCAAGTCTGGTTTTCCCTGCTTTACCTGTATGAGTTTATCTGTAGGGAGGCAGCTGGCACACCTGCTTTAAGTTGGTCATGGAAAAGAAAATTAGTACTAAACCTAAATGTTATAGGGCCATAGCTTAAAAGCTATCTGCAACGATGGAAATGTCCATCCAGTTATAAAATAGTTTTTACTATTGCACATATCGTTACTAGTGTTGAGCGATTGCGTCGGCTATCGAGATCGAGCGATAGTCGATAGTCGGCCGCTATCGATAAGGTTTTTCGATAGTGAGCATCGATTATGAGCGATTACCATTAAAGTCTATGGGAGAGCAAAAACACCTTCATTATTACACCCAAACAAGGCTGGAGAAGCTGAAATTAACATCCACAACAGTCAAATGGATACGTGCTACATCTTAGGCAACACACTTAGGTTATAAAAGTCACAGAACCTTTCAATTCACCTGTGGTGAATATAGAATTGCTGTTTTAAGATTTACGTAGATGCTGCGTCAATGAACAAAGCTGGGTGCGCAAAAGTCAAAAAACACGTATCTGTTATGTTTTCGTATAATACACGGTATTTTTTGCACCTTTCAATTCACCTGTGGTGAATATAGAATTGCTGTTTTAAGATTTACGTAGATGCTGCGTCAATGAACAATGCTGGGTGCGCAAAAGTAAAAAAACACGTAACTGTTATGTTTTGGTATAATAAACGATATTTTTTGCACCTTTCAATTCACCTGTGGTGAATATAGAATTGCTGTTTTAAGATTTACGTAGATGCTGCGTCAATGAACAATGCTGGGTGCGCAAAAGTCAAAAAACACGTAACTGTTATGTTTTGGTATAATAAACGGTATTTTTTGCACCTTTCAATTCACCTGTGGTGAATATAGAATTGCTGTTTTAAGATTTACGTAGATGCTGCGTCAATGAACAATGCTGGGTGCGCAAAAGTCAAAAAACACGTAACTGTGATGTTTTCGTACGATACACGGTATTTTTGGCAACAAACAACCTGTGCTGACTACAAGATTGCTGGATTGTAATTTAACTGCAAGGTGGATATATCAACAGTCACAGGTGTAATGGGTAAAATTGAAAATGAACACCTATCTGAAATGTATACTGATAATAAAAGTGGAGTTTGCAGCTAACAAAGAGACCTGCAGTTACTAGAAATGATGTGTATCCAATATAAGTTCAGGCTGCCCAATATCCAGGAAATATTTCAATAGCAAACTGTTAATAATAAAGATATTCCACTACAATGTCTACACTAAGTCTTGGTGAACTTTATCCAGTGTTCTTTATAGATAGAGCTTGTCTGTGTTCGCCCGCGGGGGCCCCCTCCCGCTCCCACCGCCGTGAATTTACAGCGGTAGATGCTGCTTTAAAATTCTCTAGCTAACTACATAAAATGTTCAAATCTCTACTCTAACTAAATTGAAGGATCACAGCGAATAGTAGAGGTTTCTCTGTGCAGAAATAGACTAATTTCGCTGAGCTGTTTGGCCACAGGCAGAGCGCAGGTCCTATCCCTATGAGACGCTGAGAGACACTGAGGCTGAAACAGGAAACGCTGTTCTATGTAAAACGAGGTCATGTGATTTTTCCAGCCAATCGCAACCATACACATCCCAGTCATGACGTCGCACACACATCTCACCCTGCTCTATTCTGTAATCTGATTTGCTGGCCGCCAAAATTACAGGAAGCGCCGAAAAAGGCGCGATCTTAATAGATGATGCTCAGATTTTAACCTTAATTATCGCATGATCTGGAAATTTCGATCACCATAAAAACCTTGCCGATTTCAACTTTGTCGATAAAAATCGCTCAACACTAATCGTTACACATGGTTTTTCTTTTGTGACAGGATCTTAAATGATATATTCACAGCATTATATGATCAGTAATAACCAAGAAAAAGTTAGATAAAATATCTGTACATCTTCTGCCTGATTGATCTGGTAACTGCAGGACCACAGACATAACAATTCTTAGTAATCTCCTTTTCCAATAGCCAGCTTAACTCTGGGCTGAAAACACATGGTCCAGATAGAAGACAAGTAGTACATGCACAGTAAAACAGGCAGTTATTAGGCCATATACTCCAAAGCCTGGGAAAAAGCTGCTCTTCCCATCAAGCCTATTGACTGTTATTATTTACTGAGTAACATGGAAGAAGATCACAAAAGTGAAAAGCAGTTATTGACCCTGTCAAAATACCTGATTAATGGA
This sequence comes from Phyllomedusa bahiana, assembly GCA_025379985.1. Lineage (NCBI taxonomy): Eukaryota > Metazoa > Chordata > Amphibia > Anura > Hylidae > Phyllomedusa > Phyllomedusa bahiana. Next base: position 322,343 of record JAODAL010000018.1, read on the forward strand.
TAAACGCTGTAATTGATTAGCAGAGAAGTGTGAATTAAAACAGAACTCAGCATCAATAATGAGTCTCGTACAAAGGTAGCTGACATAAAATGTAAAACGATAGCCTGCAGCTATATCTCATCAAAGGCAGGCTTCCTTAAAAGGCAAATGGGGAAAACTGTCTCAGTGCCTTGTCCTTAGCAATTCTTTTGGTCTTTTCTTTTGGTAATGATGCTATGTATTAAACCACCAGCAAAATGTTATGGGAATTACTCATCAATCCACCTTCATACATCAAGTGAGGATGCTAAATGGGTCTATTATCTTCCCACATCTTTATCATTTAAAGAAAACCAAGTCTTTTTTCATTTGACTTTAAATTAACTGACTGCAATTCCCAGAAAACCAAGCCTGGCTCTGACTCAGTCCATTACATTTTAACACAGACATAGTAGGCACTACAGTATACCTATGCTCTGCCTGATAATTTAAACATTGCTAGTTAAGACATCTAATTCTTTTTTCTTACCTACATGCATACTAGAATAACAGAAACTATACATGCAAAAAATAATAAACACACAAGGTTTTTTTTTTAAGGGATTGTCCAGGTACATGTTTTAAAATAAAGGAGTGCCACAGAGGCTGCTACAAGATACAAAAACATATATCAACCTCCATTCCAGCACTGCCGATGCTCTACCTAGGTCTTCTGTCTGCTTCTAGTCCTGACAGTCGGATGGCCACTGCTGCCGCCACTTATTGGTGGCAGCAGTCACGTGCCATTGCCTGACATCATTTTGGAGGGGATCAATAGCACGGTTTCTATTTTTGCAGATGACACCAAGTTATGTAGTGTCGTGCAATCTATGGAAGATGCTCACAAATTGCAAGCAGACCTGGACACACTGAGTGTTTAGGCAGCCACTTGGCAAATGAGGTTCAATGTAGATAAATGTAAGGTTCTGCATCTGGATACGAATAATCTGCAGGCATCATATGTCCTAGGGGGAGAAAAACTTGGAGAATCGCTTGTTGAGAAAGATCTGGGCGTTCTTGTAGATCATAGACTACAGAAGAGCATTCAGCATTCAGCTGCCTCTAAGGCAAGCAAGATACTGGCGTGTATTAAAAGAGGCATGGACTTGCGGGGCAAGGATGTAATTCTATCACTGTATAAAGCATTGGTGCAACCTCAGTTAGAATATGCTGTTCAGTTCTGGGCTCCAGTTTATAGAAAGGATGTAATGGAGTTAGAGAGAGTGCAAAGAGGAGCAACCAAACTTATAAGGGGACATGATTAATTTATATAAATATATAAATGGTCCCTACAAAAAGTATGGGGAAAAATTATTTCAAGTAAAGCCCCCTCAAAAGACAAGGGGACATTCCCTTCGGCTAGAGAGAAAAGAATTCAATCTCCAGAGGAGAAAAGCGTTCTTCACTGTAAGAACTGTAAATCTGTGGAATAGTTGCCTGAGGAGCTGGTCACAGCAGTAATAGTTGGAAGTTTCAAGAAAGGCTTAGATATCTACCTGAAACGAAAGAATATAAATGCTTATGTAGCTATGTAAAATTCTGGATCCTGGATGGTGGCGGCTCCGGGGTCTCCCCTGGAGCAGATTGGTTCTTGCCTTGTGGGTTTTAGGGCATTTACCAGTGGGGAGGTTGGACTTAAAATCCTTGTCTCCCTCCCTTCATCCACTTTTCCCCCACCCTTGAATGAAAGAGATGGACACGTGTCTTTTTTTCAACCGTACTAACTATGTAGCTATCACCATCTGGAAGTGAATGCCTCTGAGTGGTGTTGTATGAAATGTTGTATGACTGCCCCAGACAATGATAATTTGACTTCCAGGACCATAAGTGAATAGAAGGGCTGACAAGAACACCAGAATCACTGCAGTGGAAATGTGGAGATAAGTATATGTTTTTAATTTTTTAATAGCCTCATCAGCACCATTTTATTTTAATATATATACCTGGCCAACCAGTTTAGCTTTAAATGATCTAGTCCATTTCACCTCACTAAACATTTTCAAGCAATTAAGAAAGTATTAAAGGTATAACAACATATATGAGCATTTATGTTTTGTTAGTTAAAAAATATTTTTTTTTGTTTTAAATCAGTATATTCATGAAGTAAAATGCTTTGACTGCAAAATCAATGTTGTAAAAGGTTAAGGAACCCATCCACCCATACTACTTGAATTACAAGGACATGTCTCTTAAGACATCTCTCTTGCCATATTTACTCATGTTTTTGCCAAACTAAGCGTACATTTGGTGTCCCTGCTCAAGAGGCAGCTGTTGATGGACATAAGAGGCTGTGTTTAGTGGAAAATATACACAGTATTTATTCTGGTGCCTCCACAGCATGCCTACCTGTCTAATTAGCAGCAGTGTTCATGTTGGACCTTCTGCACATGTTCAGCCTCTGGTGGGTTTGCTGGCTCACTTCGTTATTAAAGCTGATGACACTGCTAAACTGATTAACACGAAAACATTGGAAGAAAGCACAGAGCAAGAAAAAATAAATGGGTACATTTTGGGCACAATATATAATTTTTATCAGAATGGTTTGGTGAATAAAAAATATTTGGTGCTAACGGAGCAGAAAGATGTATTTAAATGTTCGTTCGAAAGAGAAAAATTAAGATAAAATATAGAAAGAATGTAAAAAAAATTCCTAAATAAAGTGAGATCCAGTGAATAAAGTAAATTACAGGAATGACAAATCTCATCATAAAATAGAAGTAATCCACAAACACATCCATTCATTGCATTGTTAGAGATTAACACTATTGGCAGTACAGAACAAAAAAAAGGCTTGTTTTACTGTAAACTGCATTAATCTGTAATAAGAGAAATTTATAATCTGTAATAAGAGAAAGCATTCTTAATATAACATAAATGAAAGCATTTTTAAGCATAAAGAGCAGAGGCAAGAAGCATTGGTTAAAGCTTGGTGCTTGACAAAGGGGGCGGTCCCCCGAAACGTCGCAGCCGTCTGCTTTGATTTGGAGTGAGAGGAATATCTATGGGACCCGCTTCCTAGAATCTACCGGACTTTGCTATGTTACCTAGATAAGGACATATATATTGCAATTTCCTACGAAGAGGGACTTCTACGGGACTGCAGGTTATGTAAACTATGATACACTTAATGTGATTACATGGTTCATGGTGATATATGCCTGGATCATTAAAATACTGTTGCTTAATAGAATCTAACGAAGTACTCCATTCTCTGGCCTGAACAACGGTATTCATGTGTATGCACTGGGGGTGGGGTCCCCGTTCTGGCTAATTAACCCCTGCGGCATACAAGATTGTTAAGTCAGCATGAAGGTATATATAATCTTTTGTTGCATTGGTTAAAGCTGTCTGGGAAATCGTAGCAGTTTTCTCTTCTTACATAACTATCCGAGGAAAAGTTGCTAGAGCTGTTTCTTAGCTTGCAGAATAAGGGTTGGTATCCCAGTTCTGCAAATAAGTCAGGGAATTAGAACTGGGAAGCAAATCATTCAGCCACTTACAGGTAATAATTTAGATACACCATATAGGTCTCAAGTTGGAAACATACTTTAACTACTTAAAGGGGTTGTCTCTTCATCTGAAATGTGACCAGACTATGGAAAAAAAAGAAAAAAATTTTACCTACCCACCTATCCTCGCTGCTGCCACTCTAAACTTTTTATCCGCAGTCGGGCCCCATAAGATAAAAATTTTCCTTCACTAAGCAACCCCTTTCTACTTCTCAAAAACTGTGCTGCACTATTTGAAAATGTGAGTAGACACTAAGGGCCACATGTATGAAAACTGTCTAGGTCTAAAACTCACTTTGTTGCCCATAGTAACCAATCAGAGCGCCCCTTTCATTTCATATAGTGCTCTGAAAAAAGGAGAGGGACGCTCTGATTGGTTGCTATGGGCAACAAAGTGAGTTTAAGACCTAGACAGTTACTTAAAGGGGTTGCCTCTTGATCTGAAATGTGGCCAGACTATTGAAAAAAAGAAAACAATTATACCTACCCACCTATCCCCGCTGCTGCCACTCTAAACGTTTTCTTCGCAGTCTGGCCCCATAAGATACAAATTTTCCTTTACTAGGCAGCCCCTTTCTGCTTCTCAAAAACATCAGCATGACCCACCAGAACCAACTACTCATCAAACAGTGATCCATTCCCAAACTTTGTACAGTAATAATGGCAACTGCAATGTACCAAAACAGCATTCTCTATGAAAAAGGGAACATTTCCTTCAATTGTTCAGTCTGCAAATTTTCCTATGAGCTATAAAACTTGTGTTTTTCTGAAATGGTCAATACTAGCCCCTTACATGGTCCTGATTGTCAGACCTGGCAAAGCATCAGGCTATGTGCATCCAGTGCAATAGCATAGTATGATTCTCTGCTGAATCTTACATAGGACATAATCGGGGCAATGAGATCCAACACCCTCATGTGACTTTGAAAAAAGTATTAAGTCCAAGTGTCATGCATTATGCAGATTACTGTCAGATACCCTTAATGTTGATTTAACCTGTGTATGCAACGACATCAAGGTATACCATGCAAGTAAAAGGAGGACATTACACTCTTCTACACATTCTGTGCCCAAGAATTCTTCTCCTTGGTGAACTCAAGGAAGTCCAGCACCAATATTTGAAAAGTGTACGATGAACAGAGCTGTACTCCAATCTCAGGTAGGATCGTGCTGCACTATTTGAAAATGTGAGTAGACACTAAGGGTAGGTTCACACGGAGTAATTTCGGCACACATTTCACCACGTATTTGCGCTCTAATATGGGCGAAATGCGCGCTGAAATTACGGTAATCCATAGCTCTCAGAGAACTATGGATTATGCCTCCTCTCTCCGCTCGTACAATATGATCGTATTATACGCACGGGGAAATAAGTGACATATCAATTAATTGTGGCGAATATTCGCCGTGAGTAATGAATGTCAATGAGGCAGCGTGCAGCCGGCCCCCCCTGCACAGCGGAAGTACGTGCGTATTGGCGCGAGCTTCCGAAAGACGCAATGTACTGCGGCGCATACTGTATGTGTGAATATATGAAAACTGTCTAAGACTTTCCATGTTGCCTATAACAGCCAATCAGAGACCGGCGGGATTCTGTGACATCACCGCACTATATAAGTCCGGACGCAACGCTGTCAGCTCACACTCCTCTCTCTTTGCCGTGTTGTAGCTGCTGCAGCTCATGCATCTGAGATCTCTCACAAAAGAAAGACATTTATACAGCGATTTTTGGGGGGGTGTCACAGCTTGTCTCAGAGACTGCTTCTCTTACGTTCTAATTTTGATTTTGTGGGGTATTGGAATTGAAGTCCAATGTGCGTCCAATTCAGCTGCATATACATTTTAATGCCATCTGGTCAGTTCTGGAGCACATTTTATAACCAACGGTTTTCTAAGCCTGTTTTAGCTGTTGTATTTAGTTAAAGAAACAGCGTTTTTACAATCCACATACCAGTTAATTTTTGGCTGCTCATTTCTTTTGCGCAATTTAGATCCAAGGGTTAATTAAGCATGTTTCTACTGTTGTAGTCAGTAAAAGAAACGGTGTTTTTGTCAACGCCAAAGAAGAAATTTTTCCTGTAGCATAATTTATATCCGAAGGTTAATTAAGCATGTTTCTGCTTTGTTAGTCAGTAAAGTACACGTCGTTTTAACACGCCACATACCTGTTAATTTTTGGCTGCTCATTTCTTTTGCACAGTTTATATACAAGGGTTACTCAAGCCGGTTAGTGGGTTAATTTGGAGTCAAATACAGGGTGTGTATTTATTATATGCAGATATCTTCAATAAACAGAGTCTGTAAATTTTTGAACAAATAGTATGTCAGACAGAGAGGTGGCAGGCTCTTCACATGCGAGTGGCAGTGGCACAAACATTCCTGGAGCAGGCACAGGTCGCAGTACAGTAAGGGGACGTCGCAGCAGGGGTCACTCGGTGAGGCCAGAACTGTCGGTGTCATCTAGCGGCCGTGTGTTGTCCAGCAACACAAGGGTTCTTGATTGGTTGACTAGGTCATCCACTTCCTCCCAGATGACATCTGACAACCCCAGCCAAGAGTCGTGGGAACGTCAGACACAACCCTTAGTTGGCATGGCCCGGGAGTGGGTCAGCAGCCCTCACCAGTCCTCAACCCGCCTCTGTCCCATCCGATTCCCTCAGCCAGAGATCTACTATGTGGTCTGGGCTCAGCGTGACTATACAACGAGGATGAACAATTTGAGGAGGACAGTCAGCAGCTACTTGGCAGCGAAGAAATGGGGCCAATATCCCCTGGTTCCTGCAGTAGGCGGCAAAGTATAGATGTGGAGAGTGGCATGGGAGGTCATGTTGTGAGGGGTCAGCCTCTGCATACCAAGACCGTTGAGTAGGACAGCAGTGAAGATCAAACAATAATCGATGATGTGTAGCCGACCGCACTTGGGAGCCGGGTGAAGCAAGGGCTTCATCATCGTCAGGAGAAGAGGGCATCAGCTTGCGCGTCAGGCAGCAGCGCAGCTAGCAAGTGGGTAGTGTGGCCGTGAGTCAGCAGGGTAGCAGCAGTGCGAGGTTGGGAGCCAAGCGGCCACGGGGTAGAAAACCCGCTTCGCAGGTCCAATAGAGTAGTGGCACAGGGGCTCAGCAAGGCAGCAGCAGTAGTAGTCACTCAGTGCGGAGCGTTGGCGGTAAAATCAGATACTCGGCGGTGTGGCAGTCCTTTGCTAAGACACCGGAGGAGCCGAAAATGGGTATATATAGAATCTGTGGGCAGAAAGTGAAGCGTGGCCAGTGAGCTAACGTTGGCACCATGGCCCTGCATCAACACATACAGCGTCACCATCCGGTGGCCTGGGAGAAACGTGGCTAAGATGTGGTGGTCCATCCTGTCGCCGCAGCAGCGCCCAGTGGCACGCGTGCCATTGCAGCCAGTCAAGGCTTCACCACTTCTGCAGAAGGGAGCTGTTTCTCTTTGCCATCATCTGGAGCTGTAACTACGGTCAGGGCCAGTACAGGTCCTTTACGGCCCACTGGGTGAATGTGCTTTGTGCCCAGCCACACCAACAACTTGGACAGGAGACGTCGCTTTCTCCTCCATGTTGTCAAACTGCTGCTCCTGCGCCAATGTCCGCCTCCTCTTCATCCACAAGTACTGCTCCATCATACCACATGTGTAGGGCACAGCGGTGTCACGCAGTTCTACACCTGGCTTGCCTCGGAGAACGAAGTCACACAGGGGAGGAACTGCTCCGCGTCATGCAGCAAGAAATCGATGTGCAAATCGGAACCATGGTGACGGACAATGGGATGAACATAATGTCCGCGCTACCTAGAGGAGGAATGGTCCATGCGCCATGCATGGCACATGTGTTTAATTTTGTTGTGAAAAGGTTCCTGAAGTCTTCCACTGATCTTGAGAAGATTCTGAAAATGGCCAGGAAACTGTGCATGCACTTCATCCATTCCTACAAAGCCAGGCACACCCTCCTCGAGTTGCAGCGCCAGAACGGCCTCCCCCAACACACGCTGATATGCGATGTTTCCACCAGTTGGAATTCCAGCCTGCACATGTTGGACCGACTGTATGAACAGAGAAAGGCCATTAACGATTTTTTGATGATCCAGGCGGACAGGAGTACTCCCCTATGTAACTTTGATGTCAGCCAGTGGCAGTTCATGCGTGACACTTGCCGTTTGCTGAGGCTATTTTTCAGTCGCCAGGACTATGGGATGAATAACGTCATTCCACTGCTTCATGTAGTGGAACAGATGCTGGAAAATCTGTCTGGGCAGGGGACTGGAGACGTGGCGACTACATCTCGCGGCCACATGATTCCGGTAGCGACTAAACTGGAGAAAGAGGAGGACATAGGAGCACAAGCATTGTCTGGTGAAATTAGTGGTTTTTCTACCCAGGTGACAGGAGCGGAGGAGCAGGAGCAGCTGGAGGAGGTAGAAGGAGATGACGAAGACGAGGCAGATGACCGCAAGCACCATGGCAGTATACAGTGGAGATTGAGGCAGGGAGTCCCTCGGAGTCACATGAGCAGATGGCCCGCAGCATATCCATCCTCTGATAGGTCTGACCGGGAGGTTCCTCAGTGCTCACGTACCACTGCCGCGGCTGCACTGCACCTCCAGACTCTGTCATTGTACCACTCTATGATGTCAGAGATGCTCTGCTGTCGTTGCGGTGCCATGGATCCACACTGTGCATTGTGCCACTCTCTGACAGTCATCCTGATGCTGCTGTTGTTGCTGCTGGCGGTCACTTCCAACCTGTCATTGGGACACTCTTGACCTCATTGCTGTGCTGCTCCTGCCGTACTCCACACTTGTCATTGTGCCACTCTGTGGCCTACTACTGTTTTTGGCCACCTTTCCAGAATGTCATTGTGCCACTGTCTGACCTCATGCTGTTGCTTCTGTTGCTCTGCGTACCTCCACATCTGTCATTGTGCCACTCTGTGGCCTACTCCTGTTTTTGCCACCTCCAGAATGTCATTGTGCCACTGTCTGACCTCATGCTGCTGCTGTGGCTGCTGCCGTGACCTATACACTCTGTCATTGTGCCACTCTGTGGCCTACTCCTGTTGGTGCCACGTCCAGATTGTCATTGTGCCACTGTCTGACCTCATACTGCTGCTCTTGATGACATCATCTCCACACTGTGTCATTGTGCCACTTTGTGGGCTCCTGATGTTGCTGCCGCCTCCAGAATTTGTCATTGTGCCACTCTGTGGCCTACTCATGCTGCTGCCAAGTGACCGCTGTCTCACTGGAACACCCTGTGGTTTCCTAATGTTTCCTAATGTTTCCACCCTCACCACTCTATGACGTTGCCACTATGTTTAGTTTTCACCTTCTTTTCACCTCTCAGAAGGAATGGGAATGATCTGGATTGTCTAGCCAAAAGCAGGAGTGGATACAGAACACAGAAGACATGCAAATATCCCATTTACTGGTCATCTCTATTTTGGATTAACTCCTGTTTGTTTTTGGCCTTAGCAATACTGATAGATTATTGACTGATTGAAAACGGACACTGACGGATGAAAGGAAGGGCAAAATTATCAGTGACGTCAAAGCAAAATTACTACCAACACCCTCTCCACTCATTCGGGGGGGCCTCTACATGTATCAGCGTTTAACAGAACAGGTGCTGTGACGTCCCCTTACTGTGCTGAGACCTGTACTGGCTCGGGTAACCTACTACTGTGTTCTTTGACGCTATCGTAGGATCTTAGCCCTCAGTTTGTTTTTTTCCAGCTAGCGCTGCCATGACTTTTTCAGGCTGCATTCCCGCTTCAGTTTTTTGGTCAGTTTTGCCCTCTTAAGTGCCCAGGGAATTTTAGAATGAAGCGATTCTAAGAGCGGCGACAGTCATGTGCGTGTCATACTAAAACACAACATTGTATGAAGACAAAACCAAGCTCCCTCTGTATATTTAAGCATGGCACAACGTTCTACAGCACCCTACAGACTCGGTGCAGCCTGGTAATAGCTGTTTTTTAACACGATTTGTCCCGAAGTAATTCGGACCAAAACGGATTTTGTCGGAAAATTCGGCGAAGTCGGCGAACCGAATTTTTGAGAAATTCGCCCATCTCTAGTTACCATACATCACAAGTAAACTATGCTACGCCGGTATTCTTCAATTAATACCATAGTAAAACAGTGATTTATTACTTTTGAAGCCATTTCTAATTGAAGGCATTCATCTATGCACCTATTTAGGCTCACTGTTAGGCGGTATCAGGGTTATTTCTGTGTGGCATACTTCATAAACATTAAAACAGGGATTTAATTACATGCTAACACCTTCTGGTGTTGTGCTGTAATGTGGAAACTTGTGAAAAGAAACATAAAAATTTTAACCACAAGAACTGAACTGAAAAGAACAAACCATAATCCAGAGCACTTTCTAAAGAAGTTGCAGGTATATGGTTTCACGCAGTTATTGATTAGAGTGTTTTATATCCAAAAAGAAACAAAGCAGTATTACAGTACGTTCAGGTGAGCTGACAAAGAGCAGTAACTGCTTCCAGTTCAACAAAATGTAAGACATACTGATTTCAAAACATGCAATTACAGCTGTTTTATAGCATCAATATTGGCTATAATGTAAAACACTATAGGAATGAAGCGACAGTCTCAATGCCTGAATGAGGTTAAAGACAGTCCTTCTTTATTACAACATATTTGTGCAGTTGTGCACATCTAAGAATGCAAACAGGCTCATACATTTCAAACTCACATAACTAAAGAATTAAACAGACACATGAGCAGTGTCGTCTTAACATCATTATAGGACCCCGGGCATAGCAGTGCAGTGGCCCCTGCCCAAATACATGACATCACATTAGGCCATTCTTCTAGCAACCCCCAAGCACACCCATATCATCATGGCACCTTTGTCGGGACACCGGCAGCCTGTGGCCTATGAGGCTAATTGGCAGGGAGCCGTAGGCTCCCTTCTCAACCAAGGTTTTTAACTGTTTACACGTCCTTAGAAAACACAAACCATAAAATAAGCAAAGGTATCCAAGGCATGTTCCTTGGATTTCCAGGACATATACACACCACTTGGGGCACCAATACTTGTGGAGCCTATGAGCAACTGCCTAGTGTGCCCAATGGACAAGATAGCCCTACACCTGAGAGGTATCCAGAGGTAGAAAAACAACTCATCCCAAAAAATTGCTGCGCGATTATCATATAAGCAGCATACATAACTCAAGGGGATTCCTAAACAAATTAGCAATAATACCACATAATATAGGATATAAGTAGCACAGATAAACACTTAACCCCTTAAGCACCAGGCCTGAAAAGGCCTTAATAACGAGCTACATTTTTTCAGTTTTTGCATTTTAACAGTCATAACTTTTTTTATTTTTTCTATGATGCATTTGTATGAGGAAATGTTTCATGTAGGAGAAGTTATATTTTCAGGGGATATAGTTTGAGTTTACATATAAACTACTGTGTGATTTGAAAAAGAAATTTGTAGCGTAAACACAAAAAAAGCATTTTTTCCATAGTGTGTCCTGACAGAAGGCTTGCTATGCAGACAGCCCTGGGGCTACTCTAGGTCCCCAGGGTTGACTGCGTAGATACTCCCCAAGCTCCATCAGGCACTGTGAAGGCCCATGGCCATCAAAGGCTTCCTCTTTTGCTGTTGTTGCTGACATTGGACAGTCATTAAGGGGTTGAAAGATAAAACACTAATAGTTTGAGAGTAGGGGGGCCTGTTTGGATACAGCACTGCAAGACAGACTTTCTGGCCGATGCTGCCACATAATACAAAAGTCGTTTTTGAGGGTTTGGGAGCGGGGTGTATTCCTCAGGAAAGATCTCAAACAATGCCCATGTGTTTGAATTGGGGCAGTTTGGAAGAAGATTCCTGGTGGTAAAAGAATGGATTGTGGACCAGAAGGTCTGTATCACAGGACAAGACCAAAGGCAGTGTAGTAAATCCACAGGGGGTGATTGGCATTTTGGGCATGTGTGAGTGTCCGAGTGGCCCATCAGAAAGCCTCTGTACGATAAGATATACGACCTGTGGGTGATTCGAAAAGCCATTTCCCAGTATGACATAGCCGGTAGATATTTGGCAGCTTGTACAAGAGAAGTCAAGAGAAGGTCAGAGGTCAGGGAGGGTATCTTTCTCGTCCAGTAGGAGAGACCACCATGTATTTTGGAGTAATCTAAAGGTTTATACAGTAAGATGTAGAATCTAGTGAGTAAACATTTTGTGCGTTGAGACGTTGACATAATTTTAAGGAATGGATCATTCCAATATGGGCCCGTCAGAATATTTATGACTGCCAACATATAGCTGCATGCCTGCATATAATTGAAGGGGTGCGAGACTAGCTCCAGGAATTTAAGTTGGGCCTCATTTAACATGTAAGGGCGTTTTTTAATCATGTCAATCAGGTCTGCTACTCTTTGTATCCCTTAGGCCTGCCATGTTTTAAATCTGGCAGGAGGAATACCCATGTGAAAATTTGGATTGTTTACGAAAGGTGATAAAAGAGAATAGTTTGGGTTTAATCCCAATATCTGCCTCACTTTTGTTAATGCACGCCATGCTGTCATTAGTAATAGGTTTTGCGTTATCTCTCGAGGAAGATTTTGATAAGGAAGATGTAAGAAGCTTATCCGTGAAATATTGGGTGAAAATTGCTGATCCAGACTAGGATACGTGAAAGTTCTGGAGTTGGCTATCCAGTCTCCTACTATTCTGAGCTGCGACGCAATATTGTAGAGCTGAATCTGTGGGAAATTTATTCCCCCATTGGAGCGGCGCTGGTTCAAGACAATCATACTCATGTGAGGTCTACGGCTGTTCCAGATAAAGGTCTGAAACAAACCCGTGATTGCTCTTACTTCCTTTGGCTTGAAATAAAGTGGTAGTGATTGCGATAGGTATAGCAGTTTTGGGAATGCGATCATCTTGACCAAATTCGGCCTCCCCAATGGAGATAAAGTCAGCTTTTTCCAGGTTGTGAAAAGTCTCTCCAGTTCTTTTAGGAGGGGTATGACATTGTATTTGTAATTTAGGACCAGCGAGGATTGGACGGTCCTCTCAAGAGTAGGCCCTCAGATTTGTCCTCGTTGACAGGGAGCTCTGAAGCCCGACAGGGAGCCAGAGACCCGCAGATCCTCCAGGATCCTTGGCAGGGTATGTTTCGGGTTAGTAATATAAAGCAGGATGTCATCTGCAAAAGCATAGAGCTTCATCTGCTTAGAGCCAATTTGAATCCCTTCAAAAGGTGTGTTCTTTTCTAGGTGTCTTATTAGCAGATCGATGGATAGATTAAAGAGAAGGGGGGATAGTGGGCAGCCTTGACAGGCTCTATTAATTGGGATCTTAGTTGGGGGGAGATTATTGACATTCAACATCGTGTGACAGTCTGACTGGCAGCGGCCCAGAAAGGATACAAACTGATCTCCAAAGCCTCTATACCTTAAGCGTGTAGAGAGGAATTCCCATGACACTGAGTCAAATGCTTTTTCCGCATCAAGACTGAGAAGCATTGTCTTTGGGCGTGGTTGGTTCTCGTTCTGGATCATAGCCGCTACCGCCATTCTTATCCCCACAGTTGAATGTCTATCCTTAATGAAACCCATCTGGGACTCGGATAATAAAGGACCCACCATCTCCTGCAAACGATCTGCCAAGATTTTGGTGAGGATTTTATAGTCTTGGTCCATTAATGAGATGGGTCTGTAGGATTGAATCCGCTCGGGGTCCCTGTCGGGCTTCAGGATCAGAATGGTCTCTGACGTCAAGAATTCAGGTGACAAGTAGTGTCCTCCGTATATCCCATTCAGATAGATGGTAAGGTGTGGGACCAAGTGGGGTGTCAATATTTTATAGTATTCTGCCGACAGGCCATCTGGGCCACTTTAATTTCTTAAAAAATCTCATCACATAAAAAAAATCTCATCATGTATATACACTACATATACTGCCAAAAACGACTTCATCTGGGGTTCTACTTACCTAATTTTAAGATGTTCTAAGGACCAGATTTCTTTTTTTTTTTATGTCCTAATACGTAAAACCATAGACTTCAAAGAGGATGGACCTTCGATTTCTCATGACTGTATATTCAAAGCATTGCATTAAATAAGGTTAAAATAGAAGTTCACTTGTAGATCAGATGGTTAGATCGAGTGAGTTGAAGCAGGATGTGAATGATGTACAAGATTTTATTAATAAACAACAGTCTTAATTGCGGAGGTAAAATATAGACCCCTTGATGTGGTTTTATTAAGATTTTTGCATTAAAAAAAATAACTTTTTATTGTTTTTACTAACCAAGATTTATGTACATCAGTTGAGTTATAAAAGAGAGGTATATGGTGAGAGAGGAGAGAGAAGATGAACTTGATAAAACTTCAGTTGGGATTTTACATACTTTGTGGTTTATACTTCCACCCTTGTGAGTATCATAAAATTGTTAAAGGATTTGACTTGCAGAAAGCAGTTACTGTATGTAGAGCTTTTAATGTCTGTGGATTGAGCTAAATGGTGAATTAACATTAAAGCTAAGGAAACAGCTACATCTACATGGGCTGCAACATTAGCCATTTTCTACAACACTAAGGGAGTAGAATTAAGTTGTGGTGAGAACCTTTTGTAAAAACCATATAAAGTTTCTGCTTCTCTAGTAAATACAAGTTAAAGGGGCTGTCTCACTACAAGGATTGCTTTTTATGTAAAAGATCTTGCCAAAACAAGTCACTTTGCAATATATATCCATTAACAGTGTCCTACCTATTCTGAGATATCCCCTCTTGTATGGGCTGCATCAGATCCTCAGGTCGCTATATGTTTGATCTATCCAGCACTGGTTGCTATAGCTACAGACCTAGGTTCTACTGGAGCCTAGTGGAAGCCAGTAAATATGCCCCTGAATTCAGAATGAAACCAAGAAAACAGGACTGAGGTAAGATGAATTAATGTAGTGAGAAAACATCTTTAAAGTAATGACACTAGTTGACACAGATGCAGTGGTGTAGCTACAGGGATTACAGTAACTGTACTTGCAACCAGGCCCCTGAGCCTCACAGGCCCTTCTCATGACATAGCTGGATAGCTGGGTCACAAAGCATTGTACAGGCATCGACTCAACGACTAAGATTTACATGCCATGGCATAGCAGCACAATGTAATGATGTCCCGTCTCCCACTCGAGACTCATAAAAATGGTGTTCGGCAGGGAAACAGAGAGAGAGATTAATTTTGTATTTTTAATAGGGGGCCTAGTTTATCAACCTACTTTGGGACCTTATGTATATATCTACAGAGGGGAGGAGCTATACTCCTACCTACTTGGGGAGGCTTTGTATGTATGTACCTACTGGAGGGATCCAATATACCTACCTACTTGGGGAAGGCCTCAATCATACCTACCTACTGGGGGAGACTCTATATACCTATCTACCTATTGAGAGGATCTATATAGCCATCTACTGTGGGAACCCTTATACTTATGTAACTACCTATCTACTGAGGAACTTACATACTCTGTGAGGAGCTACCTAATAGGGGACTATATCATCATCTACTGAGTGGATCTGTAAACTTATTGAGGGGGCCTATATAGCTACATTCTGATGGTACCTATATACCTTGCTACCGTGGGATGTCTATATACTTACGTACTTACTGAGGGGTCCATCAATCACTGAGTGGATCTGTATACTTACTGAGGTGGCCTACATATCTACATACCTACCTGTAGGAGGCCTATATAGCCTATATACTTACCTGCCTAGTGGGGGGACCTGTAGAGCTAGCTAATGGGAGCCTTCCTATCTACCAGCCTATCTAGTGAGGGCTTACCTACCTAATGGGGGCTTAAATACCAAAGAGGAACTTTACCTACTTAATGGGAAGAGTCTGCCCACTAATTTGACTAATTTTGTGGGTCTAACCTACCCATAAGGGGTGTGTACATACCTATTGGCAGATCAAATGGGGGCAATTTCACTGTTTTTGGTACAACTACCATGTGGGACACCAAAGAGGGCATTATTATCATTCGGTGTGCTTTGGATGGAAAGTTTGTACAGAGGTGGGAATTGGTAGGAAAGTCCTGGAAAAGTAAGGAGTCTAATATGTCTGTGTGGTAAATTCTTCAGGTACTATTTGTGGCTGAGAGAAGATGTCATGATAGTATGGACCAGGTAGAGAAAGAAGAAGCAAAGTGAACGACTTCCATCAAGGAAGACATTACCTGTAAGTCCCTGGATGTTACTGCACTGTAATCCCTTAGGCTAGGGCCATACAGCATAGGACAAAAAACGTCAGAAAGCTGACAGCTTTTTGTCCTATGCAGGACCATGGTTTCTGACACTGATGTGCGCAAAAACCGCGGTCGGTTTTAGTCTTTGCCCTTGGCCTGTAAAATTTAATGTATAGAAATCTGATGGCAAACCACAGGACTTCGGCGGAGTATGCAACATGTTGCATATTCCGTCGGATTTTTCACACACGTGCTGTATAGACTACAGCATGGGTCTATGCATTGTGGTCTATGTGCTGTGTAGACATATCCTTATATGTCCGCAAAGCCTGTGTACAACTGTTATCTACCAGTTTCTACATAGACATAGAAAGGGATTGTTCACTGTAAAGAGCAGTGAGACTGTGGAACTCTCTGCCAGATGAACTTGTCATGGTGAATTCACTAACAGAGTTCAAAAAGGGTTTGGATGCATTTCTAGATGTAATAATATAACAAGTTATAGTGACTAGGATTATGGAGGAGAGTCGTTGATCCAGGGATTTATTCTGATTGAAGGTTTGGGATGGGGGAAATTTTTTTTCCCTAAAAGCAGGAAAATTTGGGCTTTTCCTCAGGGGGGTTTTTTTTGCCTTCCTCTGGATCAACACTATAGGACAATAGGCTGAACTGTATGGACGTCTGTCTTTTTTCGATCCTACAAACTATTTAACTATATGGTCACTTTATGTAGGCAATAGCAGGTAATAGTAATGGTTTATATTCGGGAACAGTACAATGGTTTTATTCAGTCTCTTTATGGTGGTGTTTAGTGATGAGCGTTTTTACTTTGACTACGTATGGGGCGTAGTCATATCAAAATTTTTTTAAGACTTTTCCCGATAGCATAATAGATTATCCCCGAATGACCATTAAAGTCTAGGGGGAAAAGAAATAACCCCTTTCATTTTACACCCAAACAAGGCTGGAAGCTAAATTAACATCCAAAACAGTCAAATGGTACGTGCTACATCTTAGGAACCACTTAGGTTAAAAGTCACAAAAAAAAGTCACACCCCTTCACACCCCCTGTCTTTTTCCACACCCTGCCCCTTAAACCTGCATCACCCAAAAATTTAAAAAGCCCCAGAAGGCAGTATGTTTAAACCCATCTTTTACTTAAAAAGGCATTGAATACCCCTTCCCTAAAACCAGCATGAGCCCAAAACCCGCATGACCCCCAGATTTAAAAAATGCCGAAAAAGAGTTTTCAACCACCATTTTAGTTGAACTGGACTAGCTATATCTGTCCTTTTCCCGCAGAGGCCATTAACCTGTCTGACCCCCAGATTAAAAAGTCCCGGGAAAAAAGGAGTCTTTGCCCCACCATTTTGTTTCACTGGCATTGAATATCGCTGGGGCACAGCAGCCCCTTAAAACCCTGTTTATCCCAGATCACAAAGTGGCACTATGCTATTTTGTAAGTGCTGTCATTTATAAATTTTTTTTGGTAAACTGACATTTGTTTACAGAATTTTTTAGGGAAGTTTTTTTTAAATATTTTACATTTTATCATTTTGCTTTTTTTTCAGTTGTAACTTTAAACATACACCCCTCCGCAGTTTTTTTCAGGGTTTTTAGTTTTTTAATTTGTCCGCACCCCCCATAAGTAAAAAAAAATGTCCTAATCACCCCAAAAAAACTTCTTAGTGAGAAGACATTTGCCCTCCTGGTTTCTAGACTGATTCGCCAATCAATTCAAGGTTTTTTTTTTCCTCCAAATCCTTCTTCATTGATTAGGGACAGACCCCCGGGAGATCAAATGATGCGCCCCCCATATGACCCCCACCCACAGAAAATTTTAACCCCAAAATTGTCAATTTGGCCCAGCCCTGGACCCTTTTGACACTACTTAACCTCACAGAAATAAACCCTTTTTTAAAAATCTGATTTTTTGAGAAATTGAAGTTTCCTGATTCCCCCTAAGGGTGAGAGCCGGTCCCGGGTCAGCCATTGTTAACACGAGGTTCAGCACCAGGCCGGAGTTCAGGGGGTGCGGTGGACCCCAAGCTGGCGTCCGCATCTTTTAAACACGGTAAAAATGCCCTTTTGACGCAGCAACGAAAACATCGTGTGAAGCAAAGTCGGAAGGGGAATTTGTGAGGTAAGACCCCCAGCCTTCCCTCAGTACACAGTAAGACCTGGGTGGTTTCCCCCCCTCCATATGAGTGCGGCCCAAATTGACTTCACTTGGAAAATGGGGGTTAAACGTCCTGTTCCCCCCAGGTGCCCTTTTTTCTTGGCATTTTTTTTTAAATTTTTAATAAAAGTGCTGGGGGGGGAAAATTGTCTTGTATTTTTTCTCTGTCCAGCTCCATACTCCTGTCCTCTGAATAACCTACATCTGGTCAATTTTTCCTGTCCCTCCCTTGTACAATTCGAGGAATTTTTTTACCCAGCTATTTTGTACATGCAATTTTTTTAGTAGTTTAATTCTAGAAAAAAATTTTTAAAATAGGTGGAATCCCACCATGTCTTTGTTTCTTTTTTTTTAATTGTTTAAAAATGGGTTGTCTAATACAGGGATTGCAGCTATGTTAAAGATCTTGAAAAAATAAGTTTTTTCAATATGTGTCCATTAACAGTGTCCTACCTTTCCTGTTTTGCAGCACCATCCCCCTTGACCACTCTTGAAAATTGTGAAGAAAAAATGTCTGTTAAAACCACATTTTTACAATAGGGCCTGTGTCTGCTGCTTTTCCAGAAAAAATCCCCCCAAAAATTAAAAACATGACCCATAGCCACTTTTGCAATTGTAAAGAACAAAAGTCTGTTGAAACATTTTTTATAATGGGGACCTGTGTATAGCTGCATGTCACAGCAAATGCCCCCAAAAATTAAAACTCCCCATGAGCCACTTTTGACAACTGTGAAAACAAAGTCTTTTAAAACAACTTTTTTTTAGAATAGGACTGTATTTTTTTGCATTTCAAGACATGACCCAAAAAAATTAAAAAATATGACTTTCACCACTGTTAAAAAATGGGGGGAGAAATGCCACTTGATCCCAATTTCTTTTCCAAAAGGGACCATGTTTATTGCTGTATCTCACAGCAAATGACCCTAAAAAATTATAAATAGACTTCTCAGCCCTGTTAAAAAATTGTGGGGCAACATGACCCCAAAAACCATTGATAATGCGAAAAATTCTAAAGATGAAGTATTAAATGGAATATGGTTTTGTCATGAAACCTTGGTGTCTTTTTCAGTTCCTCAAGCAAAAAACCCGCAAAATGAACTTTGGGAAAATGAGAAAAAAAATTTCAGTAAGAAATGATCATTTTAAAAAACTTTAAGAGGACCATTTTGTTTGGGTCCCCGGAAAACATACAAAAAATCGGTGTTGAACGCAGAAGTCGTGCACCAATTTAAGCTGGTCTATGGGGGGTTGTATGTGTGCCCCATTGTATGCGTTGGTGAGGTGGTAAATAAAGATTGCCAGAGGTCACCATTAGGCTTCTGCCCCTTGCTGCTGCTGCCGCTACGGCTACTTGGGATTTTTACTGCTGTCCGTCGCTGGCTTTGTTCCACCGTGACTTTTAAGAAAGTGAAGCAGACGCAACAGATGTCTCCATTTATCAATCAGCAAGGGCTCTATTTCCCGCATTTTTTTCTCTATTTGGGGGGGTGGAAAAGGGAAATTCGAGTTTGTTTTGTACCCGGGGGTCCAGGAGGGTGGCCACCCAGTAATGTTGTTCATTTATGGCCTTAAATGAGGGTCATGTTGGAGGAAATGGAGCATCCCGCACTCATTGAGAGATGGAGCCCTTTATTTCCCAAGCCTCTGGGTCGGGGGGCAGTACAAATCATCTTCCTCATCTTCCTCCTCCGCCACAAATTTGCGCCAACCCTTCAAGGCAGGGAGTCAAAAAACGTCGGTGTCAGGTTAAACCTCCTCCTCCTCCCCCTTTCTCCGGCACAGTTCAAAACGCCCTGACTTGCCTCAGATGATGCACCCTTTAGGCTGGGACCCCCTTGACTAGCCCTGGACCCCGAACCACTGCCTAATGAAGACCTTTAAAATTGTGAAACTGTTGGGCTTGTGGATTCGACGGAAAAAAAGGCTCCGTGTCCGCTCTGGTCCGTCTCCTCCTCCCTCGCTGGCGGGACCTGATGTTTAAAAATGTCCAACGATCGTTCCAGAAAAAGTCACCACAATGCCTCATGCTGACAAGGGCATTGTCCGGACCCCGACCTTTTGGTGGCTTCTTCAAAATGGCAAGGATGGGGCAGAGCTCTTTCACCTGCCTCCCCTCCGTGACTCAACACCCCGAGGTCCGCACTCTGCTTGTCAGGCCCTGGTCACTTGTACTGCGTAATGGCATTGCGCTGCTCCCAATGCTGGAGCAGTGGAGGGGGGAATTTTCCCGGTGTTGCCACGTCAACATGAGAGGTTGACGGGGGGGCCGAGCTGACGCTGCAACGCAGCCCGGGGGAGAAAACAGGGTGGCGAACGGCGGGGGTGCGAACCCCAGACCCTTTAGCCTTTTAGCAGGGAGTCCTACCCCGGGTAGTCTTTAGAAAATTTTTGGACGACGAGGGTTCATGACATTGCCCGGGAAGGGGGTGCTCCAGCCCACCGATCTTCAGGGCGGCCACGATTTCGCCCATTATCGATACCACCTTGCTGGCACAAGGTTCTTGTCACCCCCCAGCGCTCGGGTCTCGTTGGGGAAACCGTCCAACAGCTGACCCGTGTTGGGCGGGCCCAAGACAATTAATTTCAAAACGGCCTGTTTTTTCGGGGCCCTGATGCCCCATGGGGCCCTTTTGGGAAAGAGCCTGCACCCTCCTGCGGTTTTGAAGAGGTGCGCCGGCCTGAGAGAACCCCCCCCCCAGAGAATCCCTCCAGCCACCCACTAGCTGTCCGGATATAGCGGCCTTTTGGCCCTGTTACTGTCCATGTGTCGGGGGTGAGATGGACTTTTCCGGACACAGATGCAGACAAAGCGCTTTAAAAATTTTTGATGACACGTGGCTGGGCCCCGGGCAGGGACGCTCTTCTGGCAAAGAAATGCCTGTCGGCACTGGTATTGGGGGAGGGGAAAAGGGCCATGATGGCGGAAACCCCTCTGTGTCCACCAACGGAAAGGCAACTTTCCAAGGGCCAAAAGCCTGGCAATGCCCAATTCAGGCCTTTGGCTTTGAGATGGTTTGGGTTTTAAAATGCTTCTTCCCCTCCAAAGGAAGACAGAAGGGGTGCTAGATGGGGCCCCTTACGGTGTGCAGGTCGTCAAAAAATGGGGGGAGAAAGGGGTAGGGATGGGCTCTGGGGGTTCTATGGTACCGGGCGACGGTTGGGGGGGGTGAAGCGGAGGGGGTGATCCCCGATCATGACTTGAGAGACATGGGCAGCTGAGGAAGCTTGGTGGGGGCGGGGGGAGGAGGAGGAGGCGGACAGAGGGGGTGACAGTGCTGGAAGCCCGGCGTCGGGTTTGGCCCTTTTTTTGGCCCAAATGTTGCCTCCCTTTAACTCATGCATTTGCTGCATGTGACTAAATGTTGGTGGGGTTAAAAAACCCAAGATTCTTTTCCTCACTTATGCGTTTACGGTAAAAGGCGGCATATGACATGCTGGGGGAAACAGAGGCTTGCTCAAAGAACGCCAGGCTTGAGAGGGGGGCTGGACCTTTTTGACGGCGATAAGCGAGGAGCGGGGGTTTCCCCTGACCGTGGCTGGCGGAATATATCAGCGGACTTGTGCACCCTCCTCTCCCTTTTTTGGGCGGGGAACCCCTATTGACATACCACATCGCTTCCTCGTCAGGATGAAGGCCCAAGCAAATTCTGCGGAAAAACCACGGGTGGGTCCGCAATGTCGTCACATCTCATCACATCAACACAGGTGACTTGGTCGTCCTGACTTTCGCATCCGAAGCTGCGGGTAAACAAGGGGCCCCTGCAAGGGGTTTTCCGACCGCCGGGGTTTTTGACGATTGACCGGTTCCTTATTTCCCCCTCTATGGCATCAGTAACTGGGCGTCAGAGCAGACAAATTCATCCTCTTTGGCCTCTTGATCTTTTAACATGCCATCTGACCCCAACCGCATTTTTTTCATCAAAGAGGTCTTCAGAAAATGGATTATCCACAGTGGTGGGTACACGAGTTGACAGTTGGCTGCCTTGCTTCATTTTGGACGGATGATGATGATGCTGATGACGAATTTGTGGCCCGGGGAAAATGGGAGGACAGGAGGTAAGACTGCTGGATGCAGGTTGCATTAACCACTGAAGAACAGATTGGCGATGCTGTTCGTAACGGAGATTCACAGGGCCCTGACCAGCGATGACAGGCCTGACGGTCCTGCAACCGACGATTCGCTGGCATGCATGTTGTCGCCAGCACTGGAAGGAGCACCTTCTCTCGTACCTCTACCTCCATGTCCTACCCCCCTCTTTGCTCGTTTACCACCTAAATTTTGCTCCTTGTTCAGAAAGATAAAAATTTGAGAAGTTATGGAAGAGTTTGGAAATCTCTTATTAAAAGACGGCAAATCACAGCTATTCTCAAATCCCAAAAAATCAAACAAAATTGCTGGCTTGATATTTAAGTGCAAGGTACCTCTATCAAAAAAGCTTGACTGACCAAAAGTGAAAAAAAACCTATCTGAAATGTATACGGATAATAAACGGTATTTTTGGCACCAATAAATAAAACAGTGGTGACTAAAAAAAAATTGCTGTATTCAAATTTAAACTGCAAGGTGGCTCTATCAACAAAGTGGCCTGCACCAAATTGAAAAAAGACGTATCTGAAATGTATACGGATAATAAAAGGTATTTTGGCACCTATCAATTCACCTGTGGTGACTACAAAATTGCTGTTATTCAAATTTACTGAAAGGTGGCTCTATAACAAAGCTGGACTGCGCAAAAGTGAAAAACACATATCTGAAATGTATACGGATTAAAAAAGGTATTTTTGGCACCTATCAATACACCTGTGGTGACTACAAAATTGCTGTATTCAAATTTAACTGCAAGGTGGCTCTATCAACAAAGCTGGCCTGCGCCAAAGTGAAAAAAACACGTATCTGAAATGTATACGGATAATAAAAGGTATTTTTGGCACCTATCAATTCACCTGTGGTGACTACAAAATTGCTGGATTCAAATTTAACTGCAAGGTGGCTCTATCAACAAAACTGGCCTGTGCCAAAGTGAAAAAACACGTATCTGAAATGTATACGGATAAAAAACAGGTATTTTTGGCACCGATCAATTCACCTGTGGTGACTACAAAATTGCTGGATTCAAATTTAACTGCAAGGTGGCTCTATCAACAAAGCTGGCCTGTGCCAAAGTGAAAAAAACACGTATCTGAAATGTATACGGATAATAAAAGGTATTTTTGGCACCTATCAACCTGTGGTGACTACAAAATTGCTGGATTCAAATTTAGTTGCAATGTGGCTCTATCAACAAAGCTGGACTGGGCAAAATTGAAAAAGAACACCTATCTGAAATGTATACTGATAAAAAAAGTGGAGTTTTGCACCTAACAAATGGACCTGCAGTTACTAGAAAAGATCTGTACCCAAATATAAGTTCAGGCTGCCCAATATCCAAGTAATTTTTTCAATAGAAAACTGTTAATAATAAAGCTATTGCAATGCAATGTCTACATAAGTCTGGTGCACAATATCCAGTATTCTTTAAGAGCTTGTCTGGGGTTTCCCCCCCCTCCCCCGCTCCTCCCTGTGACTTTACAGCGGTAAAATGCTCCTTTTAAAAATTTTCTGCCTAACTACATAAAATCTGCAAATCTCTGATCTAACTAAGTTCTAAGGATCACAGCTAAACAGTAGAGCTTTCTCTGTGAAGAAATAGAATAATTTCGCTGAGCTGTTTGCAAGAAGCAGAGCGCACGTCCTACTGCTTGAGATACTGACACACATGATCATGAACAGGAAGGGCTTTTTCTTGTAAAAACGAGGTCATTGTGATTTTTCCAGGCCAATCGCAACCCATGCACATTCACAGTAAAGAGTCGCACACACAGCTCACCCTGCTCTATTCTCTAAGCTGATTTGCTGGCCGCCAAAATGACAGGATGCGCCGAAAATGGCGCGATATTAATAGATTATGCGCAGATTTTAACCTAAATTATCGCGTGATCTAAAAAATCCAATCAACATAAAAACCGTGCCAATTTCAACTTTGTCGATAATAATCGCTCAACACTAGTGGTGATATATGGTCAAGATGTGACTTTATTATTTGGTCCTCGTTTATTGTTGTTTGTGGTATTATTGTTCTTAGTATATAGACTGTCACAAACAGTATAGTGGTATTAGTCACCATAGGATATTGATATGTGGTGCTATTATTTGGTCATGGTGTGGCGGTATTATTTGGCCTTTGCATATTGTTATTGGTATTATTGGTTTTGGTATACTGGTTTGGTCAGAAAAATTACGGTGGTATTAGTCACTATATACTGGTGAGATGCAATGAAAATGTGGTGCTATGTTTTGGCCCCTTTATAAATACTGGCCTGCGGAATAAAATAACATGTCAATTAAACCATCCAGTGTAAACTCCAACAAAAACTAAACCCAAAAAAACAAACCCTACAAAGTATTTTTTTAGTTTGGAGGAGGGGCGAGCAGGAAGGGATAGACAATTTGGCTGCATAAGTTGTTTTACTTTTTTCCACCATCTGCCATCATTTTAAATGAATTTTCTTTTATTGGACAATTTAATTAGAAGTCATTTTCCATGAATCGCTACACTGCAGACATCCTTCACGCCAAATAGGAAACCTGTTGTTAAAAAGAAGTGATCAGCAGCCATTGTACAGGGGTAAGAGGCCCAAGCTCAAGTTTTGCACCAGAGCCCACGAGTCTTTAGCTTCGCCCCTGCACTTAGTTCCGAAATGAAGCCACACTACCTGATGACTGCTAGAGGGTCCCTGATGTATTTATGCTTTATTTGCAAACTCTTCATGTACAAAATTACCGACACAAGTGCTTTGAATCTCGACATCAGAGCTGAGGCAATGTGTTTTCTTTCTTTCTTTTCCTGTTCCCCCTTCCCATTCACCCACCCCTTTTTTTTTCTCTCCTCTCTCCTTTTCCACCCACTCTCTTACCCCCTTAGCTTTTCTCAGCCCTGATGTCTCTAACAAGCCGCAGCTTGTCACTACTTCTGTTTAGAAGTTGGACTGTTATCTCCAACTTAGGCATGTGATACAATCTATTCGTTGGCCCCACTCGAATACTTCTCTCTCAGATTTCCACAACTTCATATTTAAAAAGAAAGGTTATGAGAAAGGGCTCTCCTTGCTTTATAACATGATTCTTATGGGAAAGACTAAAGGGTAAATTCTTACCGTGACCAAATGGGAGGGAGAACTAAACCAGACTTTTCCATACAGAAATGGAACCAGGACACTCTTATCCCCCCAAGGTTTTCCAAATGTGCCAATCATCAAGAAACCATGCACAAGATTCAACTTAGGTGGTACTTACCACCTACCAGACTAGCCCATATGTTCCTGGGCTTTTCCCAAATTTTTTGATGGAAAAGATGCAGGCATCAAGGAACCATGCTTCAGGGTTGGTGGGGTTGCCCAATAATTAAAAAGTTCTGGAAGCCCCATTGGCCTCTTATTGCGGAAGAATTGGGATCACTTTACAGCTTTCCCCAGAATAGCACTCCTAGAATAAATTTTAACTGAGTAACCGCCTGTTCACAGAACAGTTTCTTTTCACATATTAATTGCCGCAAGAACAGCTATAGCCCATCACTGGAAGGACCCTAAGGCCCCTTCTATTACGAAGGTTATCCGCCATATAAATTTTAGCTGCGCCTGTGATCCCCCTTTTTACTCTCACAAAAAACGCCTCTATGGATACTTGGATTTCCTCCCCAGGTATTACTCACCTAAAGGGTTTTAATAACACCTGTATTATTGATTTAATGTTTTCTTCAAACCAATATTTGCTCATAATATAACCTCGGTTAGTTGTTTTACTGTTTTCTGTTTTAAATGCTTCTCAAAGCCTCTGAAATGTACTGATTTCTAACCCGATGATATCGAATAGTTCTACCATCCTTTGTGTAACCGTTGTGAATCTACTCTTTTGATTATATTAATTTTCATATCTGTACATGTCAATATCAATAAACATGTTTAAAGAAGTTGGACTGTTGATGCAGAGGAGTACACATGATTGACGCATGACCTTCTATATTCACTGATATGTTTGATATTATTTGACATTACTGCACTTAATTCGTTGTATGTTTTCAGAAATAAAGCCAACCTACACTCGCAAGCAAGAAAAACAAAGCATGTGTCAAAAATAATTGTAGGGACTTACTATGACAGATGATGACAAGGGTATGGATGGAGATGAGAGGATAAATAACTTGAATCCAAAAAGAAGGTGACAAAACATACCAGACCCTAACAACTAGCTTTCCCTAACTCTGGTTTTAACCTCTCCTTAGCGCTGGCCTTTTTCTACCCCTGATAATATCCCTTTCAATCTCCCTCAGCTAACCAAAATAGCACAGAACCACTAAAGATGAACCTGGGACTAGAACACACTGAAAAACTGACATGGGGTAAAACATTAGCCACAGAGAATTAAATATAAAGCAGGATGCTAACTAACTGGGAACAGAAAACCAACCAACAGACACAATGGTAGAAACGGAATGAAATAAGCTCAAAAGACACAAGCTCTCAGCTAAGGCCTCGTTCACACGGCTTATTTCAGAACGTATTTACATCGGAAATCCGTTGTAAATACGTTCTGAAATCAGTTGAAAATCATTTGCAAATAAGTGCCACTAAGTTGTGGCACGTATTGTAACTGATTTCCCGACGGATTCACCACCTACAATGATTGTAGATGGTGAATCCGTCGGGAAATAATTAACATGTGAATTGTTTTTCCGTCCGGATTGCCGTCGTCAATCCGCGGCGGCAATCCGGAACGGACCAATGCGTCGTGTGAACGACGAGCCGTATTTTCTATTGAAATCATAGAAAATAGGCTGAAACTTAATTTCGGACGGATTTGCCGACGGATTGACGATCGTCAATCCGTCGGCAAATACGCGGCGAAATAAGCCGTGTGAACGAGGCCTTACAGTATATTCAGCACCAGCCGCCTAGTAAAAGCTTTACTAGTATGGCTATCATGGAGGCAGGGTGCTTACTCTAAAAAAAAAAAAAAAGCTTGAGCTCTGTAATGTGCCTGATAATGGCATTCGGGAGGCATTTCAATTAAGCGAACGGGCTTGCGCCTGATATTCATACATGCCACCCTATGACTTACACAAAAAGAACTAGTTTTAGTTGGAGTTGATATAGCTGTATTTGTGGTAAATAATACATAAAAGGTAAATATAGAGATCTCTCCCAAGATTTATTTATACCGGGCTGATTAGAAAAAGGGGGGCACCCTTTTACGTTTGGAGGAACAAAAATTTTCTACAAAAAACATAGAAAGGGATTTTTTCTGAAGAGCAGTGAGACTATGGAATTCTCTCCCAAGGGATTGTCATGGTGAATTCAAAAAACCGAGTTAAAAAAGGGTTTGGATACTTTCTAAAGGTAATAATATAACAATTTTTTATAGTGATGGGGTTCAGGAGGGGGGGTATTGATCCGGGGATTTTTTGATTGCCAATTGGAGTCAGGAGGATTTTTCCCTAAAATGAGGACAATTGAATTCTTCCTCATTCATGTTTTTGCCTTTCTCTTGATCAACACCTTAGCACAACAGGCTGCACTAGATGGACGATTTGTCTTTTTTTAGCCTTACAAACTATGAAACTATGAAAACACTATGGAGCTCAAAACACTGATACTTTAACCACTTCCCGACATAGGACGTACCGATACGTCTTAGTGGGAAGTGCATTCCCACAAACGGACGTATAGGTAAGTCCTGCAGATCATGCAGGCTCACAAGCAAGCCTTACACGATCGCAAAATGGGACCAAGAATTGTGTGGTATGAGGAAAAGTAAAAGTAAAAAAAAAGGTAAAACACAAACATGAAAAAATAAAATAAAAACACGTACACCGCCTCTTTCCCCTTTACAAACGCCAATCGCCCCCCAAAAAGATCAAAAATAAATAATCATATTTGATATTGCCATGTGCATATCTACCCTATAAATCTGTCATGTTAATTAACCTGCGCAGTGAACGGCGTAAAATCAGTAAACAATCTTAGACTTGCGACTTTCGTTCATCCTGCAGCACATAAAATGGCATAAAAAGCAACCAAAAACTTAAAGTGGTGCCAATTAATACATCAGTTCATTCTGCAAAAAAAGGCCATTACATAGCTCTGTATATGGAAGAATAAAAAAGTTTTGGTTATCAGAATACAATGCATAAGTATTGTTTTACACAACAAAAATAATTGTTTTTAAAGCGCTTCAACATAAAATAAAACTATATAAATTGGGTATCGCTGTAATCATCTCAACCCAGGGAGTAAAACTAACTGCATGGTAAGCCCTGTTAAAAACAAAATTAAAAAACACTACTAGGATTGCTGCATTTTCTTCACTCTGCCTTCCAAAAAACGGATTTAAAACCGATCATAAAGCCTTGTACCCACAAACATGAGACCAATAAACACACCCACATACTTCCAAAAAACAAGCCCCTACACCTCTCCGTACACAGAAGAATAAAAAAAACTTAGGGCTCTCAGATTAATCGATGCACAAACATTTTCCTTTTTGAATAAAAGTGTTCAAAATGCCTCATAAAAACCTTGATAAAAAGTGATCAAAGCGTCACACGCACCCCATAATGGTACCAATAAAAACGGCAACTCACCCTGCAAAAAAACAAGCCCATAATCAGCTCTGTATAGAGGAAAATAAAAAAATGCATTTTTTTTATAAACACATTTCTATTGTGTAAAACTAATAAAACACCAAAAAACAATGGTGGAACTGCCCAATGCTACAAAAACTATAGAACACTTGTGCACCCAAAATGCAAAATACACCCCTAGATGAGATCCAGGAGGGGTGTTGAATCGAAAATGGGCAACTTTTGGAAGAGTTCACCTGTTCTGGTAGCGGTCCCTCCCTTGTATGCCCTGCCATGCGCCCGAACAGCGTAACAAATTTTAGGGTGCTTTTTTCCCAGTTTCTTTGTAAAAATGGAGTAAAGTTTTAGCACCTTAGGGTTTTCGCAAAACTGCAATGAAATAAAATTGTATTGAAAATGAGACTCCAAAGTCTGGTAGGTGCTCCACCTACTCCTACCTGAGGCTTGTGGTTGAGTCAAATAGCGCACTACGGTCACTTATGAGATATCTCTGAAAACCCCAGAATCGGGGGAATCAATATTAAGTTTCATTTCCCTGGTTACAATTATCAAGGTCCTGTGAATAATGAATAAAAACTGAAAAATCTGCAAAAAAGTGACATTTTCAAATTTCACCTCCACTTTGCTTTAATTTCTGTGAAATACCTAAAGGGTTATCAAACTTCTTAAACACTGTTGTAAATATTTTAAGGGGTCTAGTTTCTTAGATGTAGTCATTTATGGGGGTATCTAACACACAGGCCCTTCAAAGCCACGTCAGAACTGTACAGGTCCCTAAAAAAATGTATACTGTAAATTTTCATGAAAATGTGAAAAATGACTACTAAATTTCTAAACCCCATAATGTCATAAAAAATAAAAAGACATTTAAAAAATGATGCCAACCTACAGCGGACATATGTTAGATGCTACTTATAAACTATTTTGTGTGGAATAACTATCTGTCTTACACACAGAAATTTGAAAATGGCAATTTTTAAAACTTTTTCATGATATTTTTCATAAATAAACATTGTTTGGACCAAAATTTCCTATTAACTTAAAGTGCAATGTGTCACGAGAAAATCTCTGAATCACATGGATCGGTAAAAGTGTCAAACAGTTATTCTCACATAAACTGACAGATGTCAGATTTAAAAAATGAGGCTCTGTCAAGGAAAGTCAAAACTGGCTGCGGCGGTAAGGGGTTAATGGATTTTGAAACACCTAGCAAATCATCTACCCCACAATGCAAAATAGACCATAATAAAGAATGAGAAGCAGAGGAAGTTAATTTTAATATGGTCTTTAGCTTAAATTAATAGTATTTTGTAGGTACATTTTTGTATATGAACAGAAATAACTGCAAAAAAGAAGCCTGTAAAAAAAAAAAAAAATGTCATTTTATGAAAAGTAGGATTGGACAATTGTTTGGCAGCAATGATTAAAGCACTTGTACTCAAGTTTTTCAGTAAAATTTAAATGACTGGAGAAATGGTCTTATGCTGATGGAAACATGTATTGGCTTAAATTTGCCGTCCTTCTAGTGCTCCTTGCTTCCATATCGTCATTTGGCTTTGCATAAAGTACATACCAATTATGATGCCTTTAATTCCAGTGTCAGTTATAGGCAAGCAAGGTTCTCCAGACCATTGCCTGAGCTCTAATATAGCACAGTACCAGGATCAAATGTAATTTTCTCCTTGCTGCACTACCACACTCTATTGCTACAGCAAAGTAGCAGTTAACTCTGATGAACTCATCAAGGTCTAGCTACTTAAACCAGGCCAAGTTTCTCACCTATTGCAGAGTGTCAGTTTACAATTCACGGTTCAGTTCCTGACCCGGTTTGGTCTGGCCTTGTTCCTAGACAACCTGCCTCGTGCCGTCTGGTCAGCCATTCAATGTCACATACCAAGTCACATACTATTTTCTTGACATCACCATTCAGAATGTAAACATACATAATTGGTGATATAGAGGGAATGGTATGCGACTTCTGAAGCCTCCGATTGGCTCCGGAGGTCACATGCTGACCACAGGAAAGTAAATAGAGACTAGAAGAAACCAATGGCGGCTTCAGTGTTGGAATGCCGGCGAGTGCAAAAATGAGTATATATATTTTTTGTTTTATTATGCAGCTTTAGCCTATTTTTGTTTTTTTAAACGTAAGTTGGAACCTCCTTCAAGTGACTTCTATGGCAGTGCAGCTATATGTAAGTCTACAATGTACAACAATGAAGAAAAAATAAAACCAAACAGTTACTAGATAAAATAATTTTTACAAGAGCACTACCTAAATAGAATACTGTCAGTTAAAAGTAGACCATATTGGTTATATATCAACATATTTGCAGAGTGTAATAGAAAGTTAGGGAGCAACAGAGCAGGTCACAACCAAACAAAAAGCTTTTTGTGCCAAATACATCCTATGTGCCACCAGCTGGACCGTCCTGACCTGTGCCACAGTACCAAGATAAGAAAGTTGGCAGCATGTTGTAGACCAAGTGGCGCAGAACAGCTGCTGTTAAGGCTTTGTAGCGGACTTGAATTATTAGCAAGGTTTTTAATTAGTGAGAGAAAGAAATATAATGCAGGGACTTAACTATTCTAGGTAGAGTATAAAAAATAAAACATTTATGCTTATTTGAGGTTTTGACATAAAAAAAATATTATTATAAATTAAAATGTCAGTAATATACTTCATTGAATACTACAGATCTCTAGCCTTTAACAGCATCTATAAAATAGGGGAATTAAAGCAAGGTTTTAATTAGTGAGAGAAAGAAATATAATGGAGGGATGTAACTCTACTAGGTAGATAATAAAAAATAAAGCATTTGCTTTGCCTTACATTTGCTTCACTAGCATTTGACAGCATTTAAATAAAATAATAAAAAAAGGAATAAAAACGTATTTGCCAACAGAAGTGCTTCTTGGTATTGAACTAGAAAACACTTATATCTTTCTCTCTTTATATATTAAAATTAGCTATATTACTGCATTTCATTAACTCAGGAACTTTAGTTACTTACAAGTTACACAGTTTCAAGCTCCTGAACATGCCTCCCCTTCAGTAAAATTTTTATCCCTAATGAGTGCTGCCTCAAAAAATTTAAATTGTAAATACAGCTGAGTTCTCTTGACTACACCACACAATAACTTAAAGGGTCATTTATTTTTTTGAATTATTTTTTCAGAAAATCAAAGCAAAATGACTGAGAGAACTGAACCACATAAAGTGTATTAAAATAACAAACTTTACAAGTAGCCTGAGCATGTAACACCTGAAACCACAAATATTAAACTTCAATGCCTACTGATTAAATTATTTGTAAATTCTAGCTACAAGCCCAATAAGCTACAAGCCCAATAATAACATTTCTTTACAGCAGCTCAAAATGGAAACGGATATAATTAAGAAACATTGCCTCCAACAGATTGACTGTCTTTAACAAGTTTCTCTCTTTCTTGCTACTCAAATATGCTATATTTCCTAATTATCACCTTTTAAGGGCCATCTGGTCCCCATTCCTTACCATCAGGGGGCAATTCCATTTGCATTGTTCATGAGCTTAGTCATGATCAAATAGTCTGGTAGTAAAGTTCATTAGAATGGAGAAGTGAAACATTAAAATAGAACAAAACTATAACTTTAAATATATAAGCATTATCAATTTAAAACAAATGGTTGAAAAACAAAACAAAAAATCCAAATGCCAAGTAAAAATAGAAATCTGATTAATTCTCAGCAATGTTCCTTAATTAAATAACCATTACAACTATTCATTATGTCGAAGACGAAAACCATCTATTAAAACACTATAATGATTCTATTAGTATAGTGCTACAAGGGAAATTGAACTGCACAGGAAAAACATTCTGTCCTAGTGGTAAAGCGCCCTTTGAAGCTCTAGATTTACTGTCATCAACAAACTAAGAAGAGCAAGACTAGATACACAATGAATTCTGAATCAGTAAACACAATTTAACATTTATATTAAATGCAATAGTAAGTTTCAAGGGCTGAAGTGACTTTCCACTTTTAGCATGTCAGAGTTTAACCCCTTAAGCCAAACGCCTGAAAAGTAATTAATGACCAGAACATTATTTTAGTTTTTGCCTCCTTGCGTTTCAACAGTTGTAACTTTTTTATTTTTTCAATGACGCAGTTGGATGAGGCCTCGTTTTATTCGAGACAAGTTGTACTTTATGGGGAATAGTTTAAGTTCACTTATAAATAATTGCAGTATTTTTTTTTTTACACCATTCACACTTAATAACTTGTTAGATTAATTCTACAGGTTATTACGGTTATGTGGATACCTAATATGTGTAGGTTTTTTTTGTGTTTCATTTATGCACAATTATTTTTTACAAAATATTTTTTTTTATTTTAATTATTTTTTTATACTTTTTTCTCACACTTTCTGTTTTGTTTTTTTTTTACTTTTTTTTTTACTCCAATTAAGGGAGAACTGTTTTACATCTTTTTAAAAAAAAATTTACACTTAGTAATGTATTATCATCGCCGCAATCAAAGGGTTAAAGCACCGGGTTGCGGAGGTTCCCCCACTCCCCGGTGCTCGGAGGAGATGCTCTGGGATCGGGGCTGTGTAGTACAGCCCCGATCCCAGCGCAGCTGCGGCTCTGGGCGCCACAAACTCTGATGTCTGCAGCGATGCCAAATGTATATGTTTTAATATTCTCCTGGTTAAATAAATGTTTTATTATAGCACATTGGAGTATTTTTTTTTAATCAGCAATAAAAAAAAAGTTTATTGAAACAAACCTCCAGAATACACCAAATTGCAAAAAAAAAAGGTAACAAGACAATAAAGATGCATTACACAGTATTTGAACAGCACATCATCCGATGTCCTGAACAATTGAAGGCAATACAGTATAATAGGATAAAAAGACTGTAAACAGAAAGTAAATAGAAAGTAGGAAATAGCACAAAAACAAATTGTTCTTTAGAAAAAAAAAGCTTACAATATAAAAACACCGGAATTATTGAGTGGGGCTATCATATGTCAAAGCAGGCTGAAAGTCAGCCATATCTTGGGACCATTTAGTCCAAATTTTGTCAAATTTATGAGGGCAACCTCTGTGCTTATAAAGCCATTTTTGATAGGAAGTGCTGCATTCACTGTGCTCAACCATTCTGAGAAGGATGGGGATTTCGGAGAGAGATAGTTCCTGACAATGACATTTTTAGCAAAACACAGAAAGTGTACGTATCTTGGCTCAAATTTTTCACAATCTGGAGTCAAAAGACAAATCTTAGGGTGGAGCGGTACCGGGAAACCCATCGTATCATTAAGAAACTTAACTACTTGATCTCAAAAACTGAGGACTCTGAGGCATGACCAAACCAGAAGATAAAAGGAACCTGAAGAAGTATGGCACTTGGGGAATTTATCGTCATAATTGGACGTGAATTTAGATTATTGTCTCGTAGAGTAGTAAGCATGGTGTAATATATAAAATTGTGTCATACGTTCATTAAGGTTAGAGGAGACTAGCTGGGGTGATGCCAGCGCTCTATCCCATTGCTCATCATCTAGAGATTCAATGTCTCCCCCCTTCCATGCTTGACAGATCCTACTCAGAAAGAAGGTAGAGTCAACCTGCAGTAACAAAGCATAGAATGTGGAGATTATCTGTCTGTCCGGAGGAGACAACAATATATCTGGGAAAGGGAATTCCTGTAGAGAAGGTCCAGAAGTTTTGAGAAACATGTTTTACCCTTAAATATGTGAATATCTGAGACTGGACCAGGATAAAGTCCTTTTGCAGAACTAGAAAGGGCTTGAAACCAGAATCCCCCAGTAGATTTGAGAGAAGCCAAATTTCTTTAGTAGACCAGTTAGTGTCAAGTGATAGCCCATTCAATTCAGGGATATTTTGCAGTTCCACAAAGGGGTATTAAGATCCACTCCCTCTTTATAAAAGAACTTAACTACTCTGTGCCACACCATTAGGGCTTGCCTAAGTTTCAGGTGTTCATTCAAATGAGAACCCACAACCCCTAAACGGTAGAATAGTGCAAGGATGAGAGTAATCAGAATAAAAAGGAGAAACTACAAGGGCCTGGACTCTAAGTCTCTCCTCCCCATTCTATCTGATGAGATGTGCCAGCTGACTAGCCAGATAATAAAGTGGGGAAAAAAGTATTTAGTTAGCCACCAGTTGTGTAAGTTCTCCCACTTAAAAAGATGAGAAAAGGCCTGTAATTGACATCATAGGTAGACCACAACTATGAGAGACAAAATGAGAAAACAAATCCATAAAATCACACTGTCTGATTTGGAAAGAATTTATTTGCAAATTATGGTGGAAAATAAGTGTTTGATCACCTACAAACAAAGACCACTGATAATCTCCCTCGATCTGGGGCTCCACACAAGATCTCACCCTGTGTGGTAAAAATGACCACAATAACGGTGAGCAAAAATCACAGAACCACATGGGAGAACCTAGTGAATGACCTGCAGAATGCTGGGACCAATGTAATAGAGGCTACCAACAGTAACACACTACGCCGCCAGGGATTAAGATCCTGCAGTGCCAGACGTGTCCCCCTGCTTAAGCCAGTACATGTCCGGGCCCATCTCAATTTTGCAATAGAGCATTTTGATGATCCAGAAGAGTACTGGGAGAATGTCATATGGTCAGATGAAACCAAAGTAGAACTGTTTGGTAAAAACACAACTCGTCGTGTTTGAAGGAGAGAGAATGCCGAGTTGCATCCAAAGAACACCATACTTACTGTGAAGCATGGGGATGGCAACATCATGCTTTGGGGCTGTTTCTCTGCAAAGGGACCAGGACGACTTATCCGTGTAAAGAAGGAATGAATGGAGCCATGTATTGTGAGATTTTGAGTGCAAACCTACTTCCATCACCAAGGGCATTAAAGATGAAACGTGGCTGGGTCTTTCAGCATGACAATGATCCCAAGCACACCACCAGCGCAACAAAGGAGTGGCTGTGTAAGAAGCATTTCAGGTCCTGGAGTAGCTTAGCCAGTCTCCAGATCTCAACCCAATAGAAAACCTTTGGAGGGAGTTGACAGTCCATGTTGCCCAGAGACAGCCCCAAAACATCACTGCTCCAGAGGAGATCTGCATGGAGGAATGGGCCAACATACCAGCAACAGTGTGTGCCAACCTTGTGAAGACTTACAGAAAACGTTTGACCTCTGTCATTGCCAACAAAAGATATATAACAAAGTATTGAGATGAACTTTTGTTATTGACCAAATAATTATTTTCCACCACAATTTGAAAATGAATTCTTTCCAAATCAGACAATGTCATTGTCTGGTTTTGTTTTCTCATTTTGTCTCTCATAGTTGAGCTCTACCTATGATGTCAATTACAGGCCTCTCTCATCTTTTTAAGAGGCAAAACCTGCACCATTGGTGGCTAACTAAATACTTTTTTTCCCCATTATACCTGTGAATTTCCAGAAAGGAGACTCCCCCTTCAGACCAGTCCTAGTAAATGGGGGAATGCTGAATGGTATATAATATTTTGGGCAACAAGCACATTTTGACCAGACTTATGCAAGCCATAGCTTATTCCAGGAATTAATTTTCCTCTGCAGTAAGGAAAAAAGGGACGAAATGTTAAGGATCTATAAATCCGACCGGGAAACCTCAACCCCCAGATAACAGAAGCAGACCGTACAAAAGGGGCATTCAATACCTCCTCTAATAGCACTGAAATGTCACCTGGCAACAGGTGTGACTCTGACCAATTAACGGAGAGGCCTGATGATTACCAAACTCAGTAAGGATATCCAAAGTGATACTGAGGGATTTGTGCGGGTCTGACAAATATAACAAGGTGTCGTCCGCATACATACACACCTAGTTCTATCATTTGTTCGTATTTTCACAATGGGCTTTTTATTTTATTTTTGGTGCTGTTATATGGAGTAGAGAGAGGTGGTCGGCAGCCAAAGAAACATCTTCTGATAATAAGCATAAGATAAGGACTGCTCTAACTTTAAAAAGAAGCAAAATCAGAACAGCAGTGTAATTGGTAATGATCTTTATTTACCTTTGTTTACAAGTTTAAAGCTAACCAATGTGATGGTTCTAACACCTTAATAGATTTAAGACAATGACTTACTTCCCTTGCAAATTTCTGCGGCACTATAAATATCAAGTTTGGACCTATCTTGGCCATATATTTATCCAGAAGAGTGCTGACTGGGTCCCTATATCAAAGAAACTTTGGGACCGTGGATCCCCTGATGAACCTCAACCCCCTTTTATATATATTTTTTTTGGCCGAGGGGAAACGCGTCAGGAACTATCTATATTTGGGAATTTGTATTTTGTTCAGCCTTTAGGTATTATCTGTATATCCATTAACCATTTTATTGTTATCTTCTAGGGTATTGTTAGTGACATAATAGGGATAGTCAGAGAGGTGGGGCCGTCCCTTTCGGGACGATTAATCTTCCTATTGAGGTGTTGAGTGTAAGGTTAAGTATAGGGGAAAACCCAGTGGTGGAATTGTTATCTACTAATTGCATCAAAGGACAAAGACCTCCTAACCGTAAGTGTTCCCCTCTTTACTCTAAACTTGGTATGGTCTAATGGTTTTATGTTTTGAATATCTACTGAGAGTGTCTAATATTTCTGCTGGGGTTATCCCCCCAATCATGACTATCTGGTGCCTAGTATTGGACACATGAGTAGTTTGTTTTTAATTGAGTATTAATAAAATATATATTTTTAAAGAAAGGCATATTCATCTGTGACTTTAACATCAGACAATGGCTTACTTCCCTTGCAAATATGTCAGTAGTTACTGTTCGTACATGGAGTAAGTGGACACAGGTGGTGACATCACTACAATATCTATCTTTGCACTATTCTGATTCTGGAGCCAAGAGCTTTTAAGGTTAGGTCAGTATTTACTTTCACACTGTGTTTAGCTGTGCTGTTTACTACTGTGGACAAAGTTAGGCTAGGTCTACACAGCACAGGATTTTGGTCGGTTTTTCAACAGATTAAGTATTTCGAATCCACTAAAAATATGACTGTACCCTTTTCTACATTCCACAGGACCAACTTCGGATTCCCACAGCCCTAATGTACTGGGACGCTGATGCGGCGCAATCCAGCAATGTGAAAATGCCGTCGGATTTTGGATGGCATTTTCACATTGCTGTGTGGATTTAGCCTTAATGTATCCATAGGCTTCTGTTGCCCAACAGAGGCCAACAGTGTGTCATTTTATCCTCCATTTAGGCAATATCCGTCTTGGCTTGCTGGATGGAATAGTGGATTGAGCTGGATGCAGTAAAAATATAGATCACGCAGTAAAAGTTTTATTTTTAATATGAAGCCCAAAATATGACGGATAACATTCATTATAAATGTCAGAATTAGGTGACGGGGTCTAACTCAATATACAGCGCTCAAATGGAAACTGCAAGATACAGGGTGAAAAGAGCCTTACAGAGGACTGGACAGTTGTTTAAAGTGGTTAACAATTGTTATGTACAAAAAACTAACGCTATATTAATATCTCTTATTGATCAAAGTAATGGAAGAACGCTTTCATGGATTTAGAGCCTAAAAAGACATAGAGACTTAATTTATGGCTCAGGGTTTTTTTATTTTTATTTATTTATTTTTTACAGTATCTCCAGTCTAGGCATTTCTCTGTGTGTTTGGACGCCTAAACTGCACAGATACATAGTAGCAAAAAGTCTTACCAGAGACTTTTTATGTTTACAAAATGAAATATATATGCAACATTTTTAATGCCCCAAATGAATCTAAAATAAGACTGTGTCTGCACAACAGTGGCTTGCTGTCAGATTTTTAAGCAGATTCGGTATTTAGAATCCACACAAATCCAACTGTAAATCATCCCCATAGACTTCAATAGAAAATACAAGCTGTAGTCTACACCCATTTTAAATCCAAAAACCGGATCAAAAAACATGTTCTATAATCTGTCATATTTCACTTGAAAACTGTGGATTATAGTACTGTTCAATTGAATGGGATGGCTGAAATCACATGAGTATTTTGTCCTCTACCGTGTAAATATAGTCTTAGAAATGAAAAAAACTTTCAAACCCTTGATTATAAAGAATATAAATAAATTATATAAGGATA
Source organism: Phyllomedusa bahiana (assembly GCA_025379985.1). NCBI lineage: Eukaryota > Metazoa > Chordata > Amphibia > Anura > Hylidae > Phyllomedusa > Phyllomedusa bahiana. Next base: position 361,098 of record JAODAL010000018.1, read on the forward strand.
TATAAAGATCCTTTCAATATGTGTGTATATACAGTGTATGTGTATAGATATTCCCTTTCCATAACTTCCTGAAGAGTTTGTTTTTGAGTGATGAATCACATTTTGCACTGGTGCCATTTTTGATACTTATAATTTATCAATTATTTAATTTTTTTTTTTTTTTGGGGGGGGGGGCAGCAATATTGCCAATTTTTACACTGTTCATCATTTAGTATAAATACAAGCTAAAAGAATTTTCCCCCTATGCTGTTTTGCAGAGCCTGCTCTTCACAGGTCTACACTACAGCAATGTCTGGCATGTCAGCTAATCCAGGCTGAGCCAGTTACATAGGCCGAAAAAAGACATACGTCCATCCAATTCAGCCTATTTTGCTAAAGTGTTGATCCAGAGGAATTCAAAAACCCCCATGAGGTAGAAGCCAATTATCCTTATTTTAGGGAAAAAAATTCCTTCCCGACTCCAATCTGGCAATCAGAATAAATCCTTGGATCAACGACCCTTCTCCAGAATCCTAGTCATTATAACTTGTTATATTACTACACTCCAGAAATGCATCCAAACCCTTTCTGAACTCTGTTATTGAATTCACCATGACAGGTTCCTCTGGCAGAGAGTTCCACAGTCTCACTGCTCTAACAGTAAAGAATCCCTTTCTATGTTTATGTAGAAACTTTCTTTCCTTAAGACGTAGAGGATGCCCCCTTGTTCTTGACACAGTCCTGGGTATAAATAAATCTTGAGAGAGATCTCTATATTGACCTTTAATATATTTAAACATATTTATTATATCCCTCTGAAGTCACCTTTTCTCTAAACTAAATAACCCCAATCTTGCTAATCTTTCTGGGTATTGCAGTCCACCTAGTCCTTTCATTATTTTTCTTGCTCACCTTTGTACCTGTTCAAGCTCTACAATGTCTTTCCCGTGCATCGGTGCCCAAAACTATACACAATATTCCATGTGTGGTCTGACCAGTGACTTGTATAATGGGAGAATAATGTTCTCATCATGTGCATCTATGCCCCTTTTAATACACCCCATAATCCTATTTGCCTTGGCAGCTGCTGCCTGACACTGACTGCTACAATTACGTTTACTGTCCACCAGGATTCCCAAGTCCTGCTCCATGTCACTTTTACCCAGCGTTTTTCCATTTAACATGTAATCATGTCATGGATTTTTCCTCCCCATGTGCATAACCTTGCATTTATCTGTGTTAAGCCTAATCTGCCCAGGCCTCCAATTTATCCAGATCCCTTTGTAATAATACATTATCCTCTATTGTGTTGATTACTTTACAGAGCTTAGTATCGTCTGCAGAGATCGATATTCTACTGTGCAATCCATGTGTATGATCATTAATGAAAATATTAAAGAGGATAGGGCCCAATACTGACCCCTGTGGTACCCCACTAGTAACAGGGATCCAGTCTGAGTATGCACCGTTAATTACCACCCTTTGTTTTGATCACTGAGCCAGTTGCTTATCCACTTGCACACATTTTTCCCCAGTCCAAGCATTCTCATTTTACCTACCAACCTTTTATGTGAGACCGTATCAAATGCTTTAGAAAAATCTCAATATATGACATCCAATGTATCACCCCGATCCAGTCTAGAACTAACTTCCTCATAGCTGATGAGATTAGTTTGACAGGACTGATCCTTCATAAACCCATGCTGGAAAGGCATTATACATTTATTTTCAGTGAAGTACTCCAGGATAGCATCTCTTAGAAAACCTTAAAACATTTTACCCACAACAGAGGTTAAGCTTACCGGCCTATAGTTTCCTGGATCACTTTTTGACCCCTTTTTGAATATTAGCACCACATTTGCTATGCGCCAAATCTCCAATTTGGTGACAAAATACCCGCATTATTATACAACTTCCATTTAAATATTAAAATATTGGGCCTTATCTATCACACCGTTACTTAATCACTTTAGGACACGCGGTGGTCGTATCCATAAAACACCAGGTGAGGTCATTACTGCTGAAGTGAGGAATCACTTGCTCTGGAACAAGACAAATTTTTGGAAAATCTAGTCCTCTTTGAGCTATCGACGGAAAGTCTAGGCATCGTGTCTTTTCCTTAAAGGAGTTAGACAAGAAACATTTGGAGTTTACCTCATCACTAGGTTTGCTTGTTTCTCATCGCCCTCCACAATACCTCCCTCAGTAGTTTTCAAAGGGCCAACATTTTCTGTTTTGATCTTTTTACTATTTATATAGTTAAAAAATAGTTAGGGGTTGGGGTTAGTTTTACTTTCTATGGCAGTTTGTCTTTCTGGCTCCAGCTTTGCAGCCTTTATCATTATTTGACAGATTTTATTTCTTTCCTTTTTTTAGTGCCTCTTCACTGCCCTCCTGTTTTAGAAGCTGAAATGCTTTCTTTTTTGTTATTTATTGCCTTTACATCTCTGTTGATCCTTATTGGGTGTTTCCTGTTTCTAATTATTTTATTACCATAAGTTATGTACCTCTCACAGTAGGCGCTTAAGATGTTTTTAAAAGTCTACCATTTATTATTTGTTCTGCCCTTTTAAACACCATGTCCCAGTCAATACGGTTTAGGGCCTCCCTAAGTAGAATAAAATTAGCTTTCCTAATATTCAGTGTTTTTGTGGCTCCTCGACAAACAACTCTATTGAAGGATAAATGGAAATGTATTATATTATGGTCACTATTTCCTAGGTGTCCCCCAATCTGAACCTTTGTTACTCTGTCAGGTCTATTAGTGAATATTAAGTCTAGAAGGGACTTTCCTCTAGTCAGTTCCTGCACCATTTGGGAAAGGTAATAATCTTTAGTTATTGACAAAAACCTGTTTCCTTTATGAGAGCTACACGTTTCAGTTTCCCAATTTATGTCTGGGTAGTTAAAGTCACCCATAATAACAACCTCATTCTGATTAGCGGCCTCATCTATTTGCCTGAGGAGTACATCTTCTCTGGGTCCTGTTATATTTGAGGGCCTATAGCAGACCCCCTATTAGAATTATATTATTGTTATTACCCCCAGGTATATCTACCCATAATGATTCCATATGCTCATTTCCTGTATCTATATCTTCCCACAGTGTTGGCTTCAGACAGGATTTTACATAGAGACATACTCCCCCCTCTTTCTGGTGTTTATGACGTCTTCTAAATAAACTGTAACCCTGTAAGTTAAGGGCATGTCCCCACTGCACGGGTTTTTGGCCGGTTTTTCAAACGGTTTGCGGTTTTAAAGACTGTCTGAAAAACCGGCCAAAAATGGCTCTATGTAAAACCAGTGCAGCAGTCCCCAGCAGTGTTTTTCCACCCACAAAGCATTCTACAAGCACATTCTTCCATCCGGTTTTCGGACGGAATCTGCGCTTGTGAATGTGAAGGGGGGAGGACTTTTCTCCGCTCGACGCGGAGAAAAGCCACCCCCCATCCCCCCCGGACGGTATTTGTCCCTTGCAGTGTGAACGCGCCCTAACCGCCCAGTTGTGGCTCTCGTCCAGCCATGTCTCAGTTATCCCACTATTGCAAATTTTTCTTCAGCAATTAACAATTCTAGTTCATTTACTTTGTTGGCGATACTCCTGGCATTGGTCAGCATGCAATTTAGAGATTTTTCAGTTTTTAATCCCTTTTTAACTATTTACACCCCCTCCACTTCCCCCCCGTTTTATTCCTAATTTCCAGCTCTCTATCTTTACTATCTTGCATGCTATCTTTGTAGTTGCCCTCCCCCCTATTTTGTGGTCCCACTCAATATGAAACTTTTATTTATTTTTTTAAGGAGGCTAAGTAGGCAAAGAAACAGCAATTCCGCCATTGTTTTCGGGGCTTTTCTAAGGCATTCACTTGGATTTATGTAACTTTTTAGCTACGTGGGTTTTGTAATGAAAAAAATGGATTTTATTGACTTTCTAAGTTTCACCTTTTTTTTTATAAAACTTACTTTCACCTATTTGATTCCCACTATGAAATCTTCTTTTCACTTGTATTATATGCTCTAGTACTCTATATTGCAGTGTAACATTTGTGCTTTTAACTCTTAATATTAGATATAAAACATAGACTAAAAATAATATAATACATTAAACTTCATTTTCTCTTTATCATACCGTTGCCCATTTAAAATAAAAATAAAAAATTATACTCACCTCTCCCCTCTAATCCATCAATATACTGCCATTATTCTTCTTTGTTTTCATTTACTTCTTTTTTTTTTTCTGAACAGGAATATCACTGCTGCAGCGATCAAATGCAATTGACTGGCTTCACTGTTCCGACAGCTCACTTCCAAATGGCAACTTCAGACATGCTTGACAAATGGGCCATGTCTCCCTCGAAACACGGTGCTCACATATGGTGGGAGTAAGCAATGCCCTGCTCAGAATGAAGCACTTACCTTATGAAGGAACACAATACCTGTTAAAGGATGCAAGAGAGATCCCTTCTAAGGATGCACTGAATGAAGTATCATGAAACAGGTTATGTGAATAATAACTTTAATCATTTTGTTTCTATATGATGAAAATTGGATTGTCTTTTCTACATTGAATAGTTATTTTAAATATATGTGAATATGAATTTATTAAAAAATAAGACAGTTATACCTTTGTTTGCTTTGAGTAACATTAAGGGTTTTGGGGACCTGGTTATTACTGCCTATACCTGTGGGTTTCAAAGTTTAACAAAGATGTAAATAGACTATAGAGACATCAGACAGTGGCCATAACCGCTGAACCAAACAATGGATTCCGCAATTACATCCCCATTCAGAAGAACAAAAGACTTGGGATACTGAAGATAGCACAGTGCTAGATCAGAGGTGAGGGGAGCATAACATAACACTTTTTTATCGGTATGCTAAATATAGAAAAAAAATATTAAAAAGCACCCTATAAATAGTCCAATGACTGATGAAATCATCAAAATGCTGCATCTAAATCCAAATCTTTTTTTGATGGTTGTAATTGATATTTATTATGTCTTTGGTATTAAAACAATCACCTATTTTCCATCAGATTAAATCCTTAATGAGCTATGTAATAACAGCACATTAGCATACTAGTTAGACAAAGTGATGTGTTATGCGAGAGTACGGTCACACAAAGTGGATCTGCTGAGAAATCCCTAGCATTTCTGCAGAGAAATCCACGCATCAACTTACAGCAGTTAGTGTGGAATTTGTTGTGGATTTTGTGGCAGATTTTACTACATTAACTTTAATGCCTTCTCCAATATAAACAGCAGCAAACTGCAGTAACAAGTTCTAATTATTTTTTAATATTTTTAATGCTGACAGAGCTCATAAATCTATATCTTTTGCCAGCCTGATTCATTACTGAAATAAATTCTATATTAAATAAATTTATTTATATATATAATATATATATATATATATATATATATATATATATATATACACTCACCGGCCACTTTATTAGGTACACCATGCTAGTAACGGGTTGGACCCCCTTTTGCCTTCAGAACTGCCTCAATTCTTCGTGGCATAGATTCCACAAGGTGTTGCTACGCTGCTCAATTGGTACCACAGGGCCCAGAGAGTGCCAAGAAAAGAGTCCCCACACCATGACACCCCCACCACCCGCCTGAACCGTTGATACAAGGCAGGATGGATCCATTGCTTTCATGTTGTTTGACGCCAAATCTGACCCTACAAGCCGAATGTCGCATCAGAACTCGACACTCAACAGACCAGGCAACGTTTTTCCAATCTTCTACTGTCCAATTTCGATGAGTTTGGGCAAATTGGAGCCTCAGTTTCCTGTTCTTAGCTGAAAGAAGTGGCACCCGGTGTGGTCTTCTGCTGCTGTAGCCCATCTGCCTCACAGTTCGCCGTACTGTGCATTTCAGAGATGCTCTTCTGCCTACCTTGGTTGTAACGGGTGGCTATTTGAGTCACTGTTGCCTTTCTATCAGCTCGAACCAGTCTGCCCATTCTCCTTTGACCTCTGGCATCAACAAGGCATTTCCGCCCACAGGACTGCCGCTCACTGGATGTTTTTTCTTTTTCGGACCATTCTCTGTAAACCCTAGAGATGGTTGTGCGTGAAAATCCCAGAGATCAGCAGTTTCTGAAATACTCAGACAGCCTTTCTGGCACCCAACAACCATGCCACGTTCAAAGGCACTCAAATCACCTTTCTTCACCATACTGATGCTCGGTTTGAACTGCAGGAGATTGTCTTGACCATGTCTACATGCCTAAATGCACTGAGTTGCCGCCATGTGATTGGCTGATTAGAAATTAAGTGCAAACGAGCAGTTGGACAGGTGTACCTAATAAAGTGGCCGGTGAGTGTATATATATATAATATATATATATATATATATATATATATATATATATATATTAATATATATATATATATATAATATACAGTGGTGGCCAAAAGCATTGGCACCCCTACAATTCTGTCAGATAATACTCAGTTTCTTCCCGAAAATGATTGCAATCACAAATTCTTTGGTATTATTATCTTCATTTTATTTGTCTTCAATGGAAAACCACAAAAAGAATGGTCATAAAGCCAAATTGGATATAATTCCACCAAACATAAAAATGGGGGTGGACAAAAGTATTGGCACTGTTTGAAAAAACATGTGATGCTTCTCTAATTTGTGTAATTAACAGCACCTGTAACTTACCTGTGGCACCTAACAGGTGTTGGCAATAACTAAATCACACTTGCAGCCAGTTGACATGGATTAAAGTTGACTCAACCTCTGTCCTGTGTCCTTGTGTGTACCACATTGAGCATGGAGAAAAGAAAGAAGACCAAAGAACTGTCTGAGGACTTGAGAATCCAAATTGTGAGGAAGCATGAGCAATCTCAAGGCTACAAGTCCATCTCCAAAGACCTGAATGTTCCTGTGTCTACCGTGTGCAGTGTCATCAAGAAATGTAAAGCCCATGGCACTGTGGCTAAACTCCCTAGATGTGGACGGAAAAGAAAAATTGACGAGAGATTTCAACGCAAGATTGTGCGGATGGTGGATAAAGAACCTCGACTAACATCCAAACAAGTTCAAGCTACCCTGCAGTCCGAGTGCACAACAGTGTCAACCCGTACTATCCGTCGGCGTCTGAATGAATAGGGACTGTATGGTAGGATACCCAGGAAGACCCTACTTCGTACCCCGAGACATGAAAAAGCCAGGCTAGAGTTTGCCCAAACTTACCTGAGAAAGCCTAAAACGTTTTGGAAGAATGTTCTCTGGTCAGATGAGACAAAAGTAGAGCTTTTTGGGAAAAGGCATCAACATAGAGTTTACAGGAAAAAAAAGAGGCATTCAAAGAAAAGAACACGGTCCCTACAGTCAAACAGGGCGGAGGTTCCCTGATGGTTTGGGGTTGCTTTGCTGCCTCTGGCACTGGCCTGCGTGACCGTGTGCATGGCATTGTGAAGTCTGAAGACTACCAACAAATTTTGCAGCATAATGTAGGGCCCAGTGTGAGAAAGCTGGGTCTCCCTCAGAGGTCATGCAGGATAATGACCCAAAACACATTTCAAAAAGCACTAGAAAATGGTTTGAGAGAAAGCACTGGAGACTTCTAAAGTGGCCAGCAATGAGTTCAGACCTGAATCTCATAGAACACCTGTGGAGAGATCTTAAAATGGCAGTTTGGAGAAGGCACCCTTCAAATCTCAGGGACTGGAGCAGTTTGCCAAAGAAGAATGGTCTAAAATTCCAGCAGAGCATTGTAAGAAACTCATTGATGGTTACCGGAAGCGGTTGTTCGCAGTTATTTTGGCTAAAGGTTGTGCTACCAAGTATTAGGCTGAGGGTGCCAATACTTTTGTCCGGCCCATTTTTGAAGTTTTGGGTGAAATGATCAATGATTTGATTTTTGTCTCATTCCGTTTTGCATTTTTTCATTGCAAGTAAAATAAATGAATATATTAATACCAAAGAATTTGTGATTGCAATCACTTTCAGGAAGAAACTGAGTATTATCTGACAGAATTGCAGGGGTGACAATAATTTTTGATATATATATATATATATATATATATATATATATATATATACACACAGTTCCAGCAATGGAAACCCATACTTAGCCACATAGCAGCCAGGCTAGCTACATGTGTCAGCAACCTATGGCTACTGACAAAACAAAAACTAGTTGCCTTCCCCCACCGAGACCGGGTCCTCGGTGGCACGTCTGCAGCAGGTATCTTGCTGTACTCCACCTAGTGGCAGAAACATGCGACTGCTTAAAGGGGTTGTCTCATCTCAAAGTTTCATAGGATGCATGAATGAAATAATGCTGCTTTGCTCTGTCACTTCCTGGTCAAGCTGTCTGTAATTAGCATATGAGCTAATTAGATAAATCTCATGCTGTCGGGACCAGGGAAGCTTCTGAGTTAAACAGTAGTAATTACCGTCTATAGTCTGAAAGATCAGATAACAAACAAGTTCTCACTTTCCGGAGTTCTGTGCTGCACGACCTGTGTGATGACGTCACTCCCTGCTATCAAATAGAACAAACAGCAGGTGAGAAGGAGTACACAGGTTTGTCACTTGGGGAAAAAGAAAGAGCACATAAGGTGATAAAATCACTTGTAGCTCCTTAACAAAAAAAAAATGAACAACGCAATATATTTGGAAAACGACTTCTTTTAGGGATCCCAACATGTTGAAAGCTAATCTTTGTAGCGAGACAACCCCTTTAAGGTCGCCCTGTCACTTTCCCTCCCCCTTTCATAAAGGCCTTAGGTCTTTTTCACCCTGCATGACCTTTCCTCCAGGGTCAAAACTTTTGGAAACTGCCTCACATGACTTTGATTATGCTCGGTTTCTTTGTGTATGAACCCCACTTTTCTCAGGGAATTCACTTTTCCCCACCTGGTCCAGAACACCGTAGAAATACAGCTCCCTTCCTGCTGGACAGACCCAGAGTCATCCATTTGCTCTGCCCTTACCATTGGCGCCCAGGTACTGATCGATGAGAGCACCATCCCCGGTGTATCTGCAGAGGTGGAGACTAAATTGTCCACATACAGCTTAGCCTTGGGCTCAAACCATGCACTTACCCCACAATGGTCAACAGACAGTTCATAGCCAGTTACTACAGGTGGCACAATCCATACAATAGGGTTGACAATTGCTTTTATTGCCTCATGCTCTGCCTCTAACTCTGCCCGGAGCTTACCATTGTACGCTCGCTAATCAGCCACTTGCTGGGCCCACAGTTCATTCATCTCACACTGCTGGGCAGTCACCTCCACAAGGCACTTAATCAGTTCCTCCATAGCAAAAGAAAAACCAAAAACTTCGTCACCACTTCATGCTAACACTGCATCAACTCAATTGTGCCAAACTTTTTTTGCCAAAATTGCCCAGTTTGCGCTAATAATGCCCCTTGCATGCTCCACCAATTGTAATGCCTCGGTTGCATTAGGACACCACTCTGGACGATCCTGGGGGGTGTTTTAGCTCACAGATTACTTTCCATTAGTAGAACGATTAGGGTACATCGACATATGGCATTCCGACATCAGAATACTTTGAAACTGGCCTCAGCCAGCTTTATTCAGGCACAGGAACAAACAGAATACAGAAACCAAAACAAATCAAATCCTAGGCCATCTGGCCACTAACTCCCCAAACACTGAGTACCTTTCTAACCATGGTATTGACCTTCTGTCCAGCACCACCAGCACTATACTGTCTGTACAGTATAGGCTTCCCTCAAGCCTTGCTAGGTAAGAGCCTCTCTTCAGCTCCCAGCAGTAGCCAGTTGACCACACCCCCGATCACCTGGAGTAACAGGCTTTTAATAGGTCTCCATAAACATAACAAAACCCTGTGCTGGAATGGCCTCCCACCCAACTATAGCCGTTCCAGGAAAGGCAACCCATACTTAGCCACATAGCAGCCATGCAACTTATGGCTACTGACACAAAACAGTTGCCTTTCTCCAACGAGACCAGGTCTTCTGTGGCACGTCTTCAGCAGGTATCCTGCTGTACTCCTCCCAGTGGCAGAAACATGCGACCTTAAGCGGTCGCTTTGCCACAATATAAATATTTATTGCAAACACCTCACTTGTGCTTGAACACAACCTCGGACCATCCTGGGTTTTTTTTTAGCTCGTGAGTCACCGCTTTGTTAATCGGAATGGCACTCAGACACAGGGCTTCTCTTCAAATCTGGCCTCAGAAAGCTTTATTCTTCAATGGCAGTTTTAAGTTACATCACATAACATAAACATCTCAGCCATATAGCCACTAACTAAACTTGTAAAGACCCTCTATAATGTGTTCTGGACCTATCCTCCAGCCCCACAAACACTCACTTTACCAGTCTCCAACTGGCTCAGACTCCCTCAAGCCTGGATGGATGGCGGGGGGGTTAAGAAAAAGAAAAACTCTTCTGCTGCCCCAATACCAGGTAACAAACCACACCCCCTTATCAACTGGCGTTACTAGCAGGGACTTTGGAAATGTCACATGTGCCCATCTGTTCTGCCACATATATACATATATATAATTTATAGATAGTGTGAGAGAGACAGAGATCTCTCCATTTAGCATCCATTTAGCAGATTTGGCATTTATTTAGTCATAAGAAAACATAAGGCATCTGGTTTGTCTTCAGCCGCAACATAAATTTACACAGTCCATGTGAACGACAGCAATGGAAAAAAAACATGATAACAATTAGGCCATCTAGCCGATAACTAACATATAGAGAAACCCTCTCTATCAGTGGTCCTGTCCTACAGCACAGTACCACCAACAGTACTAACAAAGTCCAATATATTGTCTCTCTCCAGTCTGGGGAAGACAGAGCCTTTCTCCTCAGCTCTGTGTGTTGCTCTTATTCCCTCTTGGCAGTCAAACACAACCTCCTCCACCCCCCAGTCCCTCGGACTGACCAGGCTTAAATTTAGACAAGGTAAAGCCTGACATGGATGCATGGGAGCAATCATCCCACACAGCACTGCTCCAGTAAATAACTTGCCTGGATTGACTGATACCAACAGCCATAATAACTACCAAGGTGACAGTAACCTAGGTTCAACATACTAAAACTGCTGGTTCTACTTCACAGAGATTAGACATCTGGGTGACATGTATCTGCAGTCCACAAGGACTCCTTGAGCCTCCTTACAATAAATATATATAATTGTGTGTTGGTAAATGTTGTTATTCTATTTTCTTCACATGAATATAGAAGCAGCCATCTTGGCTGGTGGAACTACTGCTCTGAGTTGCAAAAAGTAGTTCACAAATTTGTTTTAGAGTAGACATCTAGGCATATGAAGCCTCAGTCAGATTATTATTAATGGATTTACTATAGTAGAATACTAAATACAGTAGAGTTTTATGGTTATGCATTGTAACAGACAGGGTGGAGTAATGGCGGCACCCCAACTGTGTCCGCCCGTTGCAACCACCCTTAAGAGTTCTTTTGAATTGTAGGGAGAGGTGCAGTGTTTTAGATGTGTGGCTCACCGGCGATAATCAATTGATACAACAGCTGTTCTGGGAGTGATGAGGCTTTTACTCTCATCCTTAGCGGCTGTTGGAGTACATACAGTGCGCTCATGTCCTGACACCCAGCAGCTTCAGCATCCGCACATGTAGCTAGCGTGGGGTCTTCCTCTTGCCCGCATCACTGCTCTACCTGACCGTTCTCAGTGGCATCCTCAACTATGGCTCAGGCCTCCTGCTGAACTTCTCGCTGCTCCTCGAATCGATGCCTTTCCTCTAGACACTCACTGACTCTAGAGTGGGGACCTCTCACCGGCCTCTCCCAGATTTTCTCTGCATTTAATAAATTGGATCTATATACAAGGACATGGCTTTCTACTCTCTCTGAACGACAGCCAATAATATCTTCCACCCCTTATAGCTAGTGCAACTCTGAGGGGCATACTTCTCTCTTTCCTGTCACTGTCTCCTCTCACTGACTCTCAACTGACAACTGCAGCATCCCACTCTGCACAAGCTGGCCCCATTTCTCCCCAGTCATTCTCCACCCCTCGAGCCTGCTGATTGGCTGCCCAGCTCCTCCTGACTCACAGCACACTACATACACAGGCCCAAACTGCCTGCCTGAACTATTAACTGTTCCCTTGCCATAACCAAGCCATCTTACTCTCTGGTTCCCATGGCAACCCGCTAATGTTCAAAAGCAAACACAAGTAAAATCTCTTACAACGTATACAGAGGTCACTGCATGAAGGGGGGAGATGAGCTGTCCAACATTACATACTGTCCACTGAGTGATCTGAATGTTATCTGAAAGATATCTGAATGTTATCCGTAGCCAGGGCCGCCATACAGGGGGTACAGCCGGTACTCCTGTATGGGGCCCGGAGAAATAAGGGGCCCGCTTCAAGCAGGCCCGCTTATTTCACACATCGCACAGTAGAGCGCGGCGCAGCCGAGCGCCGCGCTTTACATAGGGCCCGCCCGCGGCCGGCGAGTGTCGGCGGTGCTGGCAGGGGGCACGTGCTCCCTGCACTGCTTCGCTCCGCCTCCGCTTATTAAAGTGATTGTGTCCGGGCAGGGCAGTGAAGGAGGGGGCCCGCGCTCCCGGCTCAGCTGCGCTACAGGCAGAGATCTTCTACTCACACGATCCCTGCGCGCTGTAGCCGGAGCCGGGCCCTCCTCCTCTGTCTGTGTGCCCAGGGATGCGAATAACTTGAATCCGTGAGACCCCGCCCCTTGGGGGCGGAGCTTCATGGATTTAAATTGTTCAGCATCCCTGGGCACACAGTGGCAGCGGAGAGTGCCGCACAGGCAGCGGCAATGCTGCTGAGACACTGCGGAGGCGGCTCCGCAGGATGAATAGTTCAGCAGCAGCATCACTGGCTGCCTGTGTAGAGAGACGGGGCCCTGAGAGAGGGAGGAGGCCGGTCACATGGGCAGAGGGGGGCCCAGGAGTGCAGCGGCAGCAGGGCTGCTTGATTTAACATAGTATGTAAAGTAAGTGTGTCTATGTTTGCACTGTGTATGAATGTGTATATGTAAGGATATTTATATACTGTGCATGGATGTTATAAAGTGTGTATGGATTGTGTGTGTGTGTATACTATGTGTGCATGGATGTGTGTATATAGTGTGCATGGATGTGTGTATATACTATGTGTGCATGATTGTGTGTGTATACTATGTGCATGGATGTATGTATATACTATGTGTGCATGGATGTATGTATATACTATGTGTGCATGGATGTATGTATATACTATGTGTGCATGAATGTATGTGTATATAGTATGTGTGCATGAATGTGTGTATATACTATGTGTGCATGGATGTTTGTATACTACACTCATTATACACTCACCGGCCACTTTATTAGGTACACCTGTCCAACTGCTCGTTAACACTAATCAGCCAATCACATGGCGGCAACTCAGTGCATTTAGGCATGTAGACATAGTCAAGACAATCTCCTGCAGTTCAAACCGAGCATCAGTATGGGGAAGAAAGGTGATTTGAGTGCCTTTGAACGTGGCATGGTTGTTGGTGCCAGAAGGGCTGGTCGAGTATTTTCAGAAACTGCTGATCTCCTGGGATTTTCACGCACAACCATCTCTAGGGTTTACAGAGAATGGTCCGAAAAAGAAAAAAACATCCAGTGAGCGGCAGTCCTGTGGGCGGAAATGCCTTGTTGATGCCAGAGGTCAAAGGAGAATGGGCAGACTGGTTCGAGCTGATAGAAAGGCAACAGTGACTCAAATAGCCACCGTTACAACCAAGGTAGGCAGAAAGAGCATCTCTGAACGCACAGTACGGCGAACTTTGAGGCAGATGGGCTACAGCAGCAGAAGACCGCACCGGGTGCCACTCCTTTCAGCTAAGAACAGGAAATGAGGCTCCAATTTGCCCAAGCTCATCGAAATTGGACAGTAGAAGATTGGAAAAACGTTGCCTGGTCTGATGAGACTCGATTTCTGCTGCGACATTCGGATGGTAGGGTCAGAATTTGGCGTCAACAAACATGAAAGCATGGATCCATCCTGCCTTGTATCAACGGTTCAGGCTGGTGGTGGTGGTGTCATGGTGTGGGGAATATTTTCTTGGCAACTCTTTGGGCCCTTGGTACCAATTGAGCATCGTTGCAACACCTTGTGGAATCTATGCCACGAAGAATTGAGGCAGTTCTGAAGGCAAAAGGGGGTCCAACCCGTTACTAGCATGGTGTACCTAATAAAGTGGCCGGTGAGTGTATGTGTGTATATACTATGTGTGCATGAATGTGTGTGTATATACACTATTCGTGCATGGATGTGTGTGTATATACTATGTGTGCATGGATGTGTGTATATACTATGTGTGCATGGATGTGTGTATATACTGTGTGTGCATGAATGTGTGTATATACTGTGTGTGCATGAATGTGTGTATATACTATGTGTGCATGGATGTGTATATACTGTATACGGATATGTGTATATACTGTATATGGATGTGTGTATATACTGTGCATGAATCTGTGTATATACTGTATATATATGCTGTGTATGTCTATATACTTTGTTAGTGTATATATTGAATGTATGTGTATATACTGCATGTATAAGTATACTATGTATGTAAATACTGATTGTGTATATAGCATGTGTATATACTGTTTGTGTGTGTGCAGCCTGTATACACTGTGTGTATAAAGTGTGTGTAGCACGTGTGTGTGTATATATTTTGCATGTAGTGTGTGTATACATGGTGTATACCTAGCCTAAATTAAAAAAATTGTCAAACTGAAAATTCATATAAATATGTAGATATATATATGAGATATAGATTGAGATATACAGATTAGATAGATAGGAGATAGATAGATAGGAGATAGATAGATAGATAGATAGATAGTAGATAGATAGATAGGAGATAGATAGATTGGATAGAGATAGATTGTATATAGATAGATAGGAGATAGATTGATAGGAGATAGATAGATAGGAGATAGATTGATAGGTGATAGATAGGAGATAGAAAGATATGAAATAAATTGATATGAGAGAGATTTTTAGAAGATAAATAGGAGATTAAGATGACATCGATATGACATAGGTAGATAGATTGATAGATAAATAAGATGTGATATGTCTGTGCTGTTGACTGGCTGTCTCTGGGCAGTGGGCTAGGGTGGGCCGAGGCTGCTCCTTCTTCTTCCTGCGCTGGTACCTGGTCCAGGCGCAGTTGGGTGGCATCGGGACACTATTGGTGTCCCTCAAAGAGACGTCTGGTTACGTGGGTACCATATTAGCGGAAAGATGTCCCGGAGGCCATCCATATCCCAGGAGCAGGTAAGGGAACACACTATTTGCTTACATTATACTTTAGTCAGGTAAGGGTGGGGGGTGGCACATAATTTTAGTTTTTAATGCTTTTCTTTGCTGTCCGGTTTGCTTCCTGCAGAATTTTCTTCCAACTTTTTAGTCACAGAAACTTCTGCAGGATGTATGGCTTACTCCACTGAAGGGCCTAACTGTAGCCAGCAGGGGAGGTGTAATAGGTCACTAGAATGACAATATACTGCAGTGCACGAGTGCTATGGTATATTGTTCCAGTGATCATTTTTATAAGTACACGATAGAAAAAAATTTATATCACAAGGTAATCTAGAAAAAAAGCCCCCACCACCACTCTACGATTTTTTTTGTGGGACAGCAAGGGGGCCCAGACAATTTGGCTGTATGGGGCCCTGAAATTCCTGATGGCAGCCCTGTCCGTAGCCAATCTTATAGTAGAGGTAGTACAGTTGATTATGATAGTTCCCTATGATTATGAGATGCTACCTTTTTATAGATGACTTCTCTGCAGTTATCAGCCTATTGTGAGGCTCAGAAGCCATGTGCCATTTCCATTGACATCACCACTCAGGAAGTGAGTGAAAATGGCACAGTGTTCACTGAGGCTACTGAGTTGCTGCAGAGATCACAAGCCATTCTGAAGATTTGGAAGCAAACAAAGCTTTAAGGGTGCTTTCACACAGAGCGGTTTTGGTGCAGGAAGGCACAGCAATTAATGCTGTATATTACTGCACAAAAAACGCATCAAAAACGCGTAAAAAAACAAACCGTGTGAAAGCACCCTAACACTGAAGCAGCAGTGAGTAAAACGAGTGTGCATTTTATGCAGCTGGGACATTTTTTTATATTTGCACAAGTTAGATACCTTTTTTTATGATCACTGAGCTATACATGCCAAATTCCCAAGATACAGAACGTTGACATAATACTGTCCTATAGTATATAAGTTTTGGTGGACCATGGTGTGCAAATAACTGTTATATAGTTATAAAATAATATTACTATGAGTAATAATGTAGGTAAGTAGCAAAAAAAAGAATATTCAACAGAAAGTGATGACAAGCATTTATTAAACAAGAAATAAGATAGGGTAATCCAGTTTGTAAATACAACTGTCAAGCTGCATAGATGTTGAGATAACTAATAAAAAGGTAAGCAAAATAAAATGCTCCTATTTGGTTTTATGTAAGCAAAGAGAGAAATCAATCTATAATTAACTGCTTTTTCTGAACACTTTTTCCAGCTTTTAATAAGCCTTAATTAAATCGGAACAACAAATCTTTTATGTCGTCTTTTTTAATCCAAAGTAATTCCCCCAGCAGGATATCAAAGATTCCAGTTAATTAAACTTACTAAATGAGTGGTTAAAATTGTGCTCAATATTTAAAATGTATAATCTAATATAGGTGCTTGGACAATATGAACTACAGCTTCTGTGATAAGTGAATATTTAGAGGTTGTTCTTTTATTCAAGAACAATTTACTAAAATATTTAAAAGTTTGTCAAGAAGGACAAAGGTGTGCTGTCACAATCCAGCAGTAACATGTAACCTCAACCATATTGTAATTGTAGTCATGCAGTCAACAGGATTGGGGAATGAAAACAATATTTCAATTAAAGTGGTTGTCCAATCTTGATGTTTCGCTCTTCACAGCCAGCTTCAGGTTCCCACTTCCCAATTGGGCTGTGGTCAGTTCTGCAGCAGTGACTGGCATGTCATTTCTGCTATTCCTATCTGCACCTGTCAGAGGAACATCGGTTATGAAAGGCTTTTAACTGCAGACAGAAGGCTACAGAGCTTTGTCAGTGAGAAACGTAAACAAGTTCCTTTGCTGCTAAGACACACAGCAGGAAGTGACATCACCATCCTGAACAGAACTGCTAGACCATAGAGCACAGAGAGAGCTTGTGTACACAAACAGCAGATAAGAACTACTCTAGCATTAAAAAGAAGCAAAAATCAGAAAAGCAATGTATATGGTTATAATCTTTATTTACTTTTGCCTACATGTTTACAACTAAAGAATGCCCCTTTAAGCCACCAATCACTATGCTGTCGGAGACTTTCTTTAGAGCCTCCACTGGCAGATATGATGGAAACCAAGACAAAATTTGAATACTCCACTTTAAGTCAAAGAAATTTGTTGGGCACCAGTGGTAACTGTAGTATCATAGATTTGGCACAATGTTGTGGCTTTTGCACAAGTAGTATGAACAGAGCCTAAGCTATGTGGTTGAGCTGCCAATACTATAGGCCTTTTTGAAATGCTACCGCCATGTCATCTAATGATGCATCCATCAAGGATGTAGTAAAGCAAGGGTGTACATATCACACTCTAAACAGAGGTTCCTTTGTCCCAAAATAAAAAAATAAAAAATCATGTGAAAAATGATTCACGCACCCACAAGGCCATAGGTTCTTTTTTTTATTTACTGACCAGGGCGCTACAACTGTCTAGTGTCCGGCATCTTTTCCATGGAACTCCAGCTTCACTGACAGAACTGGAGAGGCAGTAATGATATTCTGCAGCATAGCCTCTATGGCCTTCCATGGGTCTAGCTCCTATCACTGCTCCCAGAACAACAAAGCCATGAAAAACATGTCTTTAGCAGCCATCTACTTAAGTTGGCCTTAGTTAATTGAGATTCCACATCTTGAGAAATAGGAATATTGTTGAAAAACCTACTGAATATGGATGAATTAGAAGAGTCAGGAAGAAGAAAAGGAGAAAGCTAGAGAAGAGAAAAGTGCAAAATTGGGTCAATGCCAGTTCTAAGTGGAACAACCAACAATAACATATCAGTAATATTCTATGGGAATATACACAAATTTGCACATAGAAGAACTGACACATAGGATTGATTACATTTCAGCACTCTTTTCATTTAAAGGGGTTGTCTCGCTACGATTGTGTTTTAATTAAAAGATATTTAAAAAACAAGCAGCTTTGCAATATATGTTCATTACAAATGTCTTACTGATTTTGAGTTATCCCTGGTAGTAGGAGTGCATCAGCTCCTCAAATCACTATAGCCACCTACCTGTTGATTTTTCTCTCACTGGCTGTCAGTGCTGGTGACCTCATCAGCTTCTCAATGCAGGTCAGAGCACAGAGCCCCTCCTGCACAGAATGAGGCCACTTGTGATGCTTCTATAGGGAAGGGAAGGGGAGGGCTCTACTCCCAGCTTCTGTGTCTGTGTAGCTGTGCTGCCTGGATTAACCCCATGTGTGCCTGCTCACTCCTGCTCTCTACACAGATTGAGGAGAGCAGAGGTGAGGCTGATCTGTGGTCAGTATGATGTGACAGCAGTGAAGTGTGTTACTATAATCATGATGTGTCTGTGGAGCTTTGACTATACTAATAGAACAGATCAGGGGGGCATGTGAACGGTTCATATCCCTCCCTGCTTTGCTGAATTAGTGACACATCGTGATTATAGTAACACACTTCACAGCTGCCCTGTGTCTGTTCTGAGGGGAGGACAGCACAGAACAGTGTTTGTTGTTGCTTGAGATGTGATGGAGATTTGTATGCTACAGCAGAGCAGGGGGTATAGGAATACTTACATCCCCTCCTGCTCTGCTATTAGCATACACAGCTTCACAGACCTCTGGCTCCATAGCCACTCCTAGATCAGCCCTCTTCCTGCTGTCTCCTGGTCTCTGTGGAGGTAGCAGCTAAGAGCTCGGCTCCAGCAGCAGAAGCACAGGCAGCTGATCCGCAGTGAGCAGCCAGGCCAGCAGACCTAGGCAGGCACAAGCAGGGTTAACTCTGGCAAGCAAACCCCCTTCCCCCTCCCCTGCTTTATAGGAATTATTGCAGTCAGAGGAGAGGTGCTGTATCGTGTGCTGTGGGGAGGGGCGGGAGGGAAGGAGTGAGGCAGACAAGATGCCACGTCCCTGAATTCAGAAAAAATCCTATGGGTGCAGGAACACACTACTGAGGTAGGCTGAAAACCTATAGTGAGAGCAACATCCTTAGAAGTTGTACTGTTTAGTTGCCAAGAACTGCACCATTTAAAATTGATTACAACAGGTAGACATTGATTTTGGGGTTAATTGTACCATTTTGTGCCCAATTTATGTTAATTACACATCACTAAGGCTACAGTCCCACATTGCATCGATCATATGTGGGTGCAACTATGCACACATGCAGTGGCCAATGGATGCACAAGTTTGTTGATTAACTGTCCAAACACTTACCATAGCATAGAAATCATGCAATACCTTAACAAAGTCACTATTTGCATAGCCACATCCTTTATCACTATAAGCATGTCCACAACAAAGATGTTAAGCAACACTGTCTTCGTTGGCAGTTCCCTCTGTTGCTAGCGCCAACCACAATAAGTTGTGTATGCTAATGGCTCTGCTGTGCTGGATTAGCTCCTAGACCCAAACACTTTTTTTTTTTTAGGAGGGGGGAGATAATACATGCCTAATATCCACAAACAGAGTGACAGTATGTTTGGGGATTAAGGTTGCTGCTCTCAACCAGCAGCTGTCATAATAGATTATGGGAGATACGGACATGTAAAAGGTAGTATGGACAATCTACAATCGAAACCAGAAGATTACATACACTATATAAAAAGACACATATGCATGTTTTTCTCACTGTCTGACATGAAATCAGATAAACCTTTAACCTGTTTTAGGTCAATTAGGATTACCAAAAGTATTATATTTGCCCAAAAAATGCTAGAAAAGAAGTCAAACAGGGTGAAAATTTAATTCAAAATGTTGATACAGTACATTTCCTTTGTATGTACGCAATTGAAACCTAAAACTCTGTGTGTCTCGCTGGGTCATATGTTTTGGATTTTCCTCTCCCACAAGCTCTCTCAGCCAAACTGGAGAGTAACTGGAAGCCATTTTGGGAAGGGCGCCTTCACCTCGGAACCTGACTTTTCAGCTTGTCCATAAATTTTTCGATAGGATCAGAGAGATCAAGCTTTGTGATGACACTCCAAAAACATGAGACAGCCAGACGATCCTCTAGTTTTTAGCTCAATACCATCCCCAGCCTTGGTTCCTTCCTCTCTATACGAGGACAATTCGCTTCTTATGATCTTTAAACCACGGTGTAACCAGGATTGGCATGTATGCCGTCGGGTTATTGTCCATTTGGTAAGACCCATTTCTGCCCAAGCTATTAAATTCTCTGGTGATGTTTTGAGATGGTTGCTTCAGTAATTGTCACATAATCTTTCCTGTTGATACCAGATCTATTTTGTGAAGTGCTCTAGTGTTAGAGCTGATATGGCATCGACTAAAGTTGAAAGTCGGCACGGTTTTTATGTGAGTTGGATTTTTTAGATCACGCGATAATTTAGTGTGAAAATACTGCCGCTAATAATCTATTAATATCGAGCCATTTTCATGCGCTTCATGTGTATTTTGGCGGCCAGCAAATCAGCTTAGTGACTAGAGAAGGGTTGAGCTGTGTGTGCGACAGTCTTGACTGGGATGTGTATGGTTGCGATTGGCTGGAAAAATTCACATGACCTCGTTTTTTTCATAGAACAAGCCCTTCTGTTCTGCCTCAGTGTGTGTCACTGTCTCATAATAGCAGGACGTGGTGCTCGGTCTCTGGTCCATAGCAGCTCAGCGAATTGTTATATTTGTTCACACAGAAGCATGCTTTTTAGCTGTGTGAACATTAAGTACTTAGGTAATTAGAGATTTGAAGATTTTAGTTACTTAGGCCGAGAATTTCTAAAGGAGCATTATCGATGTACTGTCACGTGGGGGGGGGGGCGGGTTCTGAGGGCGAACACAGACAAGCTCTTTAAAGGAAGAGTAGATATTGGGCAGCCAGAACTTTGTTTAGGCATTGCATTGCATAATGGCTTTTATTAGAACAGTTTTATGTGAAATATGATCTTGTATGTTGGGCAGCATGAACTTCTATTTAGGATTTCAGATTCTTTTCTAGTAACTGCAGTGTATTTGACAGGTGCAAAACATCACTTTTATTATCCGTATACAATTCAGTAGGTGTTTTTTCACTTTGGCTCAGTCCAGCTTTGTTGATAGAGGCACCTTCACTTAAATTTGAATGCTCAGCATTTTTGTAGTCACTGCCATTGTATTTGATAGGTGCAAAAACCTCCTTTTAGTTATACGTAGACAGTACATTTCAGATAGTGTTTTTTTTAATCTTTGCACAGTCCAGCTTTGTGATAGAGGCACCTTGCACTTAAATGTTGGAATACAGCATTTTGTAGGTCACCGCAGGTGTAGTGTTAGGTGCAAAAAAAATGTTTGTTAACCGAATAGTTTTTTACTATAGCTGTATTGCATGTGGTGCGGCCCTTGTTTTTTCAAATAACCACGTTGCGTTCGTACGACGTGTTCTATAGAAAAATTTTCTTGCAATGTTGTGTGTTTGGTCCATTGCCTGCAAAAAACCAAATTTCTAATCCATCTAACTTCTAAATGTTTTATTGGGCTCGTTAATGTGTCATCCGCTTATTTTTTTATTATAGTTTTGCGCTGATTAGCGCACTTGTATGTTATTTTGTTGAAAACTATCATTTCCTCCAGTCCTACTGGGCATTTGTAAATCCTGGGACTGAAGGAAGAACTAAATGTTGTTTTGTCTTCGGTTCTTCCACCAGACCGCTCATTTCACAGCTATTTGTTACAAACATTTCAGTTTCTATTCCTAGTTGCTGTAGGATTAGAGGATTTGAGAATAGCTGTGATTTGCCGTCTTTTAATAAGTGACTTTCAAAAAACTTTCGCATAATCCTTCTCAAATTTTTATTTTGTGAACCATGGAGGCGAAAGTGCAGGTGGTAAGCGAGCAAGAGGGGGTAGGAACTGGAGGTAGAGGTACGAGAGATGGTGCTCTTCCATGTGCTGGCGACAACACGCAAGCAGTGGATCGTCGGTAGCAGGAGCCCGTCAGGGCCTTCATCGCTGGGTCAGGGCCCTGTGATCTCAGTAACGAACAGCGTCGCCAATCTGTTCTTCAGTGGTTAATGCAAACTGCATCCAGCTGTCTACCTCCTCCGCCCTCCAGTTCCGGCCACATAATGTCCGTCATCAGATCCATCCACATGAAGAGAGGCTAGGGCCAAATGTCAAACTCGTTGTGTACACACATAGTTACATAGTTTGTCAGGGCGAAGAAAAGACATACTGTACCATTCCAGTTCTATAGCCCCATTTATTAAAGGCGTTGCTAAAGTGTTAAAGTAGTTGATCCACTGAGAGGAAAGGCAAAACCCCATGAGGATAAGAGCCAAATTGACCTCATGTTAGGGAAGAAAAATTTCCTTCCTTGAGTATCAATCTGCAACTCGGAATTAACCCTGGATCAACGAACCCCTCCAGAATTCCTTGTCGACTATACTTGTTTATATTACATCTAGTAAATGCGCTTTGCTCGGATTTGTTACTGACACCCATAGAGGGCGCAGTGAGCTTTCGCCTGTCTCTTATCATAATGCCTTCGTGATTATTGAGATTGACTCTTTGTAGTGGCTAAAAGGCAATTACAAAACAGTTTAACTTCCTCTTGTAAACTGGTGGCTCGTCCGCATAAGGAGAGTTGTTCCCACTTCTCTCAGCCACATCATGTGGCCTCCCACCAGTTCAAGCCAATATCGCTCTGCTCTACACTGATGAGGGGCAAACCACGAAACGGAGTATGTAGATGCGCAATATTGGCTTGTCAATTATTCCTTTTTGCTCTTCTCATAAGATTCAGTGAATCGCAGAAATAAATTGAGGGACGTTTTGTTACTAAGTATAGAGGCGCAGTGAGCTTTTCAGCTTCTCTTTCCAATAAATGCATTGTGTTCATTGCAGGATTGCTTGTATGAGAGGCTAAAGGCAATCAAAACACTACACAAAATTAACTGGTGCTCTACATAAGGTGAGAATGTTCCCCTTCTCTCTGCCACTTCATTGCCTCCCACAGTTCAAGACAATATGCGTGTCTGCTCTGTACGATGATGAGGGGCAAAACCCCGAAACGGCGCATGTCAGATGAGAAATAGATTGGCTTGAACAATTATTCCTTTTTGCCTTCTCAAAGATTCAGTGAATCAGAAGTAAACTTGAGGATCTTGTTAAACCTATAAGAGGCGCAGTGAGGCTTTCCAGCTCCTTTCCCATAATGCCTTGTGATATTGCAGATGCTTAGTAGTGTGGCAAAAGGAGCAGATCATAACACTACACACCGTTAACTAGTGCTCTCATAAGGAGAGATGTTTCCCTCTGTTCAGCACTCATTTGCCTGCCCACCAGAAGCCCAATATCGGCTCTGCTATTACACTTGATGAGGGGCAAAACCCTAGAAAATGCATATGTTGATGAACAATATTGGCTTGAGCAATTATTCCTTTTTGCTTCTCAAAGATTCAGTGAATCAGAAGTAAATGAGGATTTGTTACATGACCTATAGAGGGCGCTGATGAGTCTTTCCAGCTACCTTGCCATTAATGCCATACCCTGGAGTATAGCACAGATGCCTTAGTAGTGGGCTTAAAGAGGTCAATCAAAACACCTACACACCTAACCGTGGTGCTCTCCATAGGAGAGATGATCCCACTTCTCTCAGCCACTCATTGCCTCTCACAGTCAAGCCAATATCGCATGCTCTACACTGATGAGGGCAAAACCCGAAACGGCGTATGTAGATGAGCAATATTAGGCTTGGACAAAATTATTCCTTTTTGCTTCTCAAAGAGTGTCAGGGAATCAGAAGTAATTTGTGGATTGTTACAACCTCTATAGTGAGGGCGCAGATGAGCTGTTCCAGCTCTTTCCCATAATGCCTTGTGATTATTCGGAATCCTAGTCACTTATAGACTTGTTATGTATCACGCTCCCGAACTGTATCGCCAAGTCCTTCTTGAGAACCTCTGTTAGTTGAATTCATCTTGACAATTTCCTCTGCAGAGAGTTCCTCAGTCTCAACCGCTCCTAAACGTAAGAAAGATTCCCTTTCTATGTTTATGTAGAAACTTTCTTTCTCAAGACGTAGAGGTGCTCTCCTCTTGGTTCTGGAATACAGATCTGGGTATAAAGGATAAATCTTTAGAGAGATCTATATATTGCCCTTAATATATTTAAACACATTTAAATAGTCAGCCCCGCGAAGCCGTCTTTTCGCTTGAAAAGCTAAATGAGTGCCCAATCTTGCAATCTTTCTGGGTTTTGCCAGTCCACCCAGGCCTTTAATTATTTTGGTTGCCGCCTTTGTACCTGTTCGAGAGTGTGTACAATGTCTGCTTCATGTGCACTGTGGCTCAGAAACTGTACAAAAAATATGTGTCTTGTGTGGTCTAACCAGTGAACTTGTGTATAGTGGGAGAATAATGTTCCCATATGTGAATCACTATGCCCTTTTTTAATAGCAGACATCAATGAATCGCCTATTTGCCCTTGGCAGCTGATCTGCCTGGACACTGGCCTGTTACAGGTTAAGTTTACTGTCCACTAGATTCCAAGTCCTTTGACATGTCAGCTTTTACCCAGTATGCTTTTCCATTTAAACTTGTAAATACATGTGAATGGATTTTTTCGTAGACCCTGGCATAACCTTGCATTTATCAGTGTGTAAACCTCATCTGACACTTCTCTCTGCCCAGGCTCGCTCCAACCTCATCCACAAATCCCTTTGTAATAACAACATTTATCTTTATACCGTAGTTCCATGTGTAGATTCTTGATACAGAGCTTAGTATCATCTGCGAGAGATCGATATTCTACTGTGCTGATTCCCTGTGTAAGAACCATTTTAATGAAATTATTATAGAGGATAGGGCCCAATACTGAGCCCTGTGGTAACCGCGTAGTAACAGGGGGATCCAGTCGAGTGTGCACCCATTAATTGACCACCCTCGTTGGTTTTTCTATCAAGTGAGCACAGTTGCTAAGCAGACTCTGCTGATCACATTTTCCCCCAGTCCAAGCATCCTCATTTTACTTACCCAACCTTTTATGTGGGGAAAAAACAGATACGTCAAGAATGGCTTGAAGAAATGATTGCCAAATATTGTTTTGACATCCAGTGCCTCACCCATGATCCAGTCTGGAACTAACCGTCCTGCATAGAAGACTGATGAGATTAGTCTGACAGGACCAACTTCATAAAACCATGTGGCAACACGGCGTTATACATTTAGTGTCAGTGAAGATTATCTCCAGGATTAGCATCGTAAGAATTAACCCTCATAATGTTTACCTACAACAGAGGTTAAGCTTACCTGGCCTGCAGTTTCAGGATCACTGTTTGTTTTCGACCTGCCTTTTAGAATATTGGTACCACATTGCTATGCGTCCCAATCCTTTGGAGATACCCAGTTAGTTATACCAGTCGCCTATAAACGTATTGAAAAATTAGCGGGACTATCTGTTACACATTACGTTAAAACTCCCCTTAGGACACGCGGGGTGCTATCCATCAGGCCTAGGGATGTCTATTTTTTAATCATTCCTAAGCGAGCTGATAGATTCTTCGGGGTTAGACTGAAGGAAACATTTTAAGTTGGAGTTTACCTGATATCCCTCAGAGTTTGAACAGGAAGCTCATCCTCATCGGTAAATACAGTGGAGAAGAAATTGTTTATAGGTTTGCTTTTTTTACATCGCCCTCTGTATAGTCTGTGCTCCCTCTGTACGCTTGAGTGTTTAAAGGGCCAAGCATTTTCTCTTGTTAATTTTTTACTATTTAGTTAAAAATATATTTCGGGGTTTAGTATTACTTTCTATGGCAATACGTCTTTCTGTCTGCCAGCTTTTGCTGCCTTTATCTTTATTTTTCACACTTTATTTTCTTCCCTCTTTATTTTTTTTTTCTGTTTTTCTTAGCGCTCTTCACTGCCTCCTGTTTTAGTAAGCTGAAATGCTTTCTTTTTGTTTTTTATTGCCTCCTTTACATCTCTGTGATCCCACATTGGGTTTTTCCTGTTTTCTATTTATTGTTTTACCCTTATGGTATAGTACTCTCACAGTGGGCGCCGAGATGTTTTTAAAGATCTCCCATTTATTTTTTGTTTCTTGCTATTTTAAACACCTTTTTCCCAGTCAAAGTTTAGTGCCTCTCTAAAGCAGGGTAAAATTAGCCTTCCTCAAATTCAGTGTTTTTGTGGGCTCCATGAGAAAAAGGGATCTGCTTGAAGGATAAATGGAAGTTTATTATTTATGGTCACTATTCCCTAGGTGCCCCTCAACCTGGTTTGTTACTCTGTCAGGTCTATTAGTCGGAATATTAAGTCTTTAGCGGCCCCTTTCCTTAGGTCGGTTCCTGCACGTCCTGTGTGGGATAAGGTAATTATACTTTAGTTATAGGACAAAAACCTGTTTCCTTTGTGATGCAGCTACAGGTTGCACGACATTCAGTCTTATCGTCTTCGGGTAGGTAAGGTCGCCCTGAATGGACAACCTCTATTTGATTAAGATGCTTCATCTATTGCCTGAGGAACACTCTGTATCTTCTATGGGTTCTGTTATATTTGGAAGCCTATTAGCAGACCCCTATTGAATTATATTTACTGTTACTTCCCCATTCACCTACCTGTTGTGTATATCTTCCCGCCAGTGTTGGCTTCAGACGTGTGTTACATAGGAGACAGACACCTCACCCCTTCGGTTGTTACGGTCACTTCTAAAAAAGATGTAACCAGCTGCAAGTTAACGCTACGGTCGTAGCTCTCGTCCAGCCATGTGACTCCGTTATCCCACTATGTCATATTTTTCTCTGCAAGTTAATACTTGAGTAGTTCATTGTAGATTGTTGGTCAGACTCTGGATTGGTCAGATGTCAATTTAGAGATGAGAGTTCCAGTTTTTTATTCGCCGTTTGTCTCCTATTAGTTTTTTAACTATTGCTTCCCTTCCATCACTCCACCCCCTGAATTTTTTAAAGTAAATTCCTAGCTGTGTCTATATCTCAATGATCTCTGCAACGCTATATGTGTAGGTTATACGCCCCCCAGTCCATAGTTTAATATTCCTCGCCAGCTTCCAGCCCATTTTGTCTGCCCCATAGTGTTGCACCCTCCACATTTAGGGGCAAGACTGTCCCTAAGCATAGAGCGTCTGTAGCCAAGACAGAAGTCGGCCGCAGTTCTCCAAAAACCCAAATCCTCTTCCAACACCAATTTTTGAGCCACTTATTCGCCTCTCTAATCTCACCTCTGAGCCTCTCTGGTGCGGCCCGTGGGAACAGTTAATATATCTCGAAAATATTACCCTGAGAGAGGTCCTTGTCTTGAGCTTTTTGAGATCTAAGTCCCTGAAATCATTTAAAGACACTCCACCTACCCTCTATACTTTGTCTTGGATGCCAAGTAGGTGGACCATGACAGCTGGGTTTCTCACCAGCCTCCCAACCAGCAATCTGTTCTCAGCCCGATCCGCTATTTGTAGATAGACGCCGGGCCCAGGTAAAGACAACACTTAGTGTAGTACGTGTCCCGGTCATTTGTTGCAGAATTGCCCAGAGTCTGACGTTCCGCAAAATAATGGAGTCCCGCAACTACTAGCCACCTGTCTAGCCTGCCTGTACTCCTATTCCCAATCTTACTGGAGCAGACAGGGTGTGTCTTTTGCTGCAGCAATGCTATTTCTGAGCAGACATCCCCCTCATCCGCCAATCTTGCAAATTTGTTGGGGTGTCCCAGATCAGGACTAGCCTCCCTGGGGGTGTTCCCTCTACCCTTCTTTCTAACTGTTACCCAGCTAGCTGCCTCCATGTTCCTGACCTCCATGCTACACCCTCCTCAGGCATAACACCTGCGAAGTTGATTGCTCCAGTGAGCAGTAAACTCGGTTCCAAGTTGGCAATGGATCTTCAGTGTTGCACTTGCTCATTTAGATCCAGGGATACGGGCTTATAAATATGCAGTGTGCACACACTTGCACAGAAGTATTGCCCACTCGACACTGTTGCTCAAGGTTGGCATACATTGAAAGGTTGTGCACTGGACTGCATTGTCAAAACATGGAACTCATGGGGATGTTACAAAAAAAAAAGAAATTACAGATACAAATATGAGAAATCTGTATTAATACTGCCCTTTCTAAAAAGCCCCTAATCTAAAAGTCCCCCAATTAATAAGTCCCACACTTAAGCAAAAAGGACACTTAAACAAACAGAACACTCTCGCACGCTCAGATAATACTCGCTAAAACCACATCTTATAAACCTTTGATCAGCAGCAGCAGCAAACTCTCCTCTTGTAGGCATCACCACTGTGGATACCCATTTCTGAAGAACCTCTTGATGGCAAAATGCAGGTTGGGTCAGAGGCATTTTCCAAGGGACCAAGAGGCCAAAGAGGATGATTTTGTTCTGCTCAGACGCCAGTTACTGATGCCTCAGAGGAGGAGTGATGGAAGCGGTAATCGGCAAAAAATCCCGGGGCGGTCGCAACGCCTTGCAGTCCACTCTTGCTTTGTAGCCGCAAGCTCCTGGATGCAGATGGCAGGAGACCAAGTCACCTTGGTGATGATGATGACGACATTGATGGATACAACGTGTCTTTTCAGCAGAATTTGTTGAGAGGACTTCATCACTGGACGAGGAGGAAGACAATTGGGGTTGTGTCAGTAGGGTTCTACTGCCTCAAAAAGGGGAGAGGGCGGTCGCACAAGTCTCGCTGATATCATCGCAGCCAGGTCAAGCGTAAATCCGCTCCTCGCTTATCGCCGTCTAAAAGGTCCAGTCCTCTCAAGCCTGTGCCTTCTTTTGAGCATAGCCTATAGATTCACCCAGCGAGTCATATGCCACCTTTGCCGTAACGCATAAGTAGAGGCAATGAATTCTTAGGTGTTTAATCCACCACCAACATGTTCTAGTCACATGCAGCGGAATGCATGAGTTGAAATGGAGGCAACACTTGGCCAAAAAAGGCCACACAGATGCCGGGGCTTCCAACCACTGTCACACCCTCTGTCTCCACCTCCTCCGCCACACCTAAGCGTTATCAAGTGCCCATGTTCTCAGAGTTCATGATTCAGGGATCAGCCTCGCTTCAGCCTCCACCGTCGCCCGAGTTACCACCAGCACCACCAGAGACTCATCCTACCCCTTCTAATTCCGCCAGTTTGACACCTGCACGCCTTACAGCGGCCAGTCTAGCAAGCCAGCCTTCTTGTTTCAGGCTTTGGTGCAGAAGAAACGCTTTAACCCAAACCATCCCAAAGGCCAAAAGCCTGATTATCGGCTTTGCCAGGCTTTTGCCTTGGAAATGTTTGCCTTTCCGTTGTTGGAACACAGATGTGTTCCGCCACGTTTCATGCCCTTGCCTGCCCCCAAATACCAAATGCCGAGTAGGCATTTCTTTGCACAGAAAGCCGTCCCTGCCGTGGCCAGCCACGTTTCATCTAAAATTTCAAGCGCGTTGTTGCATCTGAGTCTGGAAAAGTTCATCTTACCCACCGACTACATGGACTAGTAAGCACGGGCCAAAGGCCGCGTATCTCTGTGACAACTGGGTGATGCTGCGGTGGAAGTCTCTGGTGGCTGATGGTGGCTCTCAGGCTCGGCGCAGCTCTCAAATACCACAGGGATGGTGCTGGGTTCTTTCCCCCCCCTCAAGGTCCTCTGGTGGCCTCACGGCCCAAGAGAAACCAGGCCGTGTGAATATAATATCTGTCTTGGAGGACCATACAAACACAAGTCAGGAGCTGTGGACGGCTCTCCGCAACGAGACGAGCGCTCGGCTGGGTACAAAGAACCTTGTGTCAGGCATGGTGGTGTGCGATATCGGTCTAATTCTGCTGGCCGCCCTTAAGATCGTAGGCGGTGCACATCCCTTGCCTGGCATATGTCATGAACCTTGTAGTCCAGATATTTTCTAAAGAGTTACCCGGTATGGACTGCGCTGCTGAGGAAGGCTCGAGGTCTGAGTGTCGCACTTCCGCCGTTCGCACCCTGTTTCGTTGCTGAGGTCAGCACGGGCCTCCCGTCAACAGTCTCATTGTTGACGTGGCAACACACTGGTATTCCACCCTCCACATGCTCCAGCGATTGTGGTCAGCAGCGCAATGCATTACGCAGTATGAAGTGACACATGGCCTGACAAGCAGCGGTGCGGGACCTCGGGGTGTTGAGCCACCGAGAGTGGAGGGCCCCAGGTTTTGTGAAAGAGCTCTGAACATCCTTGACCAGTTTTGGAAGAAGGCACCAAAATGGTCAGTGTGGACAATGCCCTTGTCAGCATGAGCATTGTGGTGATCTAGTTCTGGAACGGAACGTTGGACTCTCTGAAACATCAGCTCCCCTACCAGCGTCGGAGGAGGAGACGGACACAGATTGCAGACATGGAGATTTCTCTCGTCGAATCCTCAAGGCCCGACAGTTTCCAATTTATCGGTCCTTCATTAGGCAGTGTTCGGGTTCCTAGGGCTTGTACAGGCGGGGCTTCAGCCTTCTCCAGGGTGCATAATCTGTGGCAGTTCAGGGCTGTGTGAGCCGTCCAGAGGAAGCGGAGGAGGAGGGACGGAGGGTATTCATGGACACGACGTTACCATTGTCCCCTGCATTGGGAAGAGGTTGGCGCTGAATTTGAGGCGGAGGAGGGAAGATAGGAGATCAGTTAGCATAGGCCCCTCGACCAGAGGGCTTGGGGAAAAAATCAAGGTCCATCTTCACATGAGTGCTTGGATGCTCCATTCCTCCAACATGATCTGCATTCAGGCATCAAAAGATGAAACAACAGTTACTGGGTGGCGCCACCCTCCTGGATCCCCGGTACAAAAACAAACCACTCAGCACATTCCTACCACCCACCCAAAAGAGAGTAAAAAATTGCAGGAAATGTAGACCTTGCTGATTGATTCAACTGGAGAATCTGTTGCGTCTGCTTCAGTTTTCAAATGTCACCCAAACCCCCCCCCCCCCCCCCACACCCCCCAAAGGTGAACAACGTCAGCGACGTGTATCAGTAGAGTGCCAAGTAGACCGCAGCGGCAGCAGCAGGCAGCTGTGGCAGAAGACTAATGGTGACCTCTGGCAATCTTTATTTACCACCTCACCAACGCATGTAAATGCAAGGCACACATCAACACACAGAGACCAGCTTAACATCTGGTGCACGACTATCTGCGTCTCAACACCGTTGTTTTTGGATGTGTTCCGGACCAATCGGGACTTCTGGGTATCCAAATTGGATCTCAATGGCCCGAGCTTGTCGCCACGCCATAGAGGATGTTGGTTCTGCCCAGCAGCCAGCGTCATATCTGAGCGGACCTTCAGCACAGCGGGAGGATCAGTACAGTCAAATCGCATAAGGCTTGTCACAGATAATGTGGATCGTTGACTTTCATCAAGTTGAATCAGGCATGGATCTTGTTGTTGTTGTAAGCTCCCCAAGTGACGAGGTCACGATTAGTGCCGGTTCTACTTACATTCCTCTTCAAACAGAAATAGGTCCTCTTGTAAAACTTTGTTTTAATATGATCATTTCATTACTGCATTTTTTTATTCTCAGTTCCCAGTAAGTTCATTTTGCTGGTTTTTGCTGTGAGGAGACTGTAAAAGACACCAAGGTTTTCATGACAAAAACCGTATTCCATTTACTCCACTTCATCTTTAGAATTCTTTCGACATTTGTCAATGGTGTTGGGGTCATGGTGACTGTGAGATACAGCTATAGTCATGGTTCCTTTGGAAACAGAAATGTGGCTTTAAGTGGCATTTCACATCACAATTTTTTATCATTTGGCTGAGAGGAAGTCATTTTTATATTTTTTGGGTCATGCTGCTTGAAATATGCTGCAATACTACAGGTCCTATCTAAAAAATTTAGTTTGTCTAACAGCTATTGTTATTCACAATTTCAAAAAGTGGATCAAGGGTCTGTTTTGATTTTTTGGGGGCATTTTGCTGTGAAATGAGCTTTACTACAGGTCCTATTTCTAAAAAACGTGGTTTCTAACAGGAACTTTTGTTTTTCACAATGTCAAAGTGGCTCAGGGTCATGTTTTGAATTTTTGCGGGGCATTTTGCTGTGAATTGCAGCGATACTCACGGTCCTATTCTAAAAATGTGGTTTATAAAGACATTTGTTCTTCACAATTGTCAAAAAGTGTCTCAAGGGTGATGGTGCTGTCAATAACAGGAATAGGTTGGACACTGTTAATGGACCAATATTGCAAAATGAAACATTGTTTTTACAAGATCTTTATCAGAGCTAGCAATACCTTAGTGAGACCAAAACCCCGCCACCCATGTTAATACAATTTAAAAAAAGATGAAACAAAGATGTGGTGGGGATTCCATCCTATTTTAAAAATGTGTTTTCTAAAATTAAACTACTAAAAACTGCAGCACAAAATAGGCTGATACATATTTCCTCTGAATTGTACAAGGGAGGTCAGGAAGACTTGAACAGATGTAGGTTACCCAGGACAGGTCTAGTCTTTGTCCAGTTCAACTAAAATGGTGTTAAAAGACTCCTTTTTCCGCGCACTTTTTAATCTGGGGGTCACGCAGGTTTGGGGCTCATGCTGTGGCGCAGGACAAGTCAGTCAATGTCCAGTTCACTAAAATGGTGGTTCAAAAGACTCCTTTTCCAGCACTTTTAATCTGGGGTCATGCAGGTTGGGGGTCATGTGCCGTTCAGGGACTGGGATATTCAATGTCCAGTTCCAAGTAATTTGATGGTTCAAATCATACTGCCTTTCTGGCACTTTTAATTTGTGGGTCATGCAGGTTTAAGGGTCATGCTGTGGTTGCAAGGACAGGGAATGTGAATGGTCATGTGACTTTTTTTTGTGGCTTTTATAACCTAAGTGTGTTGGCCTAAGATGTAGCACGTACCATTTGACTGTTGTGGTTGTTTAATTCCAGCTTTTCCAGCCCTTGTATGGGTGTAAGAATGAAGGTGTTGTTCCTCTCCAATAGACTTTAATGGGTCATGGCGATAATCTCTTACCGACTATCGAATACCGTGGTGATAATTGACGATATCGACTATCGACCCGATGATGATAGTCAATGTAATCGCTCATCACTAAAGTGCACCAGTCCCTCCTGTAGCAAAACAACCCCACAACATGATGATGCCACCCCCATGTTTCACAGATGGGTTGGTGTTCTTGGGCTTCAAGCATTCTTCCCTTTATCCTTGAACGGAAACAATGGTCATTATGGCCAAACAGTTAAATTTTAGTTTTGTCAGACCACAGGACATGTCTTTAAAAATGTAGGTCTTTGGTCCTGTGTGCATTTGCAAACATTAACCCTGCTTTTACATGCTTCTTTTGGAGTAATGGCTTCTTCAGGGAGAGTGGCCTTTCAGCCCATGTTGATATAGTACTTGTTTCACTGTGGATAATGACACAATCTTACAGCTTACGCCAGCATCTTCACAGGTCTTTTTGCTTTTGTTCTGGGTTTGATTATCAATGGTCAGACAAAGCACGCTCATTACTCTGAGACACAGAACCTGTCTCCTTCCTGAGCGTATGATGGTGGACATTCCCATCTTGTTTGTACTTGCGTATAATTATTTGTACAGATCAACGAGGCACCTTCAGGTATCTGGAAATTGCACCCAAGGATGATCCAGACTTGTGCAAGTCCACAAATCTCTTCCTGATATCTTAGCCGATTTCTTTAGACTTTCCCGTGATGTTACACACAGAAGTAGTTTGTTTCTGGTGTGAATTAAAACACATCCACATATGTGTCTCTAATAAGCCAGTAAACATCAGAAGCTTACAAAGACATGACATCATCATATGGGCTGTCCCAAGTTGTTTAAATGCATAGTAATCCTGGTGTATGTAAACTTCAGACTTTGCAGAAAGTAATAAAAATGCCTTAAAAAATTCACTCTCTCATTATTCTGGAATTTGGCAAATATAAATAATTGTGGTAATCCTAATTAACCTAAAACAGGTAAGGTTTATTCTGATTTCATGTCAGATAGTGAGAAAAACATACATATGTGTCTTTTTATATAGTGTATGTAAACTTCTTGTTTCAAAAATGTTTTAATACATGGACATAACATCTTGAAGGTCTCCTGCTGTTCATGAATGTAAACATGACCTCTATGCTATCCTTTGTTGCATCCATGTTCACGCAGGCAATTAACATTAACCTAAATCATCCAACTCATGCACAGATACAAGTAGCAGAATCGGCTGTAATCTCCTGTATTTGGAAATGCTTGGGCACATTTATTTTATTTTTAGCACCTGTGCAGTATAAGCTATTATTAGTTGTCAGGAGAGTTGGCAAGTATCTTTTACACTTGTATACAACTGTATCTTCTGTGCTATTCGACAGGACAATATAGAATAAAAAAAGGACGTGTACTTCATGGTATACTTTTTTTTTTCTATGCAATGGGTTATGTGTCCCACAACATTTACAGAATAATACTGTGGAATATACCCAAAAAAAAATAGCTGAGACAAGTAATGAAAAATCCACAGCACACGCAAGCATTGCGTTTGAAGTGAATTATATTATACAGCGTGAATAAATATACGGTCCATAACCAATTCAAGTATTGGTTATTGTTGGTAAAGGATCCCGAAAGGTCTGGTGATCAGAAATTGATGTGATGTATCAGTCGCTTGGCAACCTCAGTCTTACAGATCCCGCTTAGGGATCAGAAATAAAGATGAATTTGTACTGGCACACTGTAGGTGGAGTGATAGTGAGGCAGCAGAGTCTGGATATTGTTGTGGGCAGTAGAGGGGAAAAGAGGATAAAGCCGGTGGCTAGAAGGCGCTTTGAGGCATAAGTAACACTGGAAGTAGCTACAGAGGCACGAGAGATGCCAGCAACCCGTGTGCAAAAAGAAGCTATCATCAAATTTGAAATAGATGTTTACAATAAATAGGGCTCC
Organism: Phyllomedusa bahiana; assembly: GCA_025379985.1. Lineage (NCBI taxonomy): Eukaryota > Metazoa > Chordata > Amphibia > Anura > Hylidae > Phyllomedusa > Phyllomedusa bahiana. Next base: position 396,233 of record JAODAL010000018.1, read on the forward strand.
CGATGGGTGTTATCTCCTCGCAATTGATTACGAATTAATGGCATATCGGGCGCACCATGCCATACTCAATGTGGACAACCCATTTGGTCACTGTATATGATGGTGTGGGCACTACATCGACGATCTTTTGCTGATTTGGGACTGCGATGTAGCATCCATACAAAAATTCAATGTATACATTAAGAACAACGATTTCACTTAACATTTTACAAACCAATTCTATAAGACCAGTATTCCGTTTTTGGATATTAGATTATATGGTGATATCAATAGGGGACAGGTCTATACCACACTTTATAGAAAGCGGCAATACCATATTGCGAGCAAATAGCTGTCACTCATCCCATACCATAGCTGCAATATACAAGGGCGAGAAGGGCCTGTATCTATGATGCAGACTTTGAAACGAAGAGAAAGTATACAGATCTCAGACTAAGAGCACTTACTAAAAACAGCATATAATAAAATCAAAAATAAAACACAGCTTTCACTTCTTCACCAAGAAAAAAAGCCTGCAGAAAATTAAAAATAAAAGAAATAATTTTCTCTACAGCATTGAGTCAGGATTGTCAAACAGTTAAATGTGTATTCTTTCGGAATTTACCTGTATTCAGACAGGACCTGATGTTTGTAGAAATTACTGAATCAGGAGTGAAATGTCAATTTGCGGTAAGAACTCAATAACTCTAGTATAGCGAGACAATACAAAATGAAGACATTTTTAAATTGCGATACCCACCATGAGTTATATGTAATATACTGCCAAATCTGTGATAAAATATATGGGAGAAATACGATCCGCAAGATTAAAGTAGGCATTGCTGAACACATAGCAGGAATTAAAAATCACCATACCCAAATGTCGGGAGCAATTAAACACTTCATAGAATGTCATGAGGGGGCCCTTGATGCATTCCGTTTTTATAGCATAGAACAAGCGAATAAGCCAACAAAGGGAGGGGGAGTGATTGACAGCAGGTGGTCTGCCTACGTGAGACATATTGGATCTTAGAATTAAACACTAGATTCTGCCAGAGTGTAAGCTACAGAAATGACCTTTTGTATATCTATTATACCTTTTCGCAGTATTGTACATTTTTTTATATTATCCACACTAATATAGAGATCAGCATTTATCTAAGTTTAGGGTTAAAAATAGCATAAGGATGATGATGCTGATTTTTAATTGGTTTTAATGTTGTTTTAAACATGTATCTAACAATGTTGATTGCTGGGAACAAGGACCAAAATGAGTCTGAAACGCTTAAGCGTAAACATGGACACATTATTCATCATCTGTTTTAACTCCTTACTAGCTAGTTTTGACCTTCCTGCCAGAGCCTCATATTTGAAATCTGAAATGTGTCACTTTATGTGGGAACAACTTTTTGATACTTTCACCTATCCATGTGATTCAGAGAATGTTTTCTTGTGACATATTGTGCTTTAGAAAATTTGGTCCATATAATCCTGTTGATTTGTGAAAAAAATATCAAAATGAAATGACAATTTAGAAAAATATGCCATTTTCAAAGTTCAAAAATGTCTTAATGTAAGACAGATCATTAATCCACACAAAATAATTTTTAAATAGCATCTACCATATGTCTACTGTACATTGGCATTCTTTTTTAAAATGTATTTTTATATTTTTTTTACATTTGGTGGCTTAGAAATTAAGTATTAATTTTTCTCATTTAAAAAAAAATTTGCAACACAGATTGTTTTAGGGACCAGTCCAGTTCTGATGTGGTTTTGAAGTGTCTGTTTGTTAGCTACACCCATAAATGACTCCTTCTAAGAAACTACACTCCATAAAGTAATCAAAACAGCATTTAGAAAGTTTATTAATCCCCTAGATATTTCACAAAAATTAAAGCAAAGTGAATTTTTTTAATTTTACCTTCTTTTTGCAATTTTTAACCATTATTCACTGGGATATGATAATAGGGAAATGCAACTCAATATTGATTACACCGATTCTGCCATTTTTAGAGATAGCTCTTATGTAGCTCTAGTGCACTATTTGACTCAACCACAAGCCTCAGAATAGGAGTAGTCCCTACTGGACTTTTGGTTCTCCTTTTCATTATGATTTTCTTAAGGTGCCATATCAGGACACCTACAGGTGCTAAAAAGTAATAAACACCTAAAAATGCCCCATATTGGAAACTACACCATTTAAGGTACATATCCAGGGGTGTAGTGAGTATTTCAACAGCACAGCTGTCTCACAAATTTTTGGGGGGTTACGCTATAAAAATCTGCAATTTTAGCTGAAAATATTTCATTTTTATAAGGCATTCTGGAAAAAAGCACCGTAAGATTTGTTACTCGATTTCTTACAAGTTCAGCAATACCCTATATGTGGTTGTAAACTGTTTGGGCTCATGGCAGAGCATACAAGGGAGGGAGCACTATTTTACTTTTGGAATGCAGATTTTGGTGGGTGTCATATCACATTTGCAAAGCCTCCAAAGTACCAGAACAGGTGAAACCTTGCAGAAGTTACCTCATTTTTGATTCAACACCCCTCATGGATCTCATCTAGGGGTGTATTGTGCATTTTGAGTGCATAGGTGTTCCGTAGTTTTTTTTAGCATTGGGCTATGAAAATGAAGGGATGGGGATGTAGTTCCGTCATTGTTTTTTGGGTTTCATTTTTACAGCATGCGGTATAAATGACATAACTTTATTATGTGGGTTGGTACATTTACAAGGATATAAATGTTATATAGTTTTTTATGTTTTAATACTTTCACACAATAGAAATTGTAAAAAAAAAAATGCATTTTTATATTATCATAACTTTTTTTTATTTTTCTGTATATGAAGTTGATTAAGGGCTTGTTTTTTGTGGGATGAGTAGAAATTTTCATTGGTACCATTATGGGGTTTATATGATGCTCTGATCACTTTTTCATCTAGGTTTTTGTGAGGCAGGATGAACAAAATACAGCTATCTTGGTAGCCTTTTTTATTTTTTACAATGGTCACCATGCGGTATAAATGACATGCTATCTTTACTCAGCAGGTCGATGTACTGTAATTACAGCGATACTCAATTTGTATTTTTTTTATGTTTTACTGCTTTTACACAATAAAAACACTTTTATTCAAAAAGAAAGACACGTTTTTTCATCGCCATAGTCTGAGGGCCATAGCTATTTTATTTTCCTGTATACGAAGATGTGTAGCAGCTTATTTTTTGTGGGATGAGCTGACTTTTTTTTTATAAGTACCATTTGTTGGGGGGACAAGAGCTTTTGATTGTTTTTTTGGAAGGCATGGTGAAGAGCATATTTTTAACAGCGCTCACCATGCAGTGTACATAACATGTTAGTTTTACTCCTTCAGATCACTCTTTCAATGCATAGCAGTACTGATATGTATTGTAACTGTCAATCACTATGCACGGCCGTGCCCCCATGCACATCACAGGCAGCCCGGAAGCTTTTGTGAGTGAGAGCATCAGCAGCCGCGATCACATTGCAGCGATGCGGATGCAGACAGATGGAGTTCCCTCCCTCTGTCTTACCCGCAATCGCGATTGATCATGGCAGCTAAGAAGTTAATTGCCCACAACCGGAGTGAGCTCCAGTCTTGGGCAACACAACATGGTGCCAGCTGTAATATACAGCTGGTTTCATGCTTCGATCATGCAGGCTTCCCTTGTGAGCCTGCAGGATGACCAGGACATAACCATACGTACATTTGGGAGCACAGCTTCCCGGCTAGGACATATGGGTATGTGCAATGTCAGTAAGGGGTTAAGACTGATGATTAATAAAATACCCGGTTTTTAAACTACATGCTGGAAATCAAGCGTTTAGTTTAAGAAGATTAGAGGCAACTTGTGCATGAATGGAATGCTACCAGGTTCCTGAGGAATTTTTTGACCATATATATGTGAGCCTTGCATTATATATTTTTCACGTGTTATACTACTGTTGATTTATCTGCAAACAGCTGTTTCGGGTGTTCGCCTCTTATCATTGCAGAGTAGAATACTGGCTAGCTATGGGCTTACTTCACTGAAATTTAAATATATCCTAAAAGGCTCATGGGAAAAGTGCTAAGATTCTGCAACGCCCTCTATTGGATGTAGCGTTCCTTAATTCACATTCGACTCACTGAGCCTTGCAATCAGAAAAATGTAATGCCAGTGATTGGCATATCAGCTCTGCTGTTCCTAACTGAGCCTGTTAGAGGGACATTACTGCTGCAAGTTTATACACAGCAGTTGACAAGGTTACAGAGCTCCAAATGGTTAAAGCTTGTCATTAAGACACATAAACAAGTTCCTGTGCTGGAGATAAGACACAGCAGGGAGTGTTGTCACCATGGTCAGACAGGGGCTGCTGTAGCGATGAGAGCAGAAAGAGATGGTTGGTAACCTAGAGAAGCTTGTGGTCACAAGCAAAAGATCTCTGAAACAAAGCAAAATCAGAACAGCAATGTATTTGATAATTTTTACCTTTCTTTAATGCTAATCATTATGGCGAGAAAACCCCATTAATCATTTTATTTTATTTTATTTACATATCAACACTACAAACACACTGTGGCCTGTAACAAAATCAATAAAATTAACAAAATGTGGTGTGGATTTGCCACTATGAATTTATGTCCAGAAAGGTATTTAAAGAAATCACAACTGTATCAGAAGGCCTTGTTTATTGTGGCATATTTTTTGGGGCAGTTTTGTGCATTAAAGTTGCAGCACAATTCAAATAAATGAAGGAAATAAAGAAAAAAAAGTGGTTTCCTGCATTTTTTTTTATACTTGACATATTTCACTTTAAATACACTGCTAAACTGATTAGAGTGGTCCCTCAACGTACAATATTAATGGGTTCCTAGATGGCCATTGCATATTGAAACCATAAGGCCTCGTTCACACAGCTTATTTGTCCGCGGATTGGCGCCGTACTCCGCGCCGGATTTGCGCTTCAGTACGGCGCCAATCCGTTCCTGTCATTACGGTAATCCACTGCTCTCATAGAGAACAGTGGATTCCGTCGCTCCTCCCCGCTCGGCGAATCCGCCGCGGGGGGAGAAAGTGACATGCACATTATTTACGGCGCGGACGCGCCGTAAACAATGCATTGTCTATGGGGCCGGGAGCGGCGCCCCCGCTGCGCTCCGGCCCCATCCCGCCCCTTATTCACGGCGGATTTGTGAGCTCAATACGGCTCACAAATCCATGGGGAATAAGCCATGTGAACACGGCCTAAGTCTATGGAAAGCTGGCAGTTGGTTCCAAGGCCCCAAAATTTCATCCAACATATTGCAAAATGAAAATAAAAAATATTAAGCAAATAAATGCATACATACAAATCCCTACATATAGCACAAAGAGCTGCTGGAAGCTCTCAGTCACTTTGTACACTGATGACAGGAACTTCTTTGGGCTGCCCTGACTTTCTGGCACACGTAAAAGAGGAACATACTAAAAGAAATAAAGAAAAAGAATGAACAAAACGAATGAACATTACTATTAAGTAAAAAAGAGCTAAGTAGAGGTAAACAAGATTTCAGGGGCTTAATGAAGCTTGAATAAATAGGATGTATGAACAGCTTTTGGTGGAATGAATATTCCAAAGAAATGGATGCCTAACAATTTTTCTGTGCAAGATAGATGGGGAATGAGCAGACTGTATGAGCAGTTTATAGTGGAATGCCTACACCTTTCCGGTTCATGAAAGATGGGGAATGAACATAATATATATGGGCACTTTATAGTGGAATGAACATATATTCCATAAAAACAGGTGCCTAGCACTTTTCCTGTGCATGATAGATGGGGAATGAACAACATAGATAAGAAGTTTATATTGGAATTAAAACATGTTCCATTGAAACAGATTGCCTTACACTTTTCCTGTTCATGATAGATGGGAATGAATAGGATATGTAAGCAGTATATATTGGAATGAGCACACATGCCATAGAAACAGGTGCCTAACACTTTTCATCACAAGCCATGTGAACATACCCGAACGCCTCCTCTTGATGTTCACCAGAGCCCACCGCAAATGACCTCGGTTGCTCCATCAGAAAGATGTAAGACAACAAACACCAGTGGGAAAACAGACAGGACAAACAAGGCACAACAGGGATAAACAAGGGCCAAATACAAAAGGAAGAGAATAGTCAAACGAGCGAAGGTCAAGCCAGGAGAGTTCAAAATCCAAAGAAACCAAGCCAGAGTAAAAAACTAGAAGTCAATAAATAAACGCACAGGAAACAAGGAAAGACTCACAGGCAAGTCGGCAAAGAAATGACTTGGTTTATACCCCCCACCTCAGCCAGAGGTTGGATACAGGTGGAAATGATAATAAAGCTGCACCAAGCTAGGCTGAGGCTAGGGACCAGACAAGAAAGAGTCTTAAGGGCATGTCACCACTGCACGGATTTTCGGACGGTTTTTCAGGCGGTTTGCAGTTTGCAGACCGCCTGAAAAACCGTCCGAAAATGAGCAGTCCCCAATGCACGGGTTTTCCGTCCGCCGATTTTTCCGCCGGCGGTCCGGCCGCAAAACATTCAACAAGCACAATTTTATCGCTCGTCGCGGAGAAAAGCCATTAGCCCCGTGGCCATGGGGACGGCCGCAAAACAGGACAAATACAGGCCGGGTAAGCAGACCAGTATTTTTCCTCTACAGTGGGGACACAGCTTTCACACAGTGCGTTTTTGGCGTGTTTTTGATGCATTTTTGTGCAGGAAGGCACAGCAATAAATGCTGTAAATTGCTGCACAAAAAAAAAAAAAAAAACGGCAAAAATCGCGAAAAAAATTGCGATTTTACCGTGATTTTTGTCGCGATTTTTGTGCAGCAATGTACAGCATTAATTTCTGTGCCTTCCTGCACAAAAAATGCATTAAAAACGCACCAAAACGCACTGTGTGAAAGCACCCTAACAAATATATTCCATAGAAACAAGTGCTTAACACTTTTCTTGTGCATAATAGGAGAATGAAAAGGAATTAAAGGCTATTTATGGTGGAATTAAGTCATACTCCATAGAAACAGGTGCCTAGCAGTTACCTGTGCATGATAGGTGGGGAATGAACATGATATATAGGCAATTTACTGTGAAATCAACACATATTCCATGGAAACTGGTGCCTAGCACTTTACCTGTGCACGGTAGATGGGGAATGAACAGGATATATAGGCAGTTTTATTGTGGAATGCATACATCCATAGAAACAGATGCCTATGCAAATTCCCTGTGCCTCTCAGCCATTGAATGAATATTTATTTGGAACAGTTTATAGTGCAATAAGTATATATATATAATTAGATGTTGTGGAAGTTCTTGTGATCACTAGATATGAATTGAATCAGGGATGTGATGAGTTTATAGAGTAATAAACACATTTTTTACTTTTGTGTTTGACTATTTTATTGTGCTATTTTTGATGGAATAAACACATATTTCTTTTAAACATGTGCCATTGGATTGGTCACCTTTGTTTTGGTAATATAGTTATTTATTCTTCTTCTTCAAATAAAAATAATTTGCTATCTTTTTCTCAGTGCAAATCATCATGGTATGCATTTGCCTTTGATGATAAAAATGTGACTATAGTTCTATAATTCATAAATATACAATGAACGTTATTTTGTTAGCTATTGGAAATTACTGCTGTGGGAGAAATTAAATGTATAAATGTTTATGTTCACAAACACTCACACACAAATATGTATACAATTACAATATGGGAAAGACGCCCAAGGCTGGAATCACGCATTCAGGTTTTGTGGGACAAAGCTAGGAATGGATCCAAAGACAAGAAAATATAAAAGGAAAGGCTGATACTCTTTGTCGCTTTGTATTAGTTTCTGTCTCTGGTTCCTAAAACTGCCACAAACACTGTATGTGTGATTCCAGCCTAAGGGTGCTTTCACACAGTGCGTTTTTGGTGCGTTTTTGATGCATCTTTTTTACGCGTTTTTTTTGTGCAGGAAGGCACAGCAATTAATGCTACACATTGCTGCACAAAAATCGCGGCAAAAATTGCAGTAAATTCGCGGTAAAATCGCGATTTTTGTGCAGCAATATATAGCATTAATTGCTGTGCTTTCCTGCACAAAAAACGCATTGAAAAAATGCAAAAACACGGCAAAAACGCACTGTGTTAAAGCACCCTAAGCAGTTATTTAGAAGTGCAGACATTTTTTTATGCAATATAACCTGTTGCAAACCCGAAACAACAGCAGATTTTTAAAGCCACAGGATGAACTCAGATGTGCAGCAGGAATGAAAGAGATACCGTATACACCTGGTGGTCTAAAAATACATCTTTAGATACTCCTAGATCCATTTTGAGGAATAACGGACGTCGCAGACAATATAAAAGATGTAACAACAGAGTCAGTTTTGATTCCGATTCCTCTGATGCAAGGGATACTTCGGATGACAATCTAAGCACAGCTTCCAGCAATGTAAGCAATGTAAGCAGCTCGCACCACTCACATTCATCTACAACATCAAAAAACGACCAATGCGGAGGGGTGGTAGAAAGCACCGACACCACCAAAAGAAAACCCCGCAAGAACATCTGAGCAGTAATGATTCCATAGATATTGTGAATTTATCTAACACTGTTTGTTCAAAAATTGGGGTTCAATTTTGTGATACAGAAACCATTTAATCTGTTCTCCATCATGAAAGTACAATAAATTTCACAGAGATTTTACTAAGAGACATTTCTGGCAAGAAGATTCTAAACAAATGGATATTGAACAACCCAATGAGACCCCTAATGAATTTTCTGGAGGTACGTTTCAGGAGAAATGTCCTTAATAACTTTACGGGACTTATCTAGTAGCGATGAGCTTTGATTTTCCCTTCATCAAATTTCTGTTAAAATGCTTTTTCTATCCATCCAACCCAAAGGGAACTATGACCACTTTTCAGAATCTTGTTATGCGAGACCTTGGGTGTCTACAGGAATCCCTCTCCACTATACCATCTAATATATCTTCTAACAAAGGAAGCTTTGGGGGAATTACAGAACATAAAACATTTAACCCAAAAAGAGCGGATAAGGGGGGTTCAATTGGGTTCTTGAAAAAAGATATGTATAGTTCTCAAAAGTAAACTTCTATCAGATCAGGGTACCTACTTGAAATTACATACAAACCCAAAAGTTTTTTTTCAACTTTTTCTTTTTTAAGGGTAGCGTTGGGAATTCTGTCTCCCCCGCTAGCTGAAAAACTTTTTGTAAAAAATCCCCTTACATCACTATTGTATGGCTTGCCTAAAGTTTATAAAAGCTTGGACCCTCCACCCATGAGACCCATTGTCTCTGGATTGGTCAAAACGAGCCACTAGTGAATGGCTAGATTTTTAACCCCCGCCTTAGTCCCCCTGGGTTCCCGGCTTTTTAAAGGAAAACGTGATGTTCTAAATGGGGTTACAGGGAAAATTTGGGGGTTAACATTGTTGGATTTGCTGTGATTGTATTTTTCTTCCATACCCCTGGATGTCCCTTGTTAGCTTTGGGCTTTCTTTTTTCTAATTTTCAGTTTATTTGCGTACATTAATCTTACTTACGATATTTAAGACGCACATTTTTTTTTTTTGATAATTTTTATTTTCAGCTAAAAGGGGGGTCAAAGGGGGCGAAGTTTTCCCCCCCCCCCTTTCTAAATGGTTTTGTCTTGGTTTGATCCATGTATGTTTTTTTGACGTAATCCTTTTTTTTGGGGACATCCATGGTATGGAAGATACAAGATGTATTTTGGTCATTGGTTTGGGAGCACTATCTAGTGTTTATCTTTTTTACCTTTCGAAATAATCCGTTAAATCTTAAATTTTGATGAAGTTAACAAACACAGATTTCTTTTTTTGGATCTTACTCTAAAAGGTAGGATGGGATAAAACTATCAAACATCAGCTTTGGGAAAAACCCTTTCACGGGGGGGGGGGGGGGGGAAATACACATTACATTTCCCGTAGTGGAACCCGGGAAACTTATGGGATCTCCTTTTCCGGGTAGGAAAAATAACTGGGGCCCAAAAGAAATTGCTCAAATTTAAGGATTTTGAAAATGGGGGCGATTTTTACCCTGAAAATCGATTGGGGCCCCGGGGATATCCAAATTTGGGTTTTTTAAATTGACCCAAAAACCTTTGTGGAAAAAAAAAAGTTCTCAAATATTTTATCCCAAATTCTAAAAGTAAAAAATCTATAAAAAAAAATGTACCCACCTTTGTAATCAAAGGGACAGTTTTCAACTCACAGTTTAAAAAACAGATCATTAACAAATATATCCCAGCCTGATGGATGTTGATGTTAATCTAAAATTTTGGAATAAGGCGTCGGGTTTGTTCTCGAGCCCGGGTAAACCCCTTTAGGGGATAGGTTGCCCCTTTTTTTTTCCTATCGGGGTTTAAATCCCGTCCACGTTGCTTGCCCCATAAGGGATTTACAAGTGGGGGTTTCATTCCGGGGTAAAAGTGTCAATTTGTTAAAGTTACAAAAAAATTTTCGGTACATGGAAAATCATTTTTTGTTTAAATTTAAATTTTTAAAATTGTAACCCCATTTGGCGGTCTTTTAAATTTAATTGTTTGTATCTTTGGGAAATTTATTTTTATTTTGGTTTTCTAAAATCGAGAAAATTTAAAATTAGAGTATGTGAACATCTAAAACTATACCCATTTAACCCCGGGTCCCGTCAATTTCAAAGGAGAAAAAACCCCTTTTTTTAAAAATTGTACATCAGTCTGGAAATAAATTCTTTCAGGCGTTCGCTAAAAGGGGAGGGTATGTCTCCCAAAAGGGGGGAGGTGATATCATAAAAAAAATTTAAGGGATAGGAACCCTTTCTGGATGATTAGTTGGGCACTTTAGGGCCCTGTTTGGTTTCTAAATTTTAAGGAACAAAATTTTCCCCTCCCCATTACTAGGATAGAGTATATTTTTGCAAAAAATTTGTTTCGGGGTTTCCCTCATGTTGTTTTTTGAAAACGTTTTTTAAATTTTATATTTTTTTTTTTCATTCTTAGCATGGTAATAATTGCTCTGCTATTTCAAAAAATTACCCTTTTATACTTATATAAAAAACCCCCATTTTTTTGAATTGAAATATTTGATTTGCGGGATTTTGGTTTTAAATGAGTGATGGGGGGGAAAAAATTTTTTGGCTTTAATATTGAAATTCATGTAAAATGTAGGAGAAGTAAAATGTGTTTTTATTATGTATTGTTTTTAAAATTTCCCCCCCTTCGGTTTCTTGCAGATTGGATCCCTTTCCCTTTTATGTTTCCCCCTCTATGGTTCAGTTGTTTTGGGGATATGGGTTTTTTAGCCCGTGGTCTGTGATATGGTATATTGGATACTTAATGAAATTTTTTTAAGTTTTATCTTCAATGGGTGAAAAGGATGTCTCTAAAATACAAAACGGTGAGTTTTGAATTCATTCCATTTTTGCTTACATTGGGACATATCCAAGTTTTGTTTTTTCATTTTCAAAATTCAAAAAACTATTTTTTATTTATTTTTTATTTTTTTTTTTTGGGGTGCTTTTAAATTTTGGGAAACTGCAAAGTTGTGATAGTATTTGTCTGCTATAATTATCTGGGGTAGACATTTTTTTATTTGTGGGGGCTAAAGTTTTTCCCCCTTATCAAACCCTTAAAAATTTGGGTTTGGTTGTTTTTGAAGTTATATTGTCTTCCTAGTTCGGGGCTTGTGCTTTTTTGTTGCCCTAGTGGGGCCCATTTAGGGGCACCCAAAAGAGAGCCGCGATGAAAAAGCTAGGAAAGTTCATGTGATCCGGGGGGGCTTCCCTTTTCCCTGAACCCCATGGCCAGGGTTCCTCACATGTTGAGAGGGTTTTTTCCATCATGGAGTTTTTAAAAGGGATTCATGGGTTTTGGTCGTGGAGGTGGGCGATCGGGGTGGAAAAGCATCCCCAAACAGGTTGGAAATTTCCGATAGAGTTGTAAAATTTCACATTCTATATATAGCACGATTTGATTCTATAAGCATGTATGGTAAAAGGGGTAGCGTGGTCTCCCCCAAAGCGTCAGTTTTTTTTTGTGTGCTACTACATTTCTTTTTTAATTTGGTTTTCCAAAAAAGTATGGACTTTTAACTTTTACTTTGGATGTGCTGGATCATTACCACTATGTTTCAAACGGAATGTCTACTACATGTTAAAGGGGTTGTCCAGTTTATAATGTGTTTATATTGTTTTTATTCCCTTATGTTTTAAATGTAAATTAAAAAATTTTGCTCATTTTTCCCCTTTTTTAAAAAATGCATAGGGCCCCAATCAGCAAAAAAAAGGAAAAAGTCCCATTTCCTTTTCCCTTTGGGAAAAACTTTCCAAGGAGTTTTTTTAGGGACAAAAAACTTTTCATTTTTGCCTCTAGTATCCAGGTAACAGTAGGTTATTGGAGATCAGAACTTCTCCAGTATTACTACCTCAGGCAGCTTCTTATCATGGCTCTCTTGTTTCATCTTTCAGTTAACTTTATTATCCACATTATATCCCCTGGAGAGACAGCAGTTACACAAGTAACTACACAAGGTGAGAAAGATGATGGAAAAAATTTTTTTAAGATGCCCCATTTTTTCCTATTCAGCTACCGCAAGTGTTTGTGACGCTGCTGCTCTGATCCCCCGGAGGTCAACATGATTGTATAGTCCATACAATTACTCCAAGGCAGACAGAACTATGGACAGGAATGTGGGCTAGACCACGATTATATTGAAATAAAAGAGGTTTTGGGAGCAGAATTTTTTAATAAATGTATATTAGAAGATTGTGTTTTTTCCTATGATATCCATAATACGTAAAGACATTATAAACACATTTTAACATGGACAACCCCTTTAAGGCTAGATTCATGTAATAAGGGACAGAAATCCTAAGGGCAACCTCACATTTCTGCCATGTATTGCACTGCCGATTTTACTGTTTTTTTAAGGACGCAGATTAGCCCCATCCAAAGGACTAATCTATGCCTTAGCTCCTTATGCATTTTTCATGGAGTTTCATGTGATCTCATTTTTTACAGGTAGCGCAATGCATCACATGACACGTAAAAAAAACCAAAAGCATACCATCTACCCCAAATGGGCATCTTCCCGTTCAAACCAAATGGAACAGCTTACATGCATGTGTAAAAACATCATGTGATTCCAGGTTTAAAAGACTTCTGTAAAAATTCTATTGCAAAAAAATCTGCATGTATCAGGATGAGTTTATAATGGGCAATTATAATGCCGATTTGAAAGTCTCCAAGTAAAAAACTTATTGCCTAGTGCAGGCATCCTCAAACTGCGGCACTCCAGCTGTTGGGAAACTACAACTCCCATCATTCCTACTTTTATAGTTTATATAATTGCTTTTTGGTTGTTGTTGTTTCCCAACAGCTGGAGGGTCGCAGTTTGAGGATGCCTGGGCTAGTGTGAATGCAAGTTAAGATCAACAGTAACTGACAAAGAATTCTGGCATGTTTCATCACAGGCCATAGAGGAGAGTTATTCTCCACTAGAATCATTGCTTCCAGAGATAAGGACTCCCAAACACAGCACTCGATGTGCTGCTATAGAGCCACCTACATGTGTCACAGAGGTAAAACAAGATTGCCTTAATGAAACTGTATACCCCCCAGGGCTGGTATAAGTCTGGCTAACTACCTACTAAGCATTGTAGGTTTGACTGGCTTAACTTATCCTGACAAAGTTATGTTGTAGGGATAGCAGGGCTCCGAAGCTATGCCCACACCATCCAAATCAAGCTATTTAACCTCTCAGATGTCTTAGTCAACCATGGCACTGAAGGAGTTAAACTGAAGAAAAAAAGGCTCCTTCTGTTATCTAACTAGTGCAATCCTATAGTTGATTGTCATGGCAGCATGGCCCTAAGAAAGTCCCCCATTTCCTCCTTGTGCATTTGGGCATTAAAGGGGTGTTTCCATGACTGCACTTCCACATACAGGTCAGTTCATAGCTAGCTATGAGCCAAACATGTTACAGAATGAGGAGGCCGACGCTTGCGGCCATCCTCCTCCAGCATATTTGGCTATATTTGGATCCTCCATAGAAATGAATGGGGAGCACAGCTGCAAGTGCCGCCACCCTCATTCTGTAATACGGTTGGCTCATAGCTAGCTATGAACTGACCTGTAATGCGGAAGTGCAGTCATGGGAACACTCCATTAAGGCCTAATAGGCTGTCTTTCATATACTCACCTCTCCTCTCTCCTGCACTCCAGCACTGCGCAATCCTCCCTCTCTGCTAGTCTTCTGTGTACTTTGGGCTGAATGAATTGTCACCACTACAGCCACATCACCATTCGGAAATGAACACTTTGAACGGTAAGGTCAAGTAATAGCATATAATCACTGCAGCCAATTAGCGGCTGCAGCAGTGGCATTCCGTTTGGCCATAGCTAGGAGTGTTCACTTCCAAACAGTGACATCAGACAATGGCACATGTTCACTGCAGCCAAATCAGCAGCTGCCACAGTGACATCCCTCTTGGACGAAGCCAGAAAGTAAATAAAAGGCTGGTGGAGAGAGAGGCTGGTGACAGCACTGGAACGCAGGTGAGAAGAGAGATAAGTACAACCTTTTCAGGTCATCAGTATTCTGACAAAAAAAAATTATTAAAAAGGAAGTTCACAACCTCTAAAGTTTTTGGAATGCATCACTGAATAAAAATAAAAAAACATTTTAATCTTAAACTAGGGAAATAAGCTTTATACAGTATCTAGACAGTGATCATTTTAAAAACAGTCCCTTTTAAAATGGGGAGGAATAAAACAACAACAACAAATCTAAAAAAAAAAAAAACTAAACTAGAAATTTGCATAAATGAAATAAAGTGAACCTAACATATAAGATGAAATAAAACAAAATAAATCTTTAATGTAGGGAATAAGAGTAAATGAAAACAGTTGCTTTCATTTGTAATATAGCTCCCACTGATTTAAAAGACCATACTGAAAATTGAATAGTTAGAAGTGAAATGTGATCTATAAGCGGGAGCAACTACAAAGTAAGCGTGTTGCAATATATCTCTGTGATAAATAACCATAGGAAACATTGCCAAACCTATCATGATCAAATACAATTAGACTAAATTATATGCTTTAATGAATCGCATACAGTAAACATACAGATTTAGACAGCCCAAAACACTTTAGGCAGATTACCAAAAAAAAAGAAAAAAAAAAAAAAGACACTTTGTCTCGCCAAAAAACCCTCACACACACGAGTTTTAATATCCACAGCCAAATTGCCATTTAAACACTCATTAGAAGCACATACACAAGATTACGTTCTATTGGGGCTTTGAACTGTAGCAAATCACAGAAATTATGCCATTTAATAGGTTTCCTTTATTGAAGCAGATAAGAGCCCTGGATACTTCAGGGAATATGTAACTAAGGCTAAATGCAGTCTGCATTGGTGTATGATGTTTGAATCTATACACAGTTGTATATAACTATATGCCTACACAGTAGCATGCATTATATGTCCACCATTGACTACCATAAAAAGTATACCATGCAGCATACCACCTAGTACGCCTTTTAACATATTTGGGGCTGCAGGATCCTTTATGCATCCAGAATAAATATATGTCTTAAGGATGTATTTCAGTATGTAATGCAGGTGAAATAAGCATTGAACACGTCACCAATTTTCTAAGTAAACATATTTCTAAAAGGTTCTATTGACACCAAATACTCACTAGATGTCAGCAGGCTCAGAGTGCCCACTGGGGGGCTGGTGATTCCCCCAAGTTCTGATCTGTGGCACTTGCAAACAGACCCATGAGCCAGAGGGACCACATGCCACCCTCGACCCACAACTGCATTGCTGGGTCACATAGACCCAGCGATGCAAAGCTCACAGCCGCCTGCACAGTGCGGGATCTTCCGATACTGGCCATTCAGCCCCCATGGAGGCTACAGCGAAGATAGCGCGATGTGATGATGTCATCACATATGTCCTCTAGTCTATTCTCAGCCCTTGACCCAACTACAGAAAAGCAGTATCCAGGTTTCTCGTGTCTGATCGCCACACCACCTGTTCTAGTGACCCCATTCCCTACCACCTTGTCCAACCTATTTCTTCAGCTGTCCTCTCTTACCTTACTGCAACTTCAACCTCTCTCTCTCTTCACTGGGATCTTTCCATCCTCCATTAAACAGGCTACTATAACCTCTTTACTAAAAAAGCCCACTCTGGACCCGTCCTGCGCTGCCAACTACCGACCAGTCTCTAACCTTCCCTTCATCTCCAAACCCCTGGAACGCTTGGTCTACTCCCGCTTAATCCACTCTCTCTCTGATAATTTTCTTTTTGATCCTTTGCAATCAGGATTCCGCACTTTACACTCCACAGAAACTGTCTCATTTGCAGGTGCAACTTCTTCTCCTCTCCCTCTTGCTGTTGGGGTCACTCAGGGATCGGTTCTTGGTCCTCTCCTCAATCTATACAGCCTCCATTGGCAAAACCATCAGTAGATTTGGCTTCCAGTACCATCTCTACGCTGATGATACCCAATTATACACCTCTTCCCGAGACCTCACTCCCTCCCTGCTACAAAACACCAGTGACTGTCTGTCCGCTGTCTCTGACATCATGTCCTCTCTCTATCTCCAACTAAACCTCACTAAAACTGAACTTCTTGTTTTTCCCCCATCTACTATTTCGCTCTCAGTGTGTGATACCACCATAACTCCTAGGCAGCAGCCCCGCTGTCTTGGGGTTATTCTAGACTCTGATCTGTCCTTCACTCCCTATATCCAATCCCTGGCCCGCTCTTGTCGCCTGCACCTCAAGAACATCTACAGAATTCGTCCGTTTCTCACTGTGGAAACAACTAAAACTCTTATTGTGGCCCTTATTCTTTCTTGTCTTGATTACTGCAACTCCTTACTTATCGGTCTCCCACTCTGCAAACTCTCCCCTCTCCAATCTGTCCTGAATGCAGCAGCCAGGCTTGTCTTTCTTTCCAGCCGCTATACGGATTCCTCTACCCTGTGTCAGTCACTGCAGTGGTTACCCATTTGGTACAGGATACAATATCAATTCATCACCTTCACCCATAAAGCTCTCCACAGTTCTGCACCCCCCTACATCTCCTCCCTCTGTCTACCACCCTACCTGCTCTCTCCGCTCGGCTGCGGACATCAAACTACAGACCACAATCATCTGAACATTCCATGCCCGTCTTCAAGATTTCGCATGTGCTGCACCCATTCTCTGGAACATCCTACCACGAACCATCAGGCACAACCCCAGCCTTCACAGTTTTAAGAGTGTACTGAAAATACATCTTCTTAGGCAGGCCTACCAAGATCCCTAATTGCTAACCCCCACCTGCTATCACACACTTCTGTCATCCCTACACTAGGGCACTGACAGGCACTTATCTGTATATAGATGTACTGTCAAAGTGGCAGGGTCACCCAATTTTTATGTAAACTACCCCATATTTATGAAACAAGGCTGGACCATTGTAAATTTAGCACTTTTACCCCTTGGTCTACCCCAGGCACCCTCACAGATTGTAAACTCTTGCTAGCAGGGCCCTCACACCTTGTGTCTCATCTGTAAGTAGTTTCACTGTGTAATGTCTGTCTTTTGTCTGTAATTATACCCTCTGAGTATTATTACTCCGACTACCTACCTAATTAATGGAGGGACAATATATACCTGCCTTATTAATGGGGGGATGGCCCTGTCTAACTAGCTAATTACTGGGGGAGGCCCTATCTATCTACCCAATTACTGGGGAGGCTCTGTCTACCTAATAACTGGAGGAGGCCCTGTCTATATACACAATTACTGGGGGAGGCCATGTCTAGCTAGCTAATTACTGTGGGAGGCCCTGTCTCATTACTGGGAGGAGGCCTTGTCTACCTACCTAACAACTGCCGGGATGCCCTGTTTACCTACATAACTACTGGGGGAGCCTATGTAACTACCTTCCTAATGGGGCCCTTTATACCTACCTACTGGGAGTCCTATATACCTATCTACTGTGGGGGGGGGGGGTGTCACATATCCCTACCTACATATGGGACTCTATATACCTATCTAGTGAGAGGGTCTATATAGGTACCTAATGGGGGACTATATACCTCCCTACAAATTGTGGAAACAGAGGAGCTACCTAATTGGGGATTATATACCTCATCACCTACTGAATGAATCTGTAAACTTACCTACATTCTGAGGGTACCTATGAACCTTCCTACTGTAGGAGGACTTTTTTTTTACATGCATACTGGGGAGCATGTATAGCTACCTAATGGAGGCCTACCTATTTACCTGCCACTTATCTGTCTTTTTTTAATTTCTAATTTTTAGGTTCCAACATACCTAAAAGGAGCATCTACCTATGAGCCTGCCTACTATATGGGGTGTGTACCTACCTATAGGTGGCACAAAAGGGGGCCCTATAATTGGCTGAGGGAACTTTTGCTGTTTGGGGTACAATTATGGTGTGAGGCAGCAAAGGGGCACTATTATTTTTTGAGGCGCTATATATGGGGAGTTTGTACAGAGGTGGGAATGGATAGGGAAGTGCTGGAAAAGAGAGGGATCGAAGACGTTTGTGCGGTAAATTCTACAAGGACAAGCAGTGGCCGGGAGAAGAAATCATTGCATTCTAGGCTGGACAGAGAAAAAACGGAAGCGAACTAATCATAGAAGAGAACAACTCATCAGAGAAGACATCATGGAGGTTTGGGTCAGATGTAGAAGAAAAGAAGAAGCAAACAATTCCCATCAGAGATGACATCTCGTGCGAGTCCCTGATGTCAGGGGTTATTTTGCTTCTGTGTTGGATCGGTGCTGAAGTCACTGCCATGTGATGCAACCTGAACTGGTGTCAGACCACTATGTGGATTCTATATTGTGGTATTGTAGGTTATATTGGTGCTTGTACAGTGGCAGTGTACACTTGTCTCTGAGTGTAAAGTGAGTGCACTTCAGTCCCTGACACGGTGATTAGGGGTTTCTCTTCACCCCTTTCTTTCTTTCTCGTGATTACAGTGTTGTTTATTTTAGAAAGTGGTAAGTTGCGTGACCAAGAGAAATTTTGGAGGTGAATATTGTAAATGGGCGAACGGGGGTTTTGTGCAAGGGTTGCTTTTTATTAACAGTTCGGCCCTTGATGTCGGTAACAACCCATTCAATCCACACAGGCAACGAAATCAGACCATACATATCCATAAAATAATAAATTAAGTGTAAAAATGAGAAATGTCATAGGGAAAAAGTATTTAACACGCTTACTGAAATGTATGTAATACGTCATACACAAGCTTTTGTTGGTGATGATAGCTTCAAGACGCCTCCTCTATGGAGAAATTAGTCGCCTACATTGCTCAGGTGGGATTTTGGCCCATTCTTCCATACAAACATTTTTCAAATCCTGAAGGTTCTGTGGACTCCTATGAACTCTAAGCTTTCGTTCCTTTTCTGTTGGATTCAGGTCAGGTGATTGGCTGGGCCATTCTAGGAGCTTTACCTTCTTTCTCTGAAACCAACTGATAGTTTCCTTGGCTGTGTGGCTTGAGATCATTGTCTTGCTAAGATGTCCACCCTCGTTTCATCTTCATCATCCTGGTGGATGGCAGCTGAGTTTAATCAAGAATGATTCGGTACACTGGTCCATTCATCCTTCCTTCAATTATACAAAGTTTGCCAGTGTCCTATGCTAAAAAAGAGCCCCACATCATGATGACATTACCACCTCAACACTTTATTATTGGTATGGTATGTTTGGTGGGATTTGCAGTGTTTTTTGGCCTTCAACATAGTGTGTATCATGGCATCCAGAGCTTTAAAGAGAACCTGTCACATAGTTTATGCCCCTTTTGCTTTGGACAGCACAAGCTAGTGACAGACATGCTGTTTCCAGCACTGTGTCCCTTAGTCTGTAAGATGCTGTAGTTTTAGAGTACTTAGTGCTCAAATCTGCAGTTTTCACCTGAAAAGAGTCATGAAAAGAGTCAATTTTTTTCATACCCCACCCACCTGAGGCTAGCCCCACACACCTCACAACTGATTAGCCTATTACTTTGAATAGGTAGAAACATGTGAATAACTGCTAGGTGGGCGGGACTGGCCTGTGCTGGGTGGGGCTAACACCTGCACATGAATAAGATTTGAGCATTAAATGCTCTAAAACTACAGCATCGTACAGAATAAGGGACACCGCACTGGAAACAGCAGGTCTGACACTAGCTTGTGCTGTCCTCAGCAAGGGGGGCATAATATATATATAACAGGTTCCCTTTAATTTTGGTCCAGATTATGTTCTTCCAGTATTTCACAGGCTTGTTTAAGTGTTGTTGAGTAACCTTTAAACGCACTTGAACATTGTTCAGAGTCTTGCGTGGTGAGCATTCATACAGGTCATTAGTTATTTTTTTCTTTGAAACAATTGCACATGCTGATTCCAGGTCTTTCTGTAGCTCTCCACAGAAGTACTGCCTTAGCAGGAATGTCAATTATCATCCCTTTAACCCAAGACCGTAACAAGGGATATGTGTGCATATGAGCCTAAAGAAACCGGACAGGAGCTGCCGGTGAAACGCATAGCTCCTACCTCCCCTTTCAGATTTTATTTTTTGATGCCAATGTGATTTTATCATTTTAAGCTATCCCAAATAAATTGATCTTTTGATCATTTATCATATAGAGCTATTTAGCTACAATATCTTATTTTCAGTATCGAGCACCTGCTAACCACTACTGCATATTGTGGGTCCTTTCATAAGAGAGGATACATATTTACAGTATAACTTTATGCAGACAGTCTATCCCACACCTTAAATACCCACCAAGTCAGCTCACCACATGTGACTATGTTCATAGGCTACGCATTGCTGGCACCGAAAGTAGGAAGTGGTCATAATAATGTGATACGACTGTGTATTACATTTCGAAATAATCATAAGACTAATGATTCACCTTACTTCACAGGGTTTTTTTTCTACATTTTGCTGCAATGGAAAAGGTTGACGAAAATCAAGATGTACTTCTTGATCTTAGTAGATCACAATCATCTAATTGCTGCTATTAACCTAGGCTATGTTGGTCACATGTTATTTATTAGCCTTAATCCTTTATAGAACTTGTCCCACTTAAGATAATGATGGCATATCGCTAGAATATGCCATCATTGCCTGATGTACAGTACCGATCTCCTAAATGAGCCCCGAAACCTCTCAGGTGTAAACAGAGAGGTGGTCGGGGATCTCAAATAGATATGAATGGGAGTTCTGAGTAAAAAAAAAAAATCACAGCAGCCTTAACACCAAACTCTACATCTAAAATATAACCTTTATTTCTTACCTATAAAAAGATACTTATAAATATAAAACCATAATTGTCCTATTACCGCTATACCAGACCAGCACGGAGTGCTGATTTCAAAGTTATTGGTATATACAGTATTTAAGTGAGGGATCAAATAGGAAATTAATAGGGCGAGCCCCCAGAGTTGTGGCCGACCCTTTTGGGATGACCACCCTGCCTGTTATAGGTGAGTGAAGGGTCTTGAATAAGGTACAGATATCATACTGTACATATTGGTCTGATGGTGATAGGACAATTATGGTTTTATATTTATAAGTATCTTTTTATAGGTAAGAAATAAAGGTTATATTTTAGATATAGAGTATGGTGTTAAGGCTGCTGTGATTTTGTTTATTCACAAACTCTCTTCGTTTTTTGTTTTTTTTAAAAAGGAATGTTTTCTATGAGTCGTGAGTATAGTTGAGCACCAATATTCAGCTGCAGTTAGAACTTCCATCAATTTCAATGTGAAAATTATGACCATTCAAAATGGAGAGGTTTCGGGGCTAGTTTTGGAGATCGGTACGCGACATCAGGAGCATCCAAGCAATATGGCAACATTGTCTAGAATAGGACAACCCCTTTAATCTCTCTTCAACGAATTATAAGAAAAAAAAATCAGCCATCATACATCAAATAACCAAACTTTATTTTACATTGATAAGGATCCAGACAATACAATTCATGTACTACTAGGATAGCTATGTGTATAATACTTCACTCTTAAGAAGTTTGTATATAGCATTAGTCTATGTGGAACTATTTTCTTTGGAAAGGTACAGCGGTGATGAAAAAACTGCAGGAAGGAATTATATGAATTAAAACTGGCATGTGATATATTCCCTTAGCTCCACAGATGGACCAATCATCATTTATGCATCAAGTCTTTAAAGTCATCAAAAAATCTTGCACTAGGCCTGGTATGAACTTGGCAGTGACTTTTTCCGATTTGGGCATTTTTCTGTGATTCTAGTGAATAGCTTTGTTCCTTGTACTCCCCTAAAAGCCTAACCTTAAAAAAAAATCACTGAAGGGTTAAGAGAAAATGAGTAATACTAGAATTAATACACTGCCGCAAAGCAGGCAAAAGCCAAGGCTCCTGCCGTTTCCTGGCCCACAGTAGACTCTGCAGGTGCAGCCAGTTTTATGCAATTACTGCAGCACAATTGAAGCACTCTTCTCTCATCCCAGCTTTATGAAACCAGTCCCAACAGCACAACTCACACTTAAAAGAAAAATCTGGGGATATTAGAGGAAAGGGGTGGTAGATGAATCATCATTTAACTCCTACATACTGAGCAATTTTTCCATGTTTTGAAGCATGTCAGCAAAAGGACAATAAGGTATAATGGACTAGCAGATCTGTCTCACAACCAGTATGATGCTTCATTATTTTCTAAAGACATATTTCAGCTACGTTATTAGCGAGGATCCACATAAATTTCCTCTTCAACTGCACCTCTCTCGTCAAACACTATTCTGATTAGTAGAAGGTAAACATAACAACAATTTATCAAACTAGTCATGAAAGGCCATAGGACTTGGGAGACAGAGGATTGTAACTCAAAAAACAGATCCAGTAGTTTTTTTGGTCAGCTCACCCGATCACAACCACAATCCGGCTGGAGGAGGCACAACGCAGCAGAGCCAACGTTTGATTTGGAGCCAAATCAAAACAAACACCAACAGCTTCCAGTCCAGAAGAAATGTTCAATATAAACCAATTTATTTATTGATGCATGGGGTCGAGTGCTATTTTCTAGTCTGCTGCGTACCATGTATAGTTTTAATGTTATATCAATAAAGACATTATATTGAACATTTCTTCTGGATTGGAAGTGGATGGTGTTCGTTTCGATTCGAAAAACAGATCATCCTAGCCCAGTGAAAGGTAAATGGAAAAAAACATTATCCTAAGACTGTGGTTGCAAGGTATGCGCTTTTGCTGTTGAGCCGCCAGCCATTCACTATATTATATATACATACATACACACATAGGAGGGAGCCTTTATTATGTACATACACACACAGTATTACCACCTTTCTTGACATCTTGAAGACTAAAGACCTTATAAACTTAAGTGGTTTTGCCATCAGTGGTACTCCCATAATAAGCTGACTGACAAAGCCAAGGCTCTTCTGCTTTGCTTACCGGACACAGTGCCAAACATTTGATAGTGGTTGTGCCTAGTCATTCCCATTCTTTTAAGGCACGGCATCCTCACAGCATCACCAAGCCACTGCAACATTCACTGTAGGCGAGGTGTTCTTTTCAGCATATACTCCACTCCCACTCTTCCAGACATACTACTGTTCCGCAGCTCTGGGAAGTTCCAGTTTTGATTCATCAGGCCACAGAGTTTCAGGATTCTGTTCTATGGTGCGATTAAACAAAACTAGTAATGACTGCAGTAGTCACTAAAAGTGACATATTCTTTACAAATTACATTTTACAAAAAAAATAATTTACAATGATGACTGAATTGTTATGGACATTAAACTCTCAGGAATAAAATTAGATTATCTTAGAACAACTGTTGATTTTTCATGCTTTATGTTTGTGTTCTCTTTTCCATGGTACACCATCTCAAAACAAAAATATGAAAGGGGATCATTTTTATGCCATAAAAGGAATCAGTTTCAAGTAATAAGGTGAACTAAAAGCTATGTGTCCTCAGAAAATAACCAATTGTTTGAAGTTACTATGTTGTACTTGTTGGCCGCTACATTGGACTTGATAGACCTGTTTATTTTTATAATCTTATCAACTATGTAACTACATTAAACACATATTTTAGTAACTGTTGGTTTTTCTCCATTTCACTAACTATTTTTAAAGAAAAAAAACTAAGTTCATTCAGTTTTTGGTCACCAAAGCCCTTTTCACACTATCATCAGAGACGTGGAGCCTCCACTGGTAGGTCTGTCAGATTTGACAGAAAGAAAAGCACAGCATGCTGCACTGTTGTTCCTGAAACAACAGATACCTCAACAGAACCTGGCGCACCCCATCATAAGTCAACTGTCAGGGGCTGTTAATAAGGATAGTGTAAACAAAGACCAAAAAATCTGAAAATGAAGGAAGTCAGAAAATAAAAACCGCAAAGATGAAGAATGTGGATCAGTATCTAATCCTAATTAATGAAAAAAAAAAAATAAGTGATACACTACAGCATATCACAAAACACCATCAGAAATCCGATTATGGCCGAAACGTCAGACTGGATTGTGGGAATATCTACACTGAATTTCTGCATGTTGCATATAAATGGAGGGCTGACAATGTCTTGTACTATGTGACCTGATAAATTGAATTTGCCACTACCACTAAAGGAGTGCCGCGGACTTTCTATATATTGGACTACAGCCTTTGGCTTTCCACTGAGCACCTGAAATAACCTTCTAGGTTTGCGGCATCACTCTATCTTCTGCTTTTTGGATTTGCTATTTGCCCCGTACATTCAATGTATAGGGCCGATGGGAAATCTGAGCAGAATCCGGCAGAATATACAACATGTATGGTAATACATTATGGTCCGCATTACATTATGCTCCGTATTACAATGACACAGTTTGTTATTAGGCCGTCCCCAATGATCATGCCATAGTCACTCCGGACTGTTGCGATCAAAGGGTTAAACAAGAGCAACTCTGGTATTAAACAGCTAAGCAACTGCTTCAGGGCTAAACAGAAAATCCATGTAGGATTTATTCTATATTGCCATAAAAACACAGCGCTGTAGAAGAAGGTCCCTGTCTTCCTTTTTCATGTACCCTTCCTAAGGCTCTTGATTGCTTATTGTAGCTATGTAACTGTTGGCTTTGGACTTTGCCCAAAATATTGTTGCCCATGATAATTAAACACATAGGGCCACATGTATGAAAACTGTCTAGGTCTAAAATTCACTTTGTTGCCCATAGCAACCAGAGCGCCCCTTTAATTTTTCCAGAGCACTATATAAAATGAAAGGGGCGCTATGATTGGTTGCTATGGGCAACAAAGTGAGCTTTAGACCTAGACAGTTTTCATACATGTGGTCCATAATAACTTGCTATCTTTTGATACAAAGTTTTCTTTAAGACTGGTTGAGCCATTATGAACTCTTCTCGTCTTCATTATTGAAAATTCAATATTTTAGGTTGTGCCAAAAGTTATCGTGTGTACTGTACATAGTACTGGGAAATTGTTCAATACTTATTGGTTACTTTCTACTTTTCTTATATTTCCATTTATAAAAGTTTATCACTAACAGTGTAAGTATGCTTATTGCTGAAAAAAACATGGGAAAGGAGGAGTGATAGTGGGCACAAAAAAAGCTGACATACATTTATAAAACAGTTTGGTAAATTGATACCATCAATAAAATGTAAAATAAAATTGGAATATCCTACCTCACCATATTATTGAGGAAAAAACATAGAAGATGACAGTTCAATTATAAATATCTACTTTGAAAAAATAAGTTTAATAACATTCCAATTAAATTCTTAATTGTATATTCAAGTTAAAGATACAATCTACAACCACTGCCAGACTATTAGGTAATTTTTGTTATATTATGGGTTTACAAATTTTCTACATAATTTGGCGCTAATATTAAGGCCTTGCCCCCCCAGCACTGTTTTTATCCGTTTTTTGGTTTTGAATAACGTCTGCAAACCGGCTGAAATTTTACACGGACCTTAATGGAAAATCCGTGCAGCGGTCCCCACTGCACGGATTTTCCGGCTGGTGGTTTTTCAGACCGCTGGCGGTCCGAAAAAACATTGAATATGTTCATTCTTCCATCCGGTTTTCAGACTGAATATGAACATGTCAATGTGAAGGGCTAACCGCGGAGAAATGCTGTCCCCGGTGGCCGTGTGCACGGCACTTAAACCTTACAAATACTGGTTGGATAAAACGACCGCTATTTGTCCTGTGCCGTGTAAACGGCCTCTAAGGGTTATGGACACCACACTGAATATTTTTATTTGCCATTTGCTTATTCTGCTCAACCCCTTTCTTCTCCCATTATTACAATTAACAGCAGGGAGTGGGAGAAAGCTGTTTATCAATGTGAAAACATCCAAGTTTTCAAGAAAAGCAAATAACAAGGGTTGTAGACAGGGAGAAAAATACAAACACGTCAGTTTGTAGGTGGAGAAGAGGGTGATCACATAGACTGCGTACGAGTGTAGCGAGATATCAGAGCTATAGAAGTAGAAAGCAGTATAGGAATTATACATTTGCTGATGCATGATAGCTACTCAATGCAGCAGCATTCTGAACACACAAAACCCACACCCAGCATATATTACTTGGAAGGACAGACCCTCAAAAATTGGAAAATAGGAGTAGGTTGCAAACTTCATATCTAGGGGTTCAAAAACAAATTATGTAACAAAGAATGAAAGCTAGAATTTAGTGAAACTATATGTAAACCAATGTAATTAACCAAAATATTTAAAAGCCAATTTTCATTTCCATGCCAGATGTATTCTTTTACTTTAATAAACCATTTTGTATCTTTAAAGTATTTTAAGTATAATTAAGCTTTTCACATAGTAGATAAGGATTCAAATAATTCAACAATGATTTGCACACTTTTACTATAACTTACACTTAGATTAGACAAAGTACATTGTGATATTTACTAACAGCGGTTTAATCTGAGGACAGATATATTTGGGCAACACAGCCCAGCCTTGGCTTCCTTACAATTGTTGGAGTCATTACATTGAGTAAAAATACTCTGTTATTTTTGGAAGCTACACACGTGCCTGACTTAATGATCATGCTGAGACTCTGGAAGTTCAATAATAAAAAAGTGCAGCCAAAACACATGTAAAGTTGATTCTGCAAGTATCCCTTTTCAAACCTTTTCTTAATTATGAGATTTTCAGATAAATAATGCCATAAAGCCAGAACACAGTGCTCAGCTCATTTTGAAAATATGTTACGCCATTATAACACGTAGCTAAGGCGTCTAAAATTTGTACACACAGATTAAATTTTTAAATGGGTTGTCTCATCATTCTACAATGTATGCGACATGGTGATTATTGGATCTCTGCAGGTCTATCTGCCTTCCACCTCAACAAAAAGGACAAAGCCTTGTCAGACAGTCAAGCCAGCCATTCTCGTTGCATTGTAGGACTACATAAAAGTCAATCAGAAGAACTGCCAGCCGTGTAGTCCACCAGAGCAGGATCCACTGCTAAAGAGCAGCTCCCTGTTCTATTTATTACAGGGGGTCTACAGCAAAGGATTTCTCCTCTTTAAAGTCCAAATGTCATTCTGGGGAAACTTCAAGAGACATGTTTACACAGCTGATTTGGACACCGATTTTGGCACGCATTCAGTGTTGAATCTGCATTAGGTTATGTCTACACAGCAAGGTTTTTCATTGGATTTTCGTCACTTTCAGTATTTAGAATCTGCCAAAAATCCAACTGTAACCTGTGCTGTGTATACCCCAATACGAAATCCATGCTGTACTCTACACAGCACAGATTTTTCACTGAGCAGTTCTAAACCGCTGGCCATCTGGTGGAAGAGAGAACATGTGCTTTCTTCCGCCAGAATCCCATCGGCTTCCCGTAGCCCTCAATGTACGGGACCACAGAAAAACTAAAATCCCACCATGGTTATTTGCGCAAAAAAAGGCAGTGCGGTGAAGTTAAAATACTGTTGGATTGCTAACACCCACAGATTTTGGGTGTGGATTCAGTGCTGAAATTTTCAGCACTGCAAATCAGCTGTGTGGACCTACGCTAAGGGTACAATCACACAAAATAGTCAAATTCAAGCATGGAATACATGAGGATCTTGCCATTCAACATAAAAAAACTATATAAACTGGGTATCGCCATAATCATCTCAACCCTCAAAGTAAAACGAACCTGTCATGTATACTGCATGGTGAGTACCGTTAAAAATAAAAGTTAAAAACAAACACTACTAGGATTGCAGTATTTTCTTCACCCTGCCTTCCAAAAAAACGATTTAAAAGCGTTCAAAAAGCCTTGTGCCTTTAAAGAATACCAATAAAAACGCCAAGTCATCCCGAAAAAAAACAAGCCCCTACACAGCTCTGTATACAGAAAAACAGAAAAGTTATGACAACATAAAAGCGCAGTTTTTTCTAAAAGCATTTCTATTGTGTACAAGTAATAAAACATAAAAACCTATATAAAATTTATATAATCGTACCGACCCACATAGTAAAGTTATCATGTCATTTATATCACACAACTAACGCTATGAAAATGAAGCCCAAAAAACAATGGCAGAAATGTGCTTCCCCCGCCCCAATTTTCACAGCCCAATGCTAAAAAAGCTATAAAACGCCTGTGCACCCATAATGCACAATACAGCCATGGCTGAGATCCATGAGGGATGCTGAATTCAAAATGAGGCAAATTCTGGAAGGTTTCACCTGTTCTGGTACTTTAGAGGCTTTGCAAATGCGACATGGCACCCACCAAAATCTGCATTCAAAAACCCAAATAGTGCTCCATCCTTTGTCTGCCATGCGCTCAAATAGCAATTTATACTAACATATAGAGTATTGCCAAACTTAGAAGAAATTGTATAACACATTCTGGGGTGCTTTTTTTTCCAGAATACCCTGTAAAAATGAAACATTTTCAGCTAAAATTGTAGATTGTTGGAAAAAAAAAAAAAAATTTCACAGTCCAATGTTTTAAATTTGGAAAAACACCTGTGGGGTCGATATACTCACTACACCCCTGAATATATTCCTTATGGGGTGTAGTTTCCAATATGGGATCTTTTTAGGGATGATTATGGCACCTAAATAAAATCGTATTGAAAATACCCCAAAATTTGACCCCAAAGTTCGCTATGTGCTCCTCCTACTCTAAGGTTTGTGGTTGAGCCAAATAGCGCAGTAGTGCCACATATGGGATACCTCTGAAAACTTGGGGGAATAGATAATAAGTTGCATTTCCATGGTCACATCTACCGTGTTACAGTTAATAATGAATAAAAATTGAAAATCTGCAAAAAAAAGTGACATTTTTAAATTTCACCTTCACTTTGCTTAATGGGTTAATAAACTTCTTCAAAATGTGAAAAATTACTACTAAATTTCTAAGCCCCCTAAAGTCATAAAAAAATAAAAAAGACATTTAAAAAATTATGTCACCCTACAGTGAACATATGGTAGATGCTAGATATAAACTATTTGTGGTGAATAATTATCTATCTTCCATGCAGAAATTTTAGAACTTTGAAAATGACGAATTTTTCCAAATTTTCACAAAATTTTTATATTTTTCATCAACAAACAAGGATTGTATGAACTAAAATTTCTTACTAACTTAAAGCACAATGTGTCACAAGAAAACAATCTCTGAATCACATGGATAGCTAAAAGCATTAAAAAGTTACTCTCACATAAAGTGACATGTCAGATTTCAAAAATAGGGAAGTGTCAGAAAGGACAAAACTGGCTAGGACCACATGTCCAGGTCTGTTTGAAGATCGCCAATGACCATTTGGAAGATCCAGAGGAGGCCTGGGTGAAGGTAATGTAATCAGATGAGAATAAAATAGAACTTTTTGGTATCAACTCCACTCGCCTTGTTTGGAGGAAGAAAAAGGATGAGTACAACACCAAGAACACTATTCCAACCGTGAAGCATTGGGGTAGAAACATCATACTTGGGGGTGCTTTTTTGCAAAAGGGACAGGACAACTGCACTGTATTGATGTAAGGATGGATGGCCCCATGTATCGCAATATTTTGGCCAACAACCTCCTTCCTTCAGTAAGAGCATTGGTCGTGTTTGGGTCTACCAGCAGGACAATGACCCGAAACACATAGTCGGGGCAACTAAGGAGTTGCTCTGTAAGAAGCATTTCAAGGTCCTGGAGTGGCCTAGCCAGTCTCCAGACCTGAACCCAATAGAAAATCTTTGGAGAGAGCTGAAACTCAATGTAGCCCAGTGACAGGCTCCAAACCTGAAAGATCCTGAGAAGATGGTCCAAAATCACTGCTACAGTGTGTGTAAACTTTATCAAGAACCACAGAAAACATCTGACCTCTGTAATTGCAAACAAAGGTTTCTGTACCAAATATTAAGTTCTGTTTTTCTATTGTATCAAATACTTATTTCATGCAATAAAATTCTAAAATCATACAATGTGATTTTCTGGATTTTTTTTTTTAGATTCTGTTCCTCAAAGTTGAAGTGTACCTATGATAAAAATGACAGACCTCAAAATCATCAGTGTATCAAACACTTATTTCCACCACTGTATGAATGTACCACGTTTTATCGCACATATAAGGTGAGTACACAATAATGACACTTCCCAGATTTCATTTGCAGGTCTTCAAAGAATATCCACAACAACAGACGGTAGAGATAGACATACTAGGTTACTACAGATGGAATCTAGATGGATGTTATGAACAGAGGCCCTCTGGCTATTAGGGCTTAATGATATAAGAATGTTGACAAATCATTTCTAATAGCTGCAGGTTGATACCCTGTTTCCCCGAAAATAAGACACCCCCGAAAATGAGACATGGGGCTTTTTTTTTTTTTTTTATGCAATTCAGTTTGGCTGCTTATGCTGATGTTTGTGATGACTGCAAATTTATTGTTCCAGCTATTGTATAACGTCTATATTTAGACACTATTATCCTGAGCGGGATGTCCAGCCCACAATACGTCAGTATAACCAAGAGTCAGGATAAACACAAATGTAGATTTTGCAACGAATTTTACTGTATGAGGTCTTCATATATTTGAAACATCAACAAGATTCTCACGTCATAGCCACATTGCAAGGGCTGTAAATACAACAAAGAGCCCAATACCGTATAACAGAGATATAGCCGACCCTATTCACTATCCCTTGGAGCGAAACAACTTCTGATCTCCCTCGGGCGGGTGATATGGCAAACTCACGGTATGCTGCTCAGTGTGGAAGATGCTTTTCGGCAGAGCCGCTAGTCCTCCCTCTGGATCCTCCGATCTCTCCAGGGGCTACACTCGTACTCTCAGCTAACAGGAATGATAGGCTCTGCGCCTGCGCGACGTTTCGGGGACCTCCCCCTTTGTCAAGCTCACCTGCAATAGGTACGGGCGAGGCTAAATACCTGTCATCTCGCTCACGTTCACCCTTGTATACCTAACTGTTGTTAACCTTGCTTTTACCTAATATATACTACTATGTATCTATAACTAGGATAAACTGTAGCTTATATGCTATATGTCCTATTGCAACTAATCCTGTAGAAAGGTTTAACACAGAGGATATCTCATTACAAAAAAGCGCTCCATCTACACTCTTCATTTAATCCCGTAGGGCTAAGCGCTTCTAGCCTATTGATCCAATATACCTCTCTCTGAAGTAAGCGTCTTATGGTGTTACTATTTTCGCTTGGCTCAATGTGTTCGATGATCTGCCA
The DNA here is from genome assembly GCA_025379985.1 of Phyllomedusa bahiana. Lineage (NCBI taxonomy): Eukaryota > Metazoa > Chordata > Amphibia > Anura > Hylidae > Phyllomedusa > Phyllomedusa bahiana. The sequence continues at coordinate 428,025 of JAODAL010000018.1, forward strand.
TCTAAGATCACTTATGTTATGACCACAGTCAAAAAAATGTTTAGCGATAGTTGTCTCACCATATTGTTTCTTTATTGTTGGTATGTCAGTTTGTATGCCCTGTGTGGTTTTAGTGTGATACAGACGAATGTGTGACTTATGTTCATTAATTCTTATTCGTGCTTGCCTAGAAGTTTGTCCAACATAGATTTTGCCACATGGGCACTTCAGTATATAAATTACATTAGTTGTGTTACAGGTGTAATAACCTCTAATGCGTATGGGATATCCCTTAGTAGGGTGGTACATTGTATCTCCTCTTATGATGGCAGAACAATTTTGGCAATTAAGGCAGGGAAATGTGCCCCTCTTCTTAGTGGATAACACTCCCTGTCGTGTTCTAGTAGCTCTTAGATCAGAATGTACTACTAAATTTCTAATGGTCTGACCTTTACGATATGTGAATAAAGGTTTGTCTTTAAAACATCTTCCATATGTAGGATCACTTTGTAATATATTCCAAGCTTTATTAATGGTGTTCCTAATTAATTTAGCATGGTCATCGTATACTGATAGAAACATTAGTCTGTTGGTAGAACCAACAAATTATACAAAAAGAGTACGTATGACCCTACTATTAGCAGTCCCACCCTCGATATCTTTGAACAGCTCGTCAAAAAAGAAATTAAAGAGAAATGGGAAATATTGCCAAACAGGATTAAGCGATCCCACAACCTCACGAGAGACCAACGCACAGCCCTTAATGAATTGCAAAAAGATGATCAGATTATTATAAGATCTGCTGATAAGGGAGGTGCGGTGGTCGTTCTCGATAAGGATGCCTATCTTAGCGAAGCCAAAAAACAACTCAAGGATCAGACTGTATACCAATTGGTCCAGACAGACCCCACTTTAAAAATTAAAAATATGATAGATCAGGTGTTAAAGGAAGCAGAAGAATTAGGAGTAATAGATAATACCACTAACAGACTTCTAACAGTAGATCACCCTCGAGCCCCTATTTTGTACCTAGTGCCCAAAATTCATAAAACTTTACAAGACCCTCCGGGACGACCAATAGTCTCGGGGATTGGGTCAGTTTTTCAACCAGTTGCCACTTATATTGATGAATTCCTACAGCCCATAGTGAGAAATTTACCTAGATGCCTTAAAGACACTAACGAATTTCTTAGGCAGATACAACAGATTGAAGTGACTGAAGACACCATATTATGCACCCTGGATATTAAAAGCTTGTACACTAATGTCCCTACATTAGAGGGCATAGAGTTAATTAGAGAACATTTAAAAAATAATCATAACCTTACCAATCGGATGATAGAATTTTTGATGGCTTTGCTTGAAATTTTACTGTATCATAATTATTTCCGTTTTGGTACGGAGTTTTATATACAGAAACAAGGTACATCGATGGGGTCTCCGATTGCCCCATGTTTTGCAAACATATATGTAGAACATGTAGAAAGTCAGTATATCATCCACGGACCGTTTGCCCAGTATATTGGTTACTGGTCAAGATACGTGGATGATATTTTTGTTGTGTGGCAAGGAAGCATGGAACAACTAACACAATTTATGTCTTCCATCAACGAGATCCATCCACTACTAGAATTCACTCTAACTAGTGGCAAGTCAAATATAAATTTTCTAGATGTAACAGTCTATAAAGATAATGGAAAACTAGAAGCCACTCTATATAAGAAGGAGATGGATAGAAATAATATGTTGCACTACGATAGCTTCCATGCTCCGAGTGTAACCAATGCAATCCCAAAAGGACAGTTTATGAGGCTAAGGCGCATCTGTAGCACAGATAGCGAGTACCACAAAAATAAACAGCAAATGATAGATAATTTTGTTGATAGGGGGGTACCCTAGAAAGGAGTTAATAAAAATAGCAAACGAAGTCTCTAAGAAAACAAGAGAGGAAGCCTCGATGAGGAAACCTAGAAAATCAAATAACAACAGACTAATGTTTCTATCAGTATACGATGACCATGCTAAATTAATTAGGGAAAACCATTAATAAAGCTTGGAATATATTACAAAGTGATCCTACATAGGAAGATGTTTTTAAAGACAAACCTTTATTTACATATCGTAAAGGTCAGACCATTAGAAATTTAGTAGTACATTCTGATCTAAGAGCTACTAGAACACGACAGGGAGTGTTATCCACTAAGAAAGGGGCACATTTCCTGCCCTTTAAATTTCCAAAAAATTTTTCTGCCATCATAAGAGGAGATACAATGTACCACCCTACTAAAGGGGTATCCCATACGCATTAGAGGTTATTACACCTGTAACACAACTAATGTAATTTATATACTGAAGTGCCCATGTGGCAAAATCTATGTTGGACAAACTTCTAGGCAAGCACGAATAAGAATTAATGAACATAAGTCACACATTCGTCTGTATCACACTAAAACCACACAGGGCATACATACTGACATACCAACAATAAAGAACCAATATGGTGAGACAACTATCGCTAAACATTTTTTTGACTGTGGTCATAACATAAGTGATCTTAGATGGCAGATCATCGAACACATTGAGCCAAGTGAAAATACTAACACCATAAGACGCTTACTTCAGAGAGAGGTATATTGGATTAATAGGCTAGAAGCGCTTAGCCCTACGGGATTAAATGAAGAGTGTAGATGGAGCGCTTTTTTGTAATGAGATATCCTCTGTGTTAAACCTTTCTACAGGATTAGTTGCAATAGGACATATAGCATATAAGCTACAGTTTATCCTAGTTATAGATACATAGTAGCATATATTAGGTAAAAGCAAGGTTAACAACAGTTAGGTATACAAGGGTTAACGTGAGCGAGACGACAGGTATTTAGCCTCGCCCGTACCTATTGCAGGCGAGCTTGACAAAGGGGGAGGTCCCCGAAACGTCGCGCAGGCGCAGAGCCTATCATTCCTGTTAGCTGAGAGTACGAGTGTAGCCCCTGGAGAGATCGGAGGATCCAGAAGGAGGACTAGCGGCTCTGCCGAAAAGCATCTTCCACACTGAGCAGCATACCGTGAGTTTGCCATATCACCCGCCCGAGGGAGATCAGAAGTTGTTTCGCTCCAAGGGATAGTGAATAGGGTCGGCTATATCTCTGTTATACGGTATTGGGCTCTTTGTTGTATTTACAGCCCTTGCAATGTGGCTATGACGTGAGAATCTTGTTGATGTTTCAAATATATGAAGACCTCATACAGTAAAATTCGTTGAATAATCTACATTTGTGTTTATCCTGACTCTTGGCTATACTGATGTTTGTGATGACATCACTACAGTATATTAATACATGTTGATATTTTGTTCAACAATAAATGTGAATTATTGTTCATAGAAAAATAAAACATCCACTAACAAGAAGTCTTAGCTCGTCTTAAGGAGCAAACATTAATATGAGACACTGTCTTATTTTCGGGGAAACAGGGGTAAGTATTTAGCTATTTGTGTTCTTGTTCTTATGATAAGGTTTCAAGTATTTTGAGTATATTGTTTTTATTTATTGTATCCATGTTACTTTTTGTAACAATGATTGACAGGCACAACGGAGGTTAAAGGCACTTGTACTCAGGCTCCCAATATGCCTTGAGGAAGCATCTGACGGCGTGAAACGGCCGTAGGCTGAGTCAGTGTCGCTCTCTGTCCATGTGCCGCTGTTTTACTAAACGCTGAATAAAGATCAACGGAAAAAGAATCAGTGAGTGCCGCAATTTCGTTTGCATATAATATAAACATCATATATATATTATGATGTGTATATTTATATTATATATATATATAATATACCAATATATATATATATATATATATATATATATATGTGTGTGTATATATATATATATCCATCCATCGACATATACATATATATACATATACTCATACACGCCTACATACATACTTGGGCATCACAGTGTTCTAGCTGTAAAGGTTTAGCTCCCGTCTTCTTTGGGCAATGATGTTTGAGGTGAGCCTGTATGTTTAAAGTTAATACAGCAATGGGTCTATGTGGCATGCATCCCAGAGTTTTTAAACCAATGGAACAGTTTTGGGGTACATACCATATATTGATTAATTTTTAGTTACTCTTCCTGAGGGATAATGGAAACAAACAGGCTTAAATCTCTCATGCTTTGATATCAATGTGCATACATTAAGATGTTCCAACACATGCACAGCGGATATTTAAAGATGCCTAACTTGGCGTTTGCCAGTCCTCAGGTGTGCTACATGGCAAATGAAGCAGTAGGGGTCTAATAAGTGTTTGTATGTCTCCATGTGAAGGGCAATACCATCCCATTGAGAAAGGTCTGATGACCAAAATGTTTTGGATATTGAAATAAGAAATAATCAGTTTGATATTAACTGGTATCAGAGCCTCCTAGACAGGGGCGTCACTAGGCGGCTTTATCCAGGACTTGTGTCCTTTTTATACGGGGCTTGTGTCGGCGGTCTATTCAACTTTATGCGCATCCTCTGGACAAACATACATCTGAAAGCTACCACGGAGCATAGAGCAATAGCTCTCTGCCCCGCGGAGGACTCTGATGGGTCGCAAGCAGGCTTGCGGCCCTCCAGAGAATACAGCACAAGCGGCGTGAGAATGTCATCACGTCATTTGGGCAGACATGTTCTGTGCAGGAACACAGGGAGCAGCGAGAGCTTCTTCAGGGGGCAGAGACAGGTGAGTATTATTAGTTTTTTATTTTTAATCGGTCCTATAGACCCATCTACATTTTTGGGGGCCCTGTAACCCACTGAATTACATCTATACCCACCTACATACTGTGAAGCCCTATAACCTACTGTGGGACATCTAGACCTACCTACATACAGGGGGCTTAATAACCTACTGGGGACATATAGACCTACCTACAGAATTGGGGGCCCTATTACCTATACATGGGAACATCTATGCCTACCTACATACAGGGGAGCCCTATAGCCTACTGGGGGACAAAGATACCTACCTACAGACTGGTGAGTCAAATAACCTATTGGGGGACATATATTATTAATATTATTATTTATTTTAAAGTGCCATTAGTTCAGGGCACTGTACATTCAAGGGTGGTTGCATACATATGTCAAACAAGTGCAATGGTGATGATAAATGACTAACAACAACTGGTACAGAGGGAGAAAGGATCTTGCCCGTGAAGGCTCACAATCTACAAGGAAGGTGGAAAGAGACAGAAGGTGAAAGGCAGACATGTTTGTGGGGTGATGTAGTAGCAGCAGGGTTATTATAGGCTTTCCTGAAGAGATGGGTTTTCAGGTTGCTTTTGAGGCTAGTGAAAGTGGAGGAGAGTCTGATGAGTTGGGGCAATGAGTATGAGAGATACAAAGGAGAAGTCTTGAATACAATTGTGTGATGAACTGACACAGGGAGAGTGGGAAGTATCTACAGATTAAGGCAGAGATTTATGGAGGGGAAAGTTTATGGAGAGCCGACCTACCTACCTACAGACTGGGGAGTCCAATAACCTACCTTGGGGACATATATTACTACCTACATAATGGGGGCCCAAATAGTTATAGCCTGCTGGAGGACATATATATACGCACAAACACACACACATACATACATATATATATATATATATATTGTAAGCGTTAAACTCGTGTTCGGCCGCCAGCGTGGCCCGGCCGGGGGGACACTCTCTCTCTGGGATCGCCGCTTTGGTAAACGGAATAGCGGGTTTCGACACAGGTTTTCATTAAATCTGGCTTCCTCCAGCTTTTATTCTCCAACAAGAAACATATACAGCAACCAAAATAAATCCTAGGCGTCCAGCCACTAACAAAAACGTACAGAGAGTCCCTCTCTAGCAGAGGTCTGGGTTTTACTACCCAGCCCACAAACATGTACTCACACTGAACAATATAGTCCTTGGGCCGGCTTCTCTCAAGCCTAGGGGGGAAGAACCCAGGATACTCTCCTGGACAAGGCCTGCACGCGTCCTCCACTGACTGTGAGCCACACTCCCCCCCCCCCCCATGGTATACTGAAGACCAGGCTATTTAACAACCTCAGCTGAGCAACTCTCCTAATTACCACCTGAGTAATTAACTCCTGGTTACCCTTCCCCAGACTGCTGACCTTCCTCACTGACAGGCACAACTTGGTAACCCATAACTTGGAACTCAGCTGCTGCAAAAACCCTCTGTGGCGTAGAAATGCGATCTTTTAAGGTCGCACCGCTACAAATATATATATATATATATTATATTATTATTATATATATAAAATATATATAATATAATATATATATATATATAAAATTAAGTGCATGTATATATATACAGTCCTTTGTGTAAAAAGGTTGCACACCAATACTTCAATATTTCATTTTAACAAAACTTTATTGAGTAATATGGTAATTATCCGGCTTCATAATATATAAAGTCAACACATTTTCATCTTTTATATATAATTAGATTCAAATATTGTACGTTTCGGTCCCTAAACGGACCTTTTTCAACCAAATCTTTTACAAGTTTTACATCTCTTATTGTACTCTTTGTAACTTTGTTACACCTGCAGTGTGTCACTCGGTGGTGTAAACGGAGCCGGAACTCCAATATGTACACATCTACATATTGGGGACACTATATACTTACCAAACTACTGGGGTGCATATATATCTACCTACATACTGAGGGGCCCTATATAACTACAACTTACTGGGGGAGCCTATATAGCTAGTTACATACTGGAGAGCCTTATACAACTACCAATTTACTGGGGGACCAGTATAGCTACCAACCTACCTGGAAAAGAACCTATCTACATACTAGGGGACCAATAAAACTAACAACATTTTAGGGGACCTATATACCTACCTACATACTGGGATAGTATATATACCTATCTACCTTTATAGTTACCTACCGAAGCAACCTGTTAACCTACCTACTGGGGAGGACTACATACCATAGCTACTGAAAGTGGCTGCATACCTACCTATAGGGGCCCCCGAATACCTATTTACATGCTATACCTACCTCTCTACCAGGGCTGTGGAGTCGGTAAGCCAAACTTCTGACTCCAACTCCGACTCCTCAATTTCCCTGACTCCCTCATACATGGCACATGTTTAAGTAATAACTTTACTGTAGAAAAATGGTAACATCAGACTTTTTATCACCTTAATAATCAAGCTATTTAGGTAGAACATACACTGACAAGCAAAATGGTAACAATGTTTGAACTTTGGACTTTCAGGCTCCCTTTCTTACCATCCACTATAGCAGGGGTGTCAAACTGCGGCCCTCCAGCTGTTGGGAAACTACAACTCCCATCATGCCCACGGTTATAGATTATACAAATGCATGATGGGAGTTGTAGTTTCCCAACAGCTGGAGGGCCGCAGTTTGACGCCTGTGCACTACAGCTTTGAATGTGAGACTACTATGATTTATAAACAATTATCTTACTTATCTTATTCATAAATTTGAGCTGGCATCTGCTTAGTTCTGCAGATTCTTGTCATGTAACAGCATTGTTACTGTTTTGCTCCTAAAAATCAAAATGTTAATTTTTATTATTTTGTTAGTATTTGGTAAATCCTCCTTTGACTTTCAAAACTGCCTGAATCCTTCTGGGCTCTGGATCAGATTCAAGCATGTCTTGACCAAAATCTGATCCCAGGTCTTTTCTACACGTTCCCAATGTTAGTGCAGACTGGACTTGGGTACTAATACAGCTTTTTCTTCAACTCTACCTACAAGTATTCGATTGGGTTGAGTTCTGGGGACCAATACAGCAACTCTATTTCATTGTCATTGAACCATTTGTTCTCCAACCTTGATGTATGCTTCAGGTTGTTGTCCTGCTGGAACACTATGTCATCCTTTTCATACCCATAGTACTCGAGAGTATAAAGTAACTCATTTTGTAGGATACTTACATATAGATCAGCATTGAAACCACCATTGATCCTGGTCAAGTATCCACTGCCTTTGGCTGTGAAACAACCATATATCATCAGGCTTCCTCCACCAAACCTGAAAATTCTTTAAACTTATTGATCCGTTAGCCCCCTTTTCTCTTTTCTCTTGATTCTTCCAAACCCATTTTCCCCCATCAGAGCCCGGTCTATTGATGTTCATCTCATCTCTCCAAATCACCTGTTTCTAATCTTTCATTTTTCGTACTTTTTTGCAGACTCGAGGCAACGCTTCTTATGACGAGATTGAAGTCACCTTTTTTCGGGCCACCATTCCAGACCTGTGTAATGTGTGTTGCATGGACATCTCTTACGAAGCATACCAGCTACCTCCACTGCCGTGTCTGTTGCATTAGAACTGATAGATCTTGTGATGAGCCAACTTTTGACTATGATATTTTGCCTGGACGTCACCTATTGGCTTTTAAATGAATGGACGGGCTTCATTTCATATTCTTCCAGCTGTCATGGCTTCACACGATGCAGTTTGGCAATTTTCTTGGCCGAGAGACGCTATCGATGAGCTGGATGATGCCGTTTCTCTTTTCTTGGGAAATCTTCTTCATGGCTGCTCAAACCAGTGACCTTTCGCTTGGGAATCAGCCTAATAATACACTGAGCTATTAGGGAATGTGAGAAAAGGTTTTATTTTGTAGTAACAACAAGAAAAAGATTATCCCACCACCAGGAACAAAACAATAACAATGCAGTTACATGACAAAAATCTGCAGAACTAAGCATATGCTAAATAGTTGCAGGTCAAATAGATAGCCAATATGATTGTCTATAAAATGATGGTAGTCTCACATTTAAAGCTGTAGTAGATGGTGAGATATAGAGCCTGAAAGTCAAAGTTCTAAACATTGTTAACCTTTTGCTTATCAATGTAAATATATTTATTGGATACATCTTTAGATTACAAAAAACTTTAATAAATTGTAAATATGAAAAACGCTCCAGAAAGTAGGAAAAAAAGACAGTTTTCAACAAAAACATCCTGAATAACATTTGTGGAGACAATGAATTTGTTCTGAGAAATAGTATCGCCTCCATCAGATCCTCCATAGATGACCTCAAATCTGATTATTTCCAGGCTAGAGAACGGCCTCTCTACACTAACTTGGGTTGCTGACAAAGCGGTGACGACAGGGGCAACATCTCTAACAATCTCAGGTTATAAAGCAATTGCCTCATGTAGTCACTTCTGATGAATGGTTGAACTCTTCTACTTCTTTGAAAGCAAGTGAAACTTTTTTCTGAAATCTGATCAATATGTTTGCTATGGGAGAGGAATGTTTTACCCTGTGCTAACGCTTTGCCTCCTCCATGTCATCCAAATACTTTTCAAAATTAAACTCATCTGATGAGACTGAAGATATGGGAGCAGTAGCACTGACTCCACAGCCCTGCTCTCTACTGTGGGACACTATATATACCTGCCTATGTACTGAGGGGGGTTCTCTACCAAGGGTACCTATATACCTACCTTCCTACTAATAGGACTTATATACATACCTAATTAGGAGACCTTTATATCTCCCTAACTAAATGGGGTCCTATATAGGTACAATGGGTGAATCCCCAACAGCAAACACCTGGCTTTCCTATCAAGTGGGTTGCTGTGGGGATGGGTCATCACCGTGCTTTCCTGTATAAACTCCCATTAGGCAGGAATGTATATAAACCCTCCAAGTAGGCAGGCAGCTATATAGGTGCTGGAAAAGTGAGGATTCTAAAATGTTTGTGTGGTAAATTTTGCAGAGAAAAGTCGTAGCCGGGAGAAGTCATCATGGTGGCCTGGGCTGGATGGAGAAGAAAAACAAAGAAAAAGACAAGAAATCTCATCGGAAAAGATGTCACCTTTGAGTCACTTTATGTAACTGCATTGTAAACATTATTGTGGAAGATTAGCGTCAGTGTCAGGTAGTAGACTGGGCTTCAACAGACAGAGACAGTGACACGTCAAATAAAGTTCAAGTCCTTGCTAAGTCTGGGTTTATTTAAACATCAATCAAAATAATACAGCCTTAACTTCAGGCAAAAAACATAAAACAAAACCTGCTCGGCTAAAGACAGACCTTACTATACCAGGGACACACTGAGTGACCCTGGGCATGAACCAAACACAAGTAAGCATGTGCGATTTACACTGTGACTTTAGCAATCTACCAGCAGCAAACACAGGCTTAAAGACTCAGCCTTTATGGGCCTGATACTAGCCTCACCTGGTACGTGGGAGTGGCCTCCCACCCATCACTTTGGTCACTCCAGGAAAGAACTGGCCCAGATTAAGCGGGTTGGAATCGCTATACTAAAACACATCAGTAACGTAGTGGTACGCACACACAAACTGCCGATTTCCTTCACCGAGCCCAGGCCTGACGGTTACACACATCTGCTCAAGCACTCCGTAAAGCCGCATAGGAGAGTATTGTATTCATGCACTATATAAAAAGACAAATATGCATGTATTTCTAACTATCTGACATTAAATCAGAATAAGCCTTACCCATTTTATGTCAATTAGGATTACAAAAATTATTTAGAATGTTTATAAGGCATTTTTATTACTTTCTGCAAAGTCAAAAGATACATACATTTCATTAGAATTTGGTAGCATCAGGGCTGTGGAGTTGGCAAGCCGAAGCCCCGACTCTTCAATTTCCCAAACCTCCAACTCCTGACTCCCTCATACATGGCGCATGTTTAAGTGATAACTTCACTGTAGTTAAGTGGTAACATCAGGCTGTTTATCACCTTATGATGCAATAATCAAGTTATTTAGGTAGAATAGACACTGAGAAGCAAAAGGGTAACAATGGTTCAATCTTTTGAACACTTGTGGGTAGAGTTGAAGAAAAAGCTGCATTTGTATCCAAGTCCAGTCTGCACCAACATTGGGAATGTGTAGAAGAGACCTGGGATCAGATTTTGGTCAAGATATGCTTGAATCTGATCCAGAGCCCAGAAGAATTCAGGCAGTATAGAAAACCAAAAGGTGGATTTCCCAAATACTAACAAAATAATAAAAATTAACATTTTGATTTTAGGAGCAAAACAGTAAAAGTTCAGTTACTGGAAAGAATCTGCAGAACTAAGCAGATGCTAAATACTTGCAAGTCAAATTTATGTATAAGATGTAAGATGACTGTATATAAAATTACAGTAGCCTCATGTACAAAGCTGTAGTGGATGTTGAGATATGGAACCTGAAAGTCACAAGTTCAAAACATTGTTACCATTTTGCTTTTCAGTGTAAAATATGTTTACTGGATATGACTTTAGAACACAAAAAAATTATAAATATGCAAAACACTACAGGAACATTTGTGCAGTCTCTGGATTTGTTCTGAGAAATAGTATTGCCTCCATCAGATCCTGCATACATGACTTCACATCTAATCTCATTATTTCCAGGCTAGAGAATGGCCTCTCTACACTAACTTGGGTTGGGTGCAAATCGGTGACCACCGGGGCAACATCTCTAACAATGTCAGGGTATAAAGGAATTGTCTCAGCCACAGTCAGTTTTGATGAACTCTTTTACTTCTTTGAAAGCAGGTGAAATCTGTTTGCCATGGGAGCGGAATCTTTCCCCCTGGGGCAACGCTTTGCCTACTCCATGTCATCAGTTACACTCCTCATGTGATAAGGCTGAAGATATGGGAGCAGTAGCACTGGCCAGACCCAATTCCTTTTGCTCTTTGCACTTCATCGAACTAACTGGACCAACTTATTATATATTTTGGGAGTCTGAGTCAGTCCATTTTATGACGACTCCGACTCCTGCAAAATAGGCACTGACTCCGACTCCACGACTCCGACTCCACAGCCCTGGGTAGCATTGCCCTTTAACTGTATGACTTGGGTCAAACGTTTTGAATATCCTTCCACAAGCTTCTTACAATAGTTGGTAGGAATTTTGGTCCATTCCTCCTGACAGAACTGGTGTAACTAAGCCTTTGTAACTAGTTTGGCAGCCTGCTTTGGGTCATTGTCCATTAAGAAGACCAATTTACGCACAAACTTTAACTTCCTGGCTGATGTCTTGAGATGTTGCTTCAGTATTGTCACAATCTTTTTTCCTCATGATGCCATCTATTTTGTGAAGTGCAGCAAAACAACCCCACTACATGATGCTGCCTTCCCCATGTTTCACAGTTGGATGGTGTTCTAAGGCTTCCAAGCTTCTTCCTTTTTCCTCCAAATGTAACGATGGTCATAATGGCCAAACAGTTAAATTTTAGTTTCGTCCCTCCCAGTCCCTCCTGCAGCAAAACAACCCCACTACATGATGCTGCCATCGACATGTTTCACAGTTGGGATGGTGTTCTGAGGCTTCCAAGCTTCTTCCTTTTTCCTCCAAATATAACGATGGTCATAATGACCAAACAGTTCAATTTTAGTTTCTTCAGACCACAGGACGTCTCCAAAAATGTAGGCCTTTGTTGCTGTGTGTATTTTCAAACATTAATCTGATTTTTATATGTTTCTTTTGGAGTAATGGCTTCTTCCTGGCAGAGTGGCCTTTCAGCCCATGTTGATACAGTACTCGTTTCACTGTGGATAATGACACAAACTTACCAGCTTCCGCCAACATCTTCACAACATCTTTTGCTTTTGTTCTCGGGTTGATATGCACATGTCGGACCAAAGCACGTTCATCTCTGAGACACAGAACCCAACTCCTTCCTGAGCAGTATGATGGCAGGAAATTTCAATCTTGTTTATACTTGTGTATAATTGTTTTTATAGATGAACAAGGCACCTTCTGTTATCTGGAAATTGCACCCAAGGATGATCCAGACTTGTGCAAGTCCACAATTCTCTTCCTGATATCTTGGCTGATTTCTTTAGATTTTCCCATGATGTTATACACAGAAGCAGTGTGTTTCTGGTGGGTATTCAAATACATTCACAAGGGTGTCTCTAACTCAGATGTTGCCAATAAACCATAAATCAGATGCTTTCCAAGACACGACATCATCATATGGGCTGTCCCAAATTGTTTAGAGTCATAGTAATCCTAGTGTATTTAAACTTTTGACTCTGCAGAAAGTAATAAAAATGCCTTAAAAAAATGATCTAACATAATTCTGGCATTTGAAAAATAGAAATAATTTTGGTAATCTTAATTGACCTAAAATGGGTAAGGTTTATTCTGATTTCATTTCAGATAGTGAGAAAAACATGCATATGTGTCTTTATATAGTATATGTAAACTTATGGTGAATCTTTCTTAACCTAAACAACAATCAATAAAATAGAAATCAAGTGAAATTTAGGGTTTGAAATGCCTAAAGGTCTTTCAATGGATTCTATGTATAACAAAGACGTTTCATTTAACTTAAAAAGCAACAGACAGAAAATCACCATTTTTACCTGATCAATTCTAAACTATAAGGTCAGACAGTGGCACATGATTGCAGCAGTGATGTTCCGACTGTGCCAGGCAGAAGAAAACAGACCCGAGGAAAACGTCCACAGAGCCAGCACTTGAACAGAGGTGAGTAGGAAAGGGAATTTGAGGTTGTTTTTTTGTTTTGTTATTTAATTTGGGTGCAGTACCTATTTTTTTTTTTAATCAACAGGATAACTCCTTTAAATTAATCATACATGAAACAATTCTCTCATAATTCAACAAACCTAAAAATAATTTTGGTAACAAAATATCCATCAAAAACATGTTTACATAAAACATTTTTCCTACATGACCAATTTTCCTGATTTCCTTCATACGGTGGGGAAGGTTAAATATTTTATTACCATAGATGCATTTTTCATTAATAATTGTCAAATAAATACCACTAAAAACTGAGAATAAATTTTAAAGCATGTAAAATAAGAATTCTGACAAATAAACAGATCTCCAAAAATGTCTTAGTGTTGCTAAAGGGCTGATGGGCAACACCCAATAGATACACTAGCAATGTGAATTGTGCAAACTAACAATGCCCATAAGGAAGCAATGGAAAAAACAAATGAAAAAGTTGGTGTAGTAGAAGAAAGCACTAAATGTTTAAATATTTAAGATAAAGGTTATCTGTGGCAAAGACCAAACAGTAAAATTTTCTAGCACCTTTATATTTAATACACTGTGGATAGTTTTCATGTACTTTTTCATTTGTTGTTTTTCATACTACTTCATTTATGTTAGGATAATTACTGAACTATAAGTTTTTAAATGTTTTTAACTTTTCAGTCTTTGTTATTAATAAAAATTATCTTTGATAATTAAAGGTTGGTACTTGCAGTGCCAACTTTTTTCCTTAGTTTTTTCCATTAAAAAAAAAGTTTTAGTAATAAACATAATTAATGGATTGTCTCTAACTTCTTACATTTAATAGATATTATTTTAAAAAAATTAACATCACTCGGCTAAACTCTAAACTCAGTTTCAGGTCTTTGGGAGAGTCCCAACCACCTCCCTGTTCAGAATGAACAGGTTTCGAGGCACATTTTGGAGATATATCCGGGTCTCACCTCTGGGATCAGACATTTATGGTATATCCTAGCAATATGTCATTGTCTGAAGTGAGACAACACCTTTAACTTTAAGATTCTATAGAAGTATAATATTTTCAAAACACAAATTCTACATTTTGTGTAGAAAACAAAAGTGAAGAATAGTAGACCTTTTTGGGATTTGAAAAAAAAAACATTAGAAGTTCTATTTAAGATACAAAATGTTACTCTTTAGCTAACAGAATTCATTCCTACCAACCTCTAACCCAGTTATTACCATAGTAGTGTTCCTTTTTCCCCTCATGCAACCTTAAAGGGGTTATCTCACTACATTGATTCATCTTACCTCAGTCCTGTTTTCTTGTTTTCATTTTGAATTTGTTGGCGTGTTTACTGGTTTCTACTAGGCTGTAGTAGAAGCCAGGTCTGTAGCCATAGCAACCAGTGCTGGCAGCCTATCAGGCGAGATCAAACAGGTCTGTATCTATAGCGAACTGAGGAGCTGATGCAGCTCATACAAGAGGAGATATCTAGGAATATAGACAGATATTGCAAAGTGACTTGTTTTTGCAAGATCTTTAACATAAAAAGCAATCCTTGTAGCGAGACAACTCCTTTAACCTACTTTTAAATAAATTCAAAATAATCAGCGAGATACATTTTCTTGGACTAAACAGTCCAAGAAAAAAAAATCTAAACTTTGGCTATTAAATTAGGTCTTACTATCCAACATTATTTTGCCACATGAAGCTCATTCTATATATATGGCATAACCCTGAATATTTCTTGGCTACTGCTTATTAGCAGATGCCACAGTGAGTGGTCTGTCCATCCTAAACCAATCTACATTGGTCATTTGTAGGTATGTGAAAGTGAAAGGGGTCATAAGAGATTTAAATACAATATTTTATTTCTAGAAAAACAGCTTCTGTCTATAAGTGTCTGTAGAAAGTTTAGCCTTATTCACATGTATACGTACACAAAATACGTGCGTGTACAAAAAAGCTGAAAAGAATGGATTCGTTGTTGGTAAATGTCTGATAATAAGTTAGGACAAATACCAAAACTGCCAATAAAAAGCTGTTTTTAGCCACCACATAATAAAGCATAATCTTTGCAAAACAAAGGAGGGATGGGGTGAAATCAAATATTACCATCTCCTGCAGTGGTATTAAACAACTTTTAATTCCCTAGGTAACAGAGGAATGGGAAGGTACTGCTCCCTTTTAAATCTGTGCCAGGTGCTAGTAGGCTTACGCTAGGTTTACCTGTCCTGACAAGGGTGACCCTGTTTGGGATTGTTAGGGCTTGTTCACACAGCATTTTCACTCCGTGTTACAAGCGCTTTGTAGATCCGTGTTGGGGACCGACAGAGCAATTCTTTGCAAGACGGACTCGAGCGGCGCTTTTGAAACACGCAGCGGCGATCTCTCATGTGAACGCCGCTGCCTCTTCCTAATAGCGAGCAGTGATAAACTCACTGCTAATTGTTTAGATCCGTCTTGGGGTCCACTCTGTCGGTCCCCAAGACAGATCTACAAAGTGCTTGTAACACCGAGTGAAAACTCCGTGTGAACAAGCCCTAATGCATCTTCTTGTTCTGTTCTTGGCTTTGATTTTGAGCATGCGTCTTTTCTGCTGCCTCTGCTTACCCTCTGCCTTGACCACATATTGAAAGAATTCTGCCTACCTCAACCATTTGCTTGTCTTACTAAGTCTTTTACCTGCCTCTACTGTCAGCCATTGTTGTGGGAGACTGTGCCAAGCCTGGCAACCTGGGAATTTCCTGCAGCACAGTATAAGCCCACTTGTGGAGGCTGAAGATCAAAGGCTCATTAGATCAGATTCTTAGTGCAGCCCCATGCCAAATTTCATGCTTGATCATGTGGATCTGCCACATAACGTGAGCCATGACAACCATCTTTATATTATACAATATTTAGTTAGTTTAGTCCCTATTATATGTGCAAGAAATACCTTATTGAAACTAAATAGTAGAATAATAAGAATTAGCAACAGAAGACCTAGAGATCAAAGTTGCTCCTATCAGGGGTAAAAGATAAGAGGTGCTCCTACTGTTAAGGGGGTGGGGGCAATTTGATGTCCTACTTTATACTTTGAGGAGGAAAGTTTCTAAGAGTGCCATAAATACTGAAACACTTCAATGCTGTTATAAAAAGACATAGACCCAAAAATATGCAGAGCATGATACTCCTATGGAGAAGGGGGGCATGCCAAATGATAGGTATAAAGGACAGCACAGTGACAACATATATCATGTCTCCAAAAGTTGTTAAATTAGAGAAAGCAACAAATTCAGTTAATTGAAATCTTTGGGAAATACTATTCTCTGTCAAAAAATCCATTGTGCTTCACGCTAAAGCCTCTTCCTCTACCTCACATGGGTGATCGTCTTAGCAAGTCAGTACCCATGTTACGGGACCTACGAGGTAGAATGGTAAATCCCTTTGGTCATCTGTTGGACTGGAATAAGGCTGTTCTGAGAAGCAGAGTCTAAGTGTATATTCAAATGGCATATTTTCTTTCAAGAAAAATCTGAAAGGACTATGCAATACACATCATAATGGGAAAAAATACATGTGAAACTGGAGCAGAAACAAATGAAAAAGAAACATACTCCATATTACACAGGAAATCTGCATGTAGAAAACCAACCACACAGATTGCAACTAAAATCAATGGGACATAGCTTGAATGTTGATTCCACATTGAATTTTAAGAATAAAACATGTATGTGTTAACATAACTAAAAAGCACCTAATCTACACCCTTAATTCCTTTAAGGGGGTTGCTGCAGGATACTCCCAGGTTGCTACCCTTAGCAATAGCTGATGTGTAAGTATACCGTAACAGAGGAACAGGCAATACTCGGACAGTCAAGTAGACTCTAGAGAGATGGAGTTAAGTTTTAACAATGCTCAGGCAATGGCTGTGCAGGCAGAGAGAGTATTCAGGTGGATAGCCGGGTCAGAACCACAGAAATTACAAATGGAGGTTATCATTGTACTTCACTAGAAATTTGGAACCTAAAGCTATGGTAATAGGGAAATCAAAAGTTTCCCTTTAAAGGGGTATTGCCACTAGCGCTTTTCCGTGCTGCAGGTCAGCTCATAGTAAGCTATGAGCAAAGTTAGTTGTCATACACCCTAATGAAGCACTGAGTGCAACAGTGGCTCTTTACATTAAGTCCCAATTTTTGTCTGTGGTTCTCCTGATGACGCCTGTACAAACCACTGGAAGAAAAGCATTGGAATGGCAGTACAATTAATAGGGGCATTGCAGGGCATTTACTGTGAATCGAAAGAGTCGCCTTTGTTAGGGCAGCTACCCCATGATTAAGAAACCATAGTAACATTTGGCAGAGATTTCATAGAGATAGATACCTTCCCATTCCTGTGTTATCTGGCGGACTGCCAGATACCCAATACCATTATTCTTTCAGGAAAAGGTAAGAAAGGTCAATTTTCAGTAGTTACCAACATATCTGGTCTTGATGCAACTATTATAGTCAGTTTTGTAATCGATTACCATTCCAAATTGGCATAGGACTATACTACCATGAATAAAGGATTGTATGCAGTAGAAGGATTGATTATAGTTTACATAGTGGACTATACAGTATTTGTGACTTGGATTTATCATATTATGGACGTGTTTATAATTGCTTAGATTATTCTCAATGTCTTTTAGAAATGGGCACACACAATGAACTTGTTAGCCTTTTAGCTAATATGCTCATTGTATATAATCCAAAAATGTGAGAAGATTTAGCTGCTGAAACCGTGGCATGAACAGGGAAAATTCAAACTCTGTGCGTGTCTATGATAACTTAAAACGACAAATAAAATCAGAATGTGATCAATCTTTTAGAAAAATCTTGTCAAGCATATACAATCTGTTAATCACCCTGATTTCTGACCCTCACTTTTATAGCTATAACCTTTTCATTTTACATTGATGTAGCAGTATGAGGCCCTCTTCTCGTGCATGCTCTTTTATGCAAGATTTCAAGGGTTACACATACCTCAATGTCTAGTTTGTATTATAAGGGAAATAGCAGAAAACAGAAGCACGTTTGTTACGTGTTTCAATTTCAGTTAATAGAAAGCATTTACTACACATGGAAACATTCTGCAATTGCTTAGTACACTTTGTGCACCATTTCTCACAGTTTTGAAGATCTCTGCTTGCACTCATTGAATTTTAACCTTCGTTTTCTTTCAGAGAATGAAAATCTGTCGTTGCCATGTGAGGATCACCCACAGCTCTGAAATCAGTACTGTGCTTATGTGTGTCCATCACTCGACCAGAACACACCAGACAATAAAGGTTTTCATTCAATAACTAAAAGCAGATATACTGTATATTGACAAAAACTGATACACACAGTATATTAAAGAAATGTATTAGATTTTAGTATACAGTGAACACTTTATCTGCTTAAATTGAAAACAAACTTTTAATGCATTTCCTGGCCTAATGTACAGGTTGTAACAGGAAGATACCAACTATATTTCATATTTTATGTGACAGTATTTAACACACTTGATTTTAATAACCTAAACTACCTAAAATGTTTTAAGTCCAGAGATTACTACATTAACAAATGTACTCTAATTACACTATAAGCATATCTTAATTATTTCCAAAATGTAAAGCTAATAATTTATTTAATGATTTGTCTATAAAATAGATAAAAAAATTTATATTTCTAGTACTAAACTGATTGGTAACATTCATTCACTCTCCATCCAATATCTATGGCACAGGTTTCCAAATTTTGATTATGTGCATGTTGTGTAAGTTAATTTAATTGATGTAATTTAAAGATAAGTTAACATACTTCACTATAAATCACACAGAATATAATGGTTTATCTAAGTTTTCTGAATCAACCATTACACATGCTCAAATCTGTGCAATTTTTTTGAATTGTTAGAATTGCTTTCATAAATAACCATTAAACAATCTGAAGCATAAAATATTGATCATCCATTTAAAATGATCAGATTTTGTGGCCAACTTTCATTCCTGAGGTAAACATTTTAAAATAAATCTTGATTATAATGGACTTTAAACTGTGATTAGAGGTTTGCAAAAAGGTTTGTTTCAACTGAAACTGCAATGGCACGTTGTTAACACCAGTGATGATTAAGAGTTTAAATCATGTGCATACAAACACGACACCTTCTCTGGACAACTCAGCCCTTCTAGGTTTTTTCAAGAAAACAAATAACACGTTTTCAAAAATAATTAACAAAAAAGAAGGACAAAAAAATTGGTTCAAAATGATTACATAATAATTATACGTAATTATTCTAGTTTGAATATATATGTATTTGTTTACAAGCAAAAGGACATAGTAATTTATACAATCTTAATATGTATATTCTATACCCATATCAAACATGAACATGCAAAGTATCAGTTATTGATTCGTAATATAATAAAGGAAAATGCAATATCACATGGCAAAAAAAAAAAGATTACAAAATATTAACGGCGCTTGCAAATACTTTTTTAATATATAAAAGAAAAAAAAATTAGTCCAGCCTGTGCTATGTAGAAAAAAAACCGAAGTGTGCAAATTAAGTAATTCCTCTACCTGCATGTTTATTGCCAATAACTTTATGAATGAAACATTAATCCGAAATTCTGTGTAGATTTAGTTTAAATTCACAGTTAGAAGTACAACATATTTCATTTAACATACAACACATTTACATAATACTGTAGCATAACAATCATTATGTTTACAGTGTAGGTAACATTTTCAAAATACAATTCCATTTTGTAGTCTGCCAGTAAAATAAGAGAAAGGCTAGCATTGATAAAAATTGTATGTGATGCAGACTGTGGACCCCTGTAGATATTTGGCCACTCAGCTGAGAAGAGGTGAAAATTTGTAGGTAGTAAGCACAAACAAAGTTACTGACTACTCTGGAAACTACTTCCAAAAATAAACTGACTTTAATAGAAAAAAAAACAGGGGGTTAAGCTGTACAGTATTTATCTGGAAACACACAAAAAATATATATCCCTGGGGAGTTTGTATTTAATATACTAATCAAAGTATTGTATCCTGATGAAATGACTATATTTGTAAAGGTCATATGTGACGTGCATTGTGTATGTGGTAAATTATTAAATCTGTTCTAAGCTAGAAACAATGGTAACAGCTTGTTTTAATTGCATAAATTTGTTTTATCTGAATAAAAGTATATATTAAAAAAATGCACTATAAATGTAATAAATAAAGAAGATGCTCTTAAAGTTCATAATTAGTCTTAATTACATTTGTTCTGGTTTTCTTTTATTACAAACGCAGTCTGGTACACTGTTCGCTTGCTACGAAATGAACTGTTTCAGTTCATAAAGCAGCTAACAAAATAATTTTATTGATAAACTCAGTGGCACAATCTAATAGAATTTAAAACCCATTGTTTTTGTTGCAAAAAAAAATATAATGCGTGTCAACCAAAGTTAAACTAAATGAAGAAAATTCATCTGTTTACAAAAATGAAATATATTTTTTAACAAATATAGGTCAATAGATTTTTTGCTCAAATATTATTGATACAAGTTTTTTTTTTACACTGATTAATAACATTAAATTTAAAAAAAAGTATATACTTTTCAATGGAAATTAAAACTGTTTAAGCTCTAAAGCTTTGCAATTTATAAAAATAATCCAATGAAATATGTATTAAGAACATATGATTTTTTTCTTAGAATTCAAAATAAATTAGAACATTTGAACTAAAATAAATGATATATTTTAATAACTAGTTTTGCTTAATTTTGAATAGTTACATGTACTATACAAAGAAAATAGGCTGCTGAAAAAACGGTTACAGAATTCTCTTATAATAGTCACATAGACGTTATAAGGTTATGTAAACTTGGTTAACGTATAAATATATTGGTAAACAGTCATCAACTGCAAAAACTAATACAAGCACGCTGAAATATTTCAATGCGTAAAAGTTCCAATGCGTAAAATTGTAACAAGCCAGAATATCTACACAGTTCCTGTTTATGATTAGAATTTAATAAATACAAATATGAATATTTTTATTTTTTTCACATGATCATCTAATTTAGCCCAAATTCACATGCCTTTTACCTACTAGCATCAGGATTAGTTAATAAATTCCTCCCGTACACAGATGTTAGAGTGACCCCCTCTGCTCAGTCACTAAACTGCACGGCAAACTCAACAGAATTAGCTCTGCTTTACAACCAAATATCAATGAAAAATCATGCATTTTTTTATCAGACCATTTTAGTTATGTGCTCTTACTTTTATATGCACACGAGTGGCATGTAATACATGAACAAGGAATATTGTGTAAGAATTAGTACAGAATTTATACATAAAAATTCTAACATTTTTAGGTCTAATATGAAAGACACATTGGACCTAATATTGTAGTTTTTTCTAATGTTTGATAGGAAATAGCTTTTATATCACAATCTTATTTGTTACTTATTCCCACTTTATTTCTATATCTTATTTGATGCTTATTCCCACACTCCTATTTGTTATGTCCCCACTTTAATAATAAATAGATGCATTTCTGTGAATATTCAGCAAATAGAGATCATTTTTCACCTTTTTTATTATTAAAATAAAAAAGACAACTTTTATATATTGTGTTTTATAAGCCTATTATTATTCCAATGAACTATTCACCATAAAGCATCATACATTCAGTTTCTCTCTTTAAGTGCTGTTTTTATAGCCCACTGCTCTGGAAAGTACATTTACAAGATTATAAAAACATTTTTATTTGGAATGTTTCCATAAAATGTAAATCGGATGACAATTTCTGCATAGAGCTTCCTGCAGGAGTGCTGCCAAGGTCAAGTTTTTCTTGCTTTTGTTCCACTTAAAGTGACTAATCTATAAGGTTATTTCTGTGGTTGACAAATAACAGGAGTTTTAGGACTCCTTCACACAGATTGTTCTTCAGTACTTAAAAAAACAACAAGAAACATTTTGAAAATTTTTAATGGCATTTTTCGTGGTGTTTTTATTGACATTTTGCACATTTTTTTCTGCCAATTTTGATGTTCTCTATAGAAGGTGATGGGAAAATAAACACAACAAAAAACACACACAAATTGCTGTGCTTGTAGGTTGTTCTATAAACTGCTGTGGACTTTAAAGCAACAGCATTTTACCTAAAAAGGCACTGAAAAATGCCAATGAAAATACCCCAAAAATACCTAAAAAGACTGTGTGTAAATCCAACCTTACTATATAGAAGCTGATTTTATGAACCCAATTTGGGCAATTTATCTTTTCCTGTTCCAACAAACAATGGTCGACATATTTATCAATGTATTTCTGACACGTTTTGTCATAAATTGCACCTAAAATTAGTACAACTTTGGTGCAAACAGTGGTAGAAAATGGACATGGTCACGATTGAGGGGTGGTCTTCATTGTTAAGGCAAACATATTAAGTTAAAAGCCATAAAATGATGCATTTTAAGTCATACGTTTATTTTCTGCCAGACAGTCCTAAATGTGCCTTATTTATTAAGAGTCGTGCGTTTAAATAAATTTGTTGTAAACCACTCTGTTTGCTTTCTTTTTTGGAGACTAGTGTATGAAACCCCAACGTTAACATGTGGGCCAATAAGTTTGTGGCCAATGTTAGCATTAAAGACAACGTAGTCAGTGTCTTCTAGTGTCAAACTGTTAGTTCTCACTCGTAAAGTGTAACATTTTGCAAGGTCTAAGGATGTCATCAGTAGCTTCTTTATATTGATAACTACCACATTAGGCTATGTTCACATAGCCTTTCCCCTTATAGGAAAGCATAGCCTGCTGGGATTTCCTATATAGATGGCCACCACAAAAAAAAAAAAAAAAACTTTTTTCCCCCTTAACATTTGAACATTCATCAGAGCATTCTGTTTAGTGGCATAAAGTAATACACCGAATATATACTTTGGTGGAAGGTTTTAGACATGATATGAACACATCTAGTTTTATTCCATAACACATTTCAGATGGTTCTTTTGCTCCACATAGTAGTTTTTATGGTATTAACGGGCCTGCAACTGTATGAATTTTTGAAGTCACCATATTGAAAGTAAAGTAAGGCAGTAATGATAACAATGGATATATTTGAACTATGTTATATCCTTGTCAAAACACTATCAATTCAACATCAACAATTCTTAAAAAGCCAAATGTCTATTCACTTTTTACTGCGATTTTCTAGTACACATCAATTAATACCTATTTAAATCAAAGTGTGCAAAAATGGAAGCTAGACCTTTGTATCTTTAATTTTGCATATATGCAATTTAACAAAATACATAGAGAGGCAGACCTTTTACATGCAACTTCAAATCTCCAAGCTTGGATTGCAATATTTTGCTATAAGTAAATGTTTGCACATAAATTAAAAGTTGTGCAGGACAAAAATAATACAATATATATTTGGCAATACTGTGCACCAGTTCTGCTATGCTTGATACTCATCTGACTATAAGGCTACGTCTACATGGCAGAATTAAAATACCGTCGTCTGCATGTATGGACTTAGGTGAATAAAATCACTTTATTTTGCATCTTTTGGTAGTGCTGCTCTTTTTTGATTTTTTTCATAGTTTGGAGGATTTGGCTCATACTTCTTGAGCTTTGCACACCATCACTTTTCATGTTTTTTGGCTGTGCTATATCCTTTGCCTTTTTTTCTGACCGTCGTCTTCTGTTACAGAATCCGACCAGTATTTAACAATCTATTTTCGTTTTTAATTTTGTGGCCGGTTTGCAGCGGGCTCACATTAAAGAGTACAATAATCTGCCGTTTTGCAGTGGATTATAGAACACGTTCTAAGTTTTTCTTTTTTACTGGATTTCGGATTTGCAATCCTGACCTCAGAAAATCCGAGCTGTGTAGACTACAGCTCTGATTTTCTATTGGTCTGTGGAGATGATTAACAGTTGGATTTTTTGCGGATTCTAAAATCTGAATCTGCATAAAATCCGACTGTAAACCAGTGCCATGTAGACGTAGCCTTGGAATCAATACTGGTGTATGGAGTTATCCTCAGTTTTGGTCAGGAAACTGTAACATAATATCCATCTATATGACGGGTCTGTTAGCCATTTATAGCACCAGAAACCAATTATTGTTTAATGATAAAATCTCTTCCACTCAATATTCTAAATAGAGAGAGAAAATCTTGATAAGGGAAATTAGAAAAAGTACACGTTAGCAAGGCAATATTTAAATCTTAGAACGCCACATATGGATTTCATTCCCCCTATGTTAAGTTCAAAAAATAAGGAGAACTTCAGTAAACAAGGGTATAAACCGAGTCTGAAAATCTATCAAAAGATAATATTTTGTGAAGACTGGCCGCAACACTGACACAGCAAACCCATTGTACTTTTGTTTTGCTATATACAGCTGTGTTTTCACAGATGCAAAGCCATGTGCCTTCTCCAAAAGATGCAGCCTTCCTTCAGATGTGACTGCAGATCAAAGCATCAATTTCAGAAATACAACATGCCTGTGGAAGTTACATTTTTGTAGTCGCTAAGAAACCAGTATTCCATCTGCTGGCCTTATGTACTAGTCCTCAGGTTTATCAACACCAGGGACAAAGTCAAAACTAAGATTAATTGGGTTTACATTAGGTGCCCACAGTAAGAAATAATTCATGAAAACTGGTTTCTTAAAAAAGTTCCAAACCTGTAAATACTCTAATGGCCTCTGTATCACAACTGTGTAAATAAAGACCTAAAGCCAGACAGGCTATCAACATCAGACTGGTAGAGGTCTGACTTCCAGCAACCCCACTGATAAGCTGGTTAAAGGATGTGGCACTCTGAGGAGCACTGTGTCACCTTCATAGTTCTGATAGCGACTGTGCCTGTGCTCAATCTCATCTGCTCAACTAGGAGTGAGTTGCTGTACCAGGTACAGTTGCCCCAAATTGTACGGCACTATGCCTGGTAAACAATAAACGGGATGTGGTGTCTCCCCTTCAGTCAATTGTCAATGGTTGCGGGGTTTTGGACCCTCACCAATATGATACTGATGTCCATCAATATCCAAGTCTTTAGATTACCTTCACCTTTATATTTTGCCCTGTGCAAACAGAAAAAAACCTAAGTGGGAGGGTAGCTGAAAGGGTTCCAGGAGTTGGAATAGGCTATCAGTATCAAAGAATGCACTGTTCATGCAGTTTTTGAGGCATTTTTTTTTCAGCACAACATGTAAAGGCACCTGTGTTTTTTAAGATGCATTTTTTTCTGGTGTGTTTTTTCAATCAAAAGTCATGTTATCCATCACGATTTGTAATGTGGAAAAAAGCAAAAAAAAAATCCACAAAGAAAACGCAATACACGTTCCCATATGTGGTTTTGCAGTACAAAAATACAAAACGAAGGAGTTTTATACAAAGAAAAATCACACAAAATAAAAAAAAATATAAAAAATGCCATACCTACAGTGTGTCGTGTTTGGAACAAACAAAACGAAGGAGGTTTATAAGAAGAAAAATCACAAAAAATAAAAACAAATACAAAAAATGCCATACCTACAGTGTGCTATGTTTGGAAAAAACTGCCACTGACCATGAAAAGGAAAACGGCAAAAACAAAAATTGCCATTAAAAAAAAAGCCATTTATGTAGTGGGTTTTATATTTCCATTTTGACTTCCAATTAAAGATCTGGTCACTTCAGTTTTATGCCCTAAGGAAAAAAAAACCCTGCGACATTGGAAACCACCCTTTAAGAGAGTATCAGTGTTATACACTGAGCTAATATAAAATTGTCATGTCTTGCTTAAGAGAGGTTGTTGAGTCTGTCAAAGTTATGGTTCAATGGAGACAGGATGGGGAAAACACAAAAAAAACACAAAAAAATAAGTCATACTCTCTTGTTTCCCCACTGCTGCTGCTCTGAAGCTGACACACAGGAGAAGCTCACACTGTATTTATTCAATATAGAGCACAAACCTCTCGTGTGTTGGGACAAGCACCAGGAAGCAAAGAGGAGCAGAACCTGGAGACATCTGAGCAGCAGCAGCGGCAGGGGAGGACTACCAAGACATATGGACTAATTTTTCTATTTTTTCTTCATCGTGGCCCCAGCTACCTATAATCTGAACAACACACCTTATAGTATGTAGCCAGATGATACAAGCACAAGCTAGAAGACTAACAAACAGATTTATACATTGATCACACTTTTATTTATACCAGTTATTGAAATAAAAAATGCAGAAAACTATTGTGCTACAAGACATTTGCTGCTTAGGCTATGGCCACATGTCAAGTTTTAGAATCCAACCAATATTTTAGAATCCAGCCTTTTGGATAATTTTGGGGGACGGTTCTGTCCACGGTCTGTGGATTTGGCTGCCCCCCTTCACCACTGACTAGCACAATATCTGCCCGAAAACCATCTGGGCGGAAAGTAGGGCATGTTCTGAGTTTTTCTCAGAACATGGTGTTTCTATAAAAGTCTATGGGGATGGTTGCTTGTCGGTTTTCAGGCGCTTTCCAAATCCACAAACCATCTGAAAACCCATGTCATGTAGACTTAGCCTTACAGTAAAATGTATCAATCAGAAGTTATATCTACAATAAAGAACCTTCAGAAATCATGAATGTTCATCTAATCTTACAGCAAAATAGCATTTGACAGAGGATCACTGTCTATGGGGCAAGCCTGATAATGGTGTTGTTGGTGAACATTAGGATCCAACATGATAAACATGCAGTCACGTCAGCTCCCAAAAAGATATACAGTGCCAATAAGGGTCTATCAGTCCCACATTCCTCCACTTTACTCAAGTACCATGAATGTACAAAGTAATTTTAATAAGGAAATCAGATTGATCACCATCACTCTTAATCCTCGGACCACAGTGTACCACTAGGACTATGCTACAAAATAAGCATATACATCTATGTTCAACTACAGTGATCAGCTGATGGGGGGAGGGTTCTCGATAAGAAAAAAACCTTTGCCTTTAAACCAAACATTCCCTGCAACAAGAGATGAGGAACATCAGTTAAAATATTTAAGTCCTCAATAGCCTATTCTGCCTGCATTAAGAGTATGTTCACATGACCAATTTGAACAGGGAACTTGATGCAATCCACTTACAATTGCTATAAATGAGAAATCTGTTTGTCAGTACAGACAACATGGAATTCCTGAAGTGGACATAAAATCATGTCATGAAAAAAAGGGGTGACTTGTCACTTAACTGATCCAGAATCTGCTCAGATTGAACACCAGATAGCCAGAACACAGACTATCAATATCTGTGTCCACTGGATTGGGGCTAATCCTAATAAAAAAAAGCAGCAAGTTCTGCTGCTATATTCTACACTTCGTGTCTAAAATCCACAAGGAAATGTGCGTTTTTTGGAGGCAGATTCCATGTAGTTTTGGCGTCAGATTTTCCGCAACGCCTTATGAACGCCTTATGAACAGGACAGTGAGCATCCAACCTTTTCTTGTTCAAAAGCTACTTACAGATATTCTAAGTACTGTTTAGAAAACTCATTTTATACACCACATCAGGGAAACAGAAAAGAAACAGTTTTCATGTTAAAAGATCTTCATCTACTGGCCAGAGTGTATAATAGTTACAAAGAGTGTCTTCCTATAGAGAACTTGTCCTGTCCTGCACTATACAGACAACCAATTGATAATAATGGGTTCCTGGGATACAGGGAAAGTAAACACCCAATACAAGATTTCCCATAGGTTATAACTGGGTCATTTCGGGTCCCAGCACTGGCACACTTTGCGATATGTTCATTGCCAATGGAATTTTCTAACAACTAGGGATTGCCAATAGCAGTTCAGTTCAAGTTATTAACCCTGACCTACAAGAATCTCCATATTCTGTCCCCCCATACATCTCTGCCTTAACCTCCAGATACCTCCCCTCACACAATCTACGCTCCTCACAGGATCTTCTTCTCTGCTCTCCTCATGTCCCCACACAACTGTCTCCAAGATTTCTCTCGTGCTTCCCCCATATTCTAGAACTCATTAGCCCAACACATCAGACTCTCCCCCTCTTTCACTAGCCTCAAAAGCAACCTGAAAACCCATCTCTTCAGGATTGCCTATAATTTACAATAACCCCTTTACAGCTACTCCACCCACCAAATATGTCTGCCCCTCACCTTCTGTCTTTTTCTCCCTTCCTTGCAGATTGTAAGCCTTCGCAGGCAGGGTCTTCTTTCCCTCTGAACCAGTTGTTCGTCATTTAGTGTTGCCATTGTACTTTGGTCATATTATGTATAAACCCTTTTGAACATACAGTGCCCTAGAATTAATTGCGCTTTACAATAAATAATAAAAATAATAGCAGCAGACAACAGCTTTAGGTACAAGATGTGTTCCAACTATAAAAAAATAACTTATCACTAGCAAAGGCCTTCATTTCACAATCTGAAGTTATTCATTCTAAGGGTCCATCTACATGGCAAGCATTTCCAGTCAGAAATCCACACAAATTTGGATTTTAAAAACAGTCAAAATCTGACTGTGATACCATCCCCATAGACCTCAATTGATAATCCGAGTTGTAATCCACACAACTCAGATTTTTCTGAGTTCAGATTTCAAAACCGTCTTTTTTTCCAAAAAACTTGGAACCTGTTCAATAATCCAACTTTACGAAACGGTAATATATCACTAGGATAAGCCATTATTTCATTATCTTTGGTAATCCGTGCTCTTTCTAAAAACTATTCATTGTCCTGAGTGGAGATCACCTTCAAATAATAAATGTATTGCATCTATATGAAATGATTATAGATCACTAGCATAGTCTATCATTTCGTGCCCTGTGGTAATTCACTCTCTTTCTGACAACTAATCATAGTCCAGAGTGGAGATCACATTCAAATAATAAATGTACTCCAACTTTAAGAAATGATAATAGATCATTAGAACGAATGATCATTCCACGGTATCTGGTAATCCACTTTCTTAGATAATAGATCACTAGGACAGGCCATCATTTTATAATCTATAGTAACCCACTCTTTCCAACAACACTTAATTGCCAAAGGTAGAGATCACCTTCCGAGTAATATATGTACTCCAAATTTAAGAAATGATAATATATGAGTAGGATAGTCCATCATTTCATGATCTGTGGTGATCCACTCTCTTTCTAACAACTAGGCATAGTCCAAAGTGAAAAATATCTTCAATTAATACATTTATTCCAAGAAATGATAACCTATCACTAGCATGGGCCATCATTTCACAATCCGTGATAATCCACTCTGTGACACATGCTGATCACCTGAACAAAGAAGCAGGGGTCCCTTCAGCAATTCCATTGTACAGTGGCACTCCACCACACAGGAAACTGCAACATAGCAACTAAGATCTGTTAGGATCTGTTAGAAAACACATTTCCTTTGCTGGATGCTGATGCCTGTATTTGAAATCCTTTCTGATTATAAGAATAGTGTGGTGCACAAATGTTTCAGGAGTCTGAGGAAGTACGCTATGTGGGCGCAAGAAACATGCAGCTCTTTCTTTCATATCCACGTTTTTAATAAAAAATTGCCACATATTTATTGGGCTTACACCCTGGTGTCATATGTATTCTTTAAGAATTATTAAATAGGTTGAAGCGCTGCCCTTTTCCCCAAAAATTTGGATTATTCCTATTTCTATACATTTCGGACTTGCAGTGGAGTGGTGGAGTACGGACCCCCTGTGGGCAGAAATGTGGATGCTCAACCCTTTCTTTACCTGGCACTTTATAGTGTCTTATACCACAGGGAGTACAACCACTAAGGGTGAGCAATACCTTTATTTGTGCTTATCTGCAATTTTTTGGCCGTTATTATACAAGGTGCGCTTTGTCCTGCATTGTTTTTCAGCAACTCCATATCCTACATAAAACACATATGAGTGTATCATCATTGTTGTAAAACCTGAAGCAGCTATAGTGAAAGTGTCGCTCAATACTGTAATTATAGAAATCGAATAAAATCTACAAACATCTAATCATAGAATATAACAAATGAACCATACAAACATGTGACATAGCTATAGTCTTTTGCTGACGTATAAACATATCCTACAATGCTTTATGTAGTATGTGTTATAGGATCTTAATCTAGGAGGTCCAGGTTAATTGCCAGGAATATGGTTCTCACCCAAGAGTAAGTTTTCTTGCAACTCTGCTGGTGCACACAATATGGGAAGTCTTGTGTCCAACCCTGACTTATTGGTTGGGTAACAGCTGTTTAAAGTGACAGTGACATATGAAAAAAATTAAAATACTAGTCTGTTAAAAGCATTTGCAAGGCTGCACTGCATCACGTACATAGGCTTTAGGTGTTATTCAGGTAGACTTGTGTATTTCATCACATCACTATTCTTTATATCCAAAGCTGACCATCACAATGCAAACAGGCCAGGACATAACTAAAGTACACAAGGTGATTAAAACAGCGTTTACATCCAAACTGTATACAAACAGCTCATTCTCTATAAAGTTCTATGTGCTAAAGCAATAAGGACTGTGTCTGCTGTGTGATATCTGATGTTAGTTTTTCATGCAAGTCTGCCAACTATTTGATAAATGCAGAATTTGCTAAAATAAACATGTTCTCTATTTACTCTGGCCACGGGTAAAATATGTGAAAACCCATGGGGAACGAGAGATACAGTTTCATTCTTTCATTATATTGTGAGTAAGTCTGCCCCGGGGCTATTAAAAATAAAATCAGTGCACTGTTATCATTAGAGATAAAACAGCATCAAAGCTTGCTGGAAAGGACCAAGAACATTTTCAAGGACTTTGCTTCTAGTTTTCATCAGCTCCAGTCATGAATTAAGGCATGTGTGCCATCTAGTGATGCATTGGAAGACTGCACTTAGTGAGCCGAACTTACACAAAGTACATTTCTAGCAAAATATGTAAGTCACCTTCAATTTAGCCTTATTGGAAAATAAGATTAGAAAATTGGCATTAGGTATTCAACGCCCCGAGTCAATGGCAAGCTTCAAACAAGAGCAGGTGTAGTTTTGCAAATTGGGTCATTTACAATTGGCTGCAGATTCCCATCATCTAGGGTTATGCTTTTTTCATATATAGCAGTACAGTGGCCTTCCAAACAAAAATGAACAGATGGTAATTTATTCAACTACTTCCTGTTTAATTAAAGCAGCTGTCCCATTGCCTGTGCTTTCACTTCACGTCCGTATTTGAATTTAAAGAGTTGGTAGTGCCAAAGCTAATCTACATTACTGGCAGATTGGAAGGTACACTTCAAACTACAGATAAATATTACCATGCCACAAAATGGCCAACTACTGTTACTGCACCCTGCTGGTAAATGTTGGCTGCGACTGTGAAAGAAGACAGAGGGGTTTTAGACAATCTTCACAAATAAAAAGAATGCAAACAGCAACGTCATAGTAAATGTCTGTGTTCTGACACTTTTCCAGGCGTGCACACACTGAAGAGAATAATCAACATAATTCACCAATTATTCTCCACACAATGGAGAGCCGCCTTAGAAACAGTTTGCCAGCTTCATCCCAGTTCTACTTCAAAGTGCTGAACAAGCTAGGAAGACAAATGCAGAATGCAAAAAAAGAAGTGTATGCTGTAATTGGCTCATTAGTCAATCTAGGCTGTAGCATGAACCAGTACGAGTTTTCAGATGTGTGAATTATCAACACATTCCACTTGGGCTCACTGGAGTTCACAGGGGGGGCTTACACAGCTAAAACCACCCCCCTTGTAGCCCCTTCAGTACTGTACAGCCTGCCCTGCCTGTCCTAGCACCAGCAGATAAGTCACTTGCTGACGATTACCACTGTTAGCACAGCAGCACTAGGACAAGGAGAGCGATGTGACCGACACTGATCAGGTAGAAAGGAACCATGAACATCAGCAGAGTAGACACATTGCTAGAACAAGCCAATCGCTTTAGGCTGGCAGCTTACAAAATGCTGGCGCAATGCAGTGATGGAGAGCAGATACTGCAGACCTCAACAGGGTTAGGAATTTCTTTGAATATTTTAGGCACTAAATGATGTACTACTACAATATTATAGGGACTATGGGGCAATGCTACTGAGCAGTAAAGAAGGTACCCCCTTAAAGGGGTCTTATCCATTTCACATCAATAGGTGTGGGCACGCTTGGCTATACTTGGATCTCCCATTTAAAAGAATAGTAGAGTTCTGACCACTTCTGGGTTCTTAAAGGGAACTTGTCACATATGTTATGCCAACCTTGTGAGGGCAGCACAAGCTAGTGTCAGACCTGCTGTTCCCAGAGCTGTGTCCCTTTTTCTGTAAGATGCTGTAGTTTTAGAGGATTTACCCCTCAAATCTTATTCATGAGCGGGTGTTAGCCCGCCCACCAAAGGCTGGCCCCGCCCACTGACAGATATTCACATGTTTCTACCTATTCAAAGTAATAGGTTTATCAGTTAAGGTGGGCGGGGATAGCCTCAGGTGGGCGGGGTTTGAAAAAAACCTGACTCTTTGAATAACTCTTCTGGCTGAAAACTGCAGATTTGAGCATTAAATACACAAACTCCAGTATCTTACTGAATAAGGGACACAACGCTGGAAACAGCAGGTCTGTCACTAGCTTGTGCTGTGCTCAGCAAGGGGGGCATAAACCATGTGACAGGTTCTCTTTAACAGAGACTTCTGTTCTCAAGATAGTTACTTGTCCCACCTCTATGCCATAAATGTGCGAGATGAGACAGCCCCTTTTAGGGACACTGCTACAAAATGTAGAACATTAAAGGGGTTAATGGGGTAACTGAAGACTTTCCAAATATATCAGTCATTTGAATTTATCTCAGTCAAGAGATTTTATCTGCTCTGAGTGTACACAGGTTTCTATATTTACCTGGCCATAATCTCCCTTATTGATTAGAGCAGGGAGTGATGTCACCATGGTCAGAGCTAACTCAGAGGAGAAGTCCTTATCTCAAACTTTTGTTTATAGATAGGCAATTGTTTCATGCCTCAGAGCAAGTGTTGCTTTGATTTATGAAGACAATTATCCTGCACTGGTCTTTGTAATGTCTCAGCTAGTTAGAGAAGCTAGATATGTTACTCACTGCTATAGAACCACACAGCCTGAGGAGGCAGAATGAGTGAAAAGATGGCTGTGACTGTGAAACTGCATGGTGAGAAGACCTATGTAAGGGAACCCCTGTACTTTGTGGAGTATTATGTGGATCACTAGCACTGCAGGTGGCACAATTTCCATGTGGGAGACTATTATTACCTGAGTCACCAGTAAGACCTCAGGCAATATTTGGCCACATTTATTGTTTGGGAAACTAAGTGCAGCATTCTTACAGGTCTTAAAAAAAGGTTAGACACCATCACGGTCTGAGAAAATATTTGGCAGCTATTCTTGTTTGGGGCACTATAATCATTACAAATACTAAGTGGAGTGGGCTCCAGTACCATCTGATGCACTATTAGAGGCATTAATACTGTTTGGGCCACTACTTACTGTACAGGATGCTGTCTGGGTGCTACAACTACAACCCTATGATAAGCACAATATTGTCTACACATTATGTGAGGTACTGCAGAATCAAGGAGCCAAAGATGCCTGGGCAGCAAACTGCAGAAACAAGCAGGCATCTTCATGGAGCTTTAAACTGGATAGAGATGTATTAGTAAAGACAAAAACCCCAAAATATGTCACTAGTAAGTCATTATATTTAACTGGATTGTATTGACTTGCACAATCTGCAGAGCACCTGTATCTACAACTAGAAGGTAGTAATTTTTAGTCTTTCTATAGTTATAGTTGGTGACTCTGCTGACGTAATGAGGGATTTACAAACTCTCTAAAAGGAGTTGTCCTAGTCTTGCATTATGTTAAATCAAGGCCGTTCCTATGGGTGGGCAAGGCGAGCTGTCACCTGGGGCGCTACAGTGACAGTCACAAGGTTTTAGCCTACTTCTGCTTCCTGTTAGACTTCTGCTGGGTAACCTGAAGTACTACAGTACAGTGGTAAGCTCAGAAACATTCCAAGCAAGCTCGATCCCCATCAACTGTAAAGGCAATGTTAAAAGGCTTATAAGGGGCCCCGTTATTTTTTCGGTCCGAAATTTACGCGCGAAGTGTGCCAATTGGGCCCCCAAACGGCCCTTCATTACGGTAATTCACAGTTCTCATAGAGAACTTGGATTAGTCTTTCTCCCCGCCGGGAAGCCCCTGGGCGGGGAGATTTTTGAATGTCACTTTCTAGGGGTTTTAACGCGCCGCTAGCAGTGTTTGTCTATGGGCCGGCGAAGTGCCGGCCCCTGCTTACCCCCGCGCCCCCCCCCCCGTCCACCGGCGTAATTCGGGGCGTAATTAATCCGCAATTAAGCCGTGTGAACATAGCCTAAGTGATCTGTGAGAGCCTAAAGTGTACTGCCATATCAAGGCCTACCTCCATCGTCGGCCCTGGTTATTTAGTCGCCCTGCTGCGGCCATTCCCAGTCTCTTCCTGTGATCAAACACTTAGCCCCGGTTCACACGGCTTTTCAACCCGGAATTGGGGCCCGGATTGCGCTTGCTTTTCGGTTGTTAAATAGGGGCGGGGGCGCGGCCCGCCGGCCCATAGACATCCATTACCACGGGCGGTATTGCGCCTGGATAATGTGCATGTCACTTTCTCCCCGCCCGGCGGATTCGCCGAGCGGGTAGGAGCGACGGAATCCACTGTTCTCTATGAGAACTGTGGATTACCGTAATTACTGCGACGGATTGGCGCCGTATTGAAGCGCAAATCGGGAGCGCAGTACGGCGCCAATCCGCACCGAAATAAGCCGTGTGAACGTGGCCTTACTGGAACATTATGGGTTCCTCCCGGCGCCAAAGATACCTGAACTTTCGGGGCTACTCCCAGCCAGAGATACGGCCTATATTTAAAAATGCAGCTAAGGGGAATAGTAAACACTTTATACCAGCTACCAGGCTGCTTCCTCACAACTTCACTGCAGCCTAAGGAAGTGTAGGACCCATTTCTCCAGTGTCCATGGGGGAAAAAATAAGCCCTACTCTGAAAATAAGCCCTAGATGTTTTTTGGGGAAAAAATTAATGACACCTGTCTTGTTTTTTGGAGAAACACAATATATACGAATAGTACTTGACAATTACGCAAATTAGGAATTTCAGACCATATCAACCACCCATTTTAAAGGGAAACCCCAAAAATATTTTTAGTCAATCTATTTTACAGTTTCTTTTTTTCCCCGGGGGCACTTCCCTTTTTTAGAGTTTTTTTGGGTTCAGAGGGAACTGTAAAGGCCCCGCAGAGGAGATCCGGGATTGCAGGCTTACATAAAAAAATTTTAACATGTTTAATATTTTGCAAAATGAGTAAAATTTTTTTTAAAGAATCGAACAAAAAGTCAGTAAAATTTATTATAATAACTATAATATTCCCATATTTTTTTATTCATTGGGAGAAATTGTTGTCAGCAAGTTTGATGTCAGATTGCTGCCAAAGCACTTTTAATAATACCTGTCAATTTGCGCTTGCAAATAGAAGAACAAGAAAAATGTATGCTTCTATCCGAAGGTTTTGTGCACAAAATGGTTATACATTATAAAGCCACCCAGAGAAGTCTAGGGGCCCTTACTGCACCGCCATATGCAAACAGACAAAGGCTTCTTTTTTAAAAAAAACGGGAAAAATTCATAGGGAAATTTGTGGGGAAAAAAAAAGGGGAAAAAAAAATAAAAAAAAAATCAGGACATGTTTTATAACATACCATATTACCAAGATATTCTAATGTGTTTTTAGGGGTTTTTAAGGCCATTTTTGGCCCCAATAGAGCAGAAGAGAAACTTTTAGGGGATTAAAAAGTTTTGGGAACGGTTCATTTGGGGGTCTTTTAATTTTTAAAAATAGTCCCTTCCCCCTGGCTGGGTGAAGCCCAATTAAGCAACTATTTCTAAGTGCATGGGTTTTAAAAGGGTTGTTCTCACTACAAAGATTAGTTTTAAACCCTTGAAGAGAATGCTAAATGAAGTTTTTTCCAAATATATTGCTCTGACTTTTTTTTTTTTTTTATTTTTGGGAGCTACAAATGAATTTTTTTAAACCCTTTCCCAGGGCTCTCCCAAAAAAAAAAAAAAAAAAATTTTCTAGTTAGGGGGCTTTTTCTCCCTGTGTTTTTTTATTGTTTGCGGGAGTGATGTTTATCCCCAAAAGGTTGGGGCACAGGAAAAATGCCAGCCTTGGGTTATCTGATCCCTTTTAACAAAATACACTAATTTTATTGTTTACTTTAGCTCTGAAATTGTTTTGGCCCCGGTGGGGAGATTTTTTCTAATCTAGACTATTAAGCAGTAGTCTGAATACACTGAGCTTATATAAATAATTACCCACAGGGGTGGGCTAGGAATTGACAGGTTTATTAATGAAAAAAATGGGTGCTTCACTCTATGAAACCCGTTTGGGGAGAAAACCCCCTTTTAAATTTTTTTTTTTTTTTTTTTATTCAATGCCAAATATGCCCCCAAAAAAATTTGAGTGTAAAGGCAATACAGCTCTAACAAACATGGGAATTGTGTTTTCTTTTATTAAAATAAAAAAAAAAAAAAAAAAAAAAAAAAAAAAAGCTTACGGACATTCTTTTAAAACACTGATTTGTTTGGGTTCTGCTTAGGATTTCCACAGTGTTTGGTGGTGTTTCCGTGAATATAGTGTGTTTTGGGGTTTTTCCCGTGCTCATTCCCATTCTCTCGTTGCCCCCCCAAACCCTTTTGCGAGTGACCTGACCACGTTCTGCCTTCCGCCAGCCCTGACCTTACCGCCTGTCCGTTGACTATGTCTCTAGCCTGCTTTCACTGTACCACAACTGCACCTTTGCTGTAACAGTGATTGACCACGTCAGGGGTAACAACTCATTTGGTCCCAAAAATGCGTGCGTATTGTGAAATATACCTAATTAGAACGTTTTTGGAGTGGTAAATTTGTAAACCAATTTTAAACGTCAAAATTTCTGCATGTAAGCGACATATTTTTCCCAATCAAAAAGTTGAGTGACTATGCATCTTCCAAGTTGGGTCGTCTGTAGTTTGGCCTAATTTTAAATGTCTTTTTAATTTGTTTGGTTAACGACATTAGGGGCTTAGAAATTTAGTAGTAATTTCCAAATTTTCATCAAAATTGCAAGACACATGTTTTAGACTCATGCCATTTCTATACGTAACTTTGATTGACACTTATGCTTAGATACCCCCACGAAATGACCTCATACTAAAAACTACAACCCCTTAAAGTATTCAAACCGCATTTAGAATTATTACCCCATAGGTGTTTCACAGAATTAAGCAATATAAGTGAATTTCTTGGCGATAGAGAGAGTGGGTTTGCAGATTTTCAATATTATCCATTT
Source organism: Phyllomedusa bahiana (assembly GCA_025379985.1). Classification (NCBI taxonomy): domain Eukaryota; kingdom Metazoa; phylum Chordata; class Amphibia; order Anura; family Hylidae; genus Phyllomedusa; species Phyllomedusa bahiana. The sequence goes on from JAODAL010000018.1 coordinate 465,904, forward strand.
TAAACAAAATTAATCGTAAAATTAATCATCGGAAAGGCAATTAATTATGATTCCCCCATTTAATCACCCTGCCGTTTTCTAGAGATATCCCCATATGTCCCTATGTCATTAATTTGGGCTATTCCACAAACCCCAGAATAGAGAGCACCTGACTGGAAAAAAACCTCTGGTTCTCTGGTTCATTACATGTTATATTAGGCCCATTTCAGTTTTGCGACAGCCCTAAGGTGCCTAAGAAGTATAAACTCCCAAAAAAATACCCCTAATCTGAAACTACAACCTAGGGGAATATATCCAGTGAGTGAGCTTACGACCCCAACAGTGTGTGACAAAAAGATTTTACGTAGCTGTGAAAATTTTAAAAAAACATTTTTTTCCAATAATCGCAATTTTAGAGCTGAAAATTTATAATTTTTAACAAGGCATCCTGATAAAAAACACCCAACACCTACTTACAGGCATTCTAGTCCAAGGTCGGCAATATCCCACATTGGGTGTAAACTAGTTTAAGCGCTTCGGCTAAGGAGTATAAAGAGTACGTTTACTTGGAATTTTGGGAACCCAGATTTGGTGGGCCATGTCTCATTTACCATAGCCCGACCAAAATACCAGAACAGGATGAAACCTTGACCAGAAGTCACCCCATTTTGGATTCAGCATGCCTCAATAGATCTCCATCTAGGCGGTCGAATTGTAGCATTTTGGGTGCACAGGTGTTCCAAAGTTTGGTTTTATTATGCATTGGGCTATGAAAATGAGGAAAAACGCAGTTCCCGCATTGTTTTTTGGGCTTACAATTTACAACGTACGCCGTCGCAGTATAAATGATAGGTATCTTTCTATGGGTCGTAACAATTTGCAATGATATAGATTTTATATCGTTTTTTTATGTTTTATTACTTTTACACACTAAACATCTAATAAAAAAATTGCTTTTATTTGTCCCGTGTCGGATAGCCGATAACGTTTTTTCAGTTTGCTGATACTACGGAGCTGGAATTATGGCGTGTTTTTTGGGGATGAAAGTTTGACTATTGTATTACACACACAATATGGGGCATACCGCTCGATCCTTTTATTTAAGGGTTTTTGTAGGCATATTTATCCAAAATACTGCATTCATGGAAGTTTTTTTAATTTTAACAGCGGTCAACAGTGCAGTAAGCTGACATCTAGCTTATTACTCACAGCAGAGCGATACGATATACAATAGCGATACCCAATTTGTATTTTGTTTTATGTTTTTACTGCTTTTACACAATATAACTCTTTTATAAATAAAGGAAAACACGTTTTTTGCAATCGCCATATCCAGACCAATCTTTTTTAGTTTCATGATGACGGAGCTGTTGTAGGGCTGTTTTTTGTGGGATGATGTGGAAAGCGTATATTGTATCATTTGGAGGGACCAACTTTTTGATCATTATTCCGGTTTTTGAAGCAGGGTGAAGTAAAATACTGCAATACTAGTATGATTGTTTGTTTTTATTTTTCACAGCACTCACGGTCATATCCATGACCAGTTACATTTACCTCTCTCACAGGGTCGATACTACCCGATACCCTATTTATATAGTTTTCATTTAATTTGGAAGCACTTACAAAAAAAATAGTTGTTTTAATAGTGTTACAATAATATTATGCATCGCTGTCACCTTCTGAACCCTAACTTTTTAATTTTTTTCCGTATACAAACGCTGTAAAACTTTTTTCTATTTTGCGGTAGTGAACTGACGTTTTTAATTGGTACAACACTTTGGCGTTTTATATGAGTTTTTTGATCGCTTTTTATTCATTTAATTTCTGCAGATTCCACAAAAAAGCGCAATTCTGCGTGACTGTTTTTTGTTTTTGTTTTTTACGGCTCAACCATATTCACGGTTAATTAACGTGAAAAGATTTATAGTGGATCGTTACGCACGGCGCGATCCCAAATTAGGGTACTTTTATTTAGTTTTTGATCTTTTTGGCGCGGATAGGCGTTTGTAAAGAAAAGCGCATGTATGTGTTTTAATTGTATTTTTTGTTTTGTTTTACTTTTTTATCACTTTTCCACATTTTTTTAATGTTCCACCACTGAGGATGTGGTAACTGCAAATCCCCTCTGGGGAAACAATCATTAATTCGCTGTTTGAAGAGCGCGATCTGTGCACCACGAGCTTACTGCTGTCATAGTCGCCCATGGCAACTAGTGACACCAATGACCCACAATGCAGTTGTGGCAGGTGGACGCGTCACCTAGACTACCATATGCATTCAACACATCCGGGATCTGGTAGGAGAACAGGCGAGCGGCCATACTGTTGCGCTGCCTCTCAGCCGATCGAGCTAGGGACTCACTCCTCCTGCCTGCGGCATCATTATATCGTCGCCAATGACAAGCTGCGGTAATGATCGCTTCTTTCACCGCGCCGAGACTCACACCGCGCCGGGGGAATGGGGCATAAGCCCGGTACTTTACCCTGTTCCAGCCGCGATCGCGCAGCGGCTCGCCCGCAAGCCCCGCGAACCATCGGACACAGTAGCGTATGCATACCATCCACTTTTGCGGGAAGTACACTGTCTTCAGATATTTCTTGGCTCACCAATGTTTCATAGGTTTTATGGCATCACTGAGATGAGAGTGACTCTTGACAGACCAGATGGATGGGCCCGTGGCTAAATCAGTAACGGGCACAGATCTCCACTGCGACTTAAGCGCCAGCAAGGTGGCAGTAGGGCACTGCTATTGGCTAATATTATTAACCCCTTAACGACCCTGGAGACCGTTATGAGTAAACACCGCAGGCCCAAAGGCTTTGCAGGGCATCGCTCCGACCGCAACCCCACCCCCCCCACCCCACAGCCGCCGGTGTTAGCGTCTAGATCAGCCGCTAACACCCGGCATTAACAGGCGTCGGTGGTGCTCCGCGCTCGCTGCGTAGGTTTAACTACCCGACAGTACACCGTGCAAAGATGCCGCGGACGTCTGACGAATGACGATCGATGCCGCGCACTGATTGTTACGTCATCGCAATTCACAGCGCAGCTTAAGCTGCACCGATCCCACCGACCGGACATGGTGGTTGGACGCCTGTGAAGACCCACACTTACATGATGCCGTTTCACCATTTCCGGCCTTATACAAGAGTGGGAAACCGCCATCTTGTACAACTCCATAAAGCAATGCCATCGCGCCCCCTAGTGTCAATCACCATAAATGTTACAGTAAAAAAAAAAAAAAATGAATAAAGTTTTACAGTACCTGAAAAAAAAAAGTACGTAAAAGTTCAAATCACCCCTCCCCCCCCATTTACCATTTTAAGCAATAAAAATCATTAAATAAATAAAAAAGTTACACATATTTGGTATCGCCGCGTCTGAAAAAGATCCGAAGATCTATATAATATAACAGTCCATTATCCCGTAACCGCTAACACCCGTACAAGAAAAAAAATCAAAAACGGCCAAATGCGTTTTTGAGACATTAACAGTCACTCAAAAAATGGATATAAAGAATGATCAAAAAATTTGGACATTCATTCCAAACTGCTATGCGATAAAAGTACATGTACTTCCACCGCGCAAAAAGGCACCCTCTCTGACATCCTTAGGTGAAAGTACAAAAAGTTTATTCGGCCCACAAATGCGCCAGTGGCGCAAATTTTCAAAATAGAAAATGTTTGGAATTTTTTATGGATGGTACGCAAAACATAACAAAAACTCCTACATGTTTTGTATTGCCGATGCATAGCAACCTGGAGAGATACAGATAACACATTAATTTACCGCGAAGATTGAGCACCGTAAAGCAAAACACCCAAAACCTGGCGAAAATAACTTTTTTTGCACAATTTTGTGCCCACTGAATTTTTTTGTGGTTTCCCAGTATATTCTATAGTAACACTGAAAAGCACCATTAGAAAGTGGCATCTTGTCCCGCAAAATAATAGCTATGTAGGTGATAAATAAAAAAAGTAATGGCTTTTCAGAGGCTGAGATGGGAAAAAACAAGAACAGGTCACCAACAAAAAAACCCCGGTCTTAAGGGGTTAAGAGCGAGACGATTAGTATGACCGTTTTTGGTTTGAAGATGCCATCAAATCAAACTTCCAAACCTACTGCCAGTTGAAGACACTTTCTTGAAGCAGTGGTATATGAAAAGTCTGCATCTTCCAAGAAAACCATAATTTTTAGGCAGAACAATGCCGAAGTACTGCACTGTGTGGCTAAAAGCTTTAAGGATAAAATAGTGGCCCCCTTTCTTACCTCACCTATACTCTATTGAGAACTGGTGGCTCCTTCTTAAATGGAAGATTTATGGTGAAGGAAAACAGTACACCTCTCTGAAAAATGTTTGGGAGGCTGTGGTTCCTGCTGCCAGATGCATCGCTAGGCACAAGCCGGCGGCGCTAACCTGCAATCTGCCCGCAAGGCAAATTGACAGGCTGTCATTGGCTTCCGGGCTGTTGCCGTGCCCGAGTGCTGCATATTTCAAGGTATGCATGTCCTCTGGCCACGAATACATCTGAGGGCTGCCGTGGAGAAGAGAGCGAGAGCTCCCTGCCATGCAGACTACTCTGGTGGGTTGCAAGCAGGCTTATGGCTCTCTGGAGTACACAGTACAGGCGGCGTGAGTATACCATGATGATGTCATGCTGCCTTTGCAGGGACAATTTGAAGTGCAATTTTTTTTATTTTTAATTGGGACATATATTCCTACCTACTCACTGGGGGGCCCTATAACCTACGGGGGGAGGTCCGCATATTTATACATACATACTGGCAGCCTGTAACCAACCTGGGGCGAATAATATACCTACCGACGTAAAAATCCTAGGAGCCTCAATCCAGTATCCTAACTGGTGATACTTATAAACGCTTACCTACCTACAAGTACGTGCCCCATATTAAAAACCATCCTTTCCTCAGAGGGACATATATATCTACCCGCATACTGAGGGGCCCTATAAAACTACCACCCTACTGGGTGGCCCTATACAAGTATATATAGTATATATACCTACCTACTGAAGTAACCCATTTACCTACCTACTGGGTGCTCTATATAACTTCCAAGCTACTTAAAGTGACTGTATACCTACCAACATACTATAACTATCTCTCTACTGTGGGGAACTATATAAACTCCCTACAGAGGACCATATATACTTGTCTAGGTATTGAGGGGGGGGGCTATCTACCAAGGGTACCTATATACCTACCTACCTACTAATGGGACGTATATACATAACTACTGAGGAGACCTATATACCTACCTATCCTATGGGGTACTATAAACCCTCACCCACGAATGGACATAAATAAGAATGATGGGTGACTCCCCATCCCCACAGGAAGCACTGGGCTTTCGCATCATAGGAAAACACCATGCTTTCCTGTATAAACCCCCAGTAGTTTGGGAAGCGGTATATGAAACCCCAGCAGTAAGTTACTTAGAATATATGTGCTGGGAAAAGTGAGGATCTAAATATAATTTGGAAAAATCTCACAGATGATGAGTCCGGGCAAGGCAGAAAGTCATAATGACGGTCTGGGTCGGCTGGAGAAGAAAAAGGAAAAAAAAAAAAAAAAAAAAGACACTCACCCTCAGAGAAGACTTCATCTGTGAGTCACTGATGAAACTGGACTGTAATCACTTATGTCTAGCAAGTAACCCTTTGACAACTGGTATCTATTACTATATGGTGGTAATATATGTCTGTGGAGCTCCTGCGTACAACTGGTATATACCACTATATGGTCACTGTATGGCGGTATCATACGTCTACAGAGTGCCTGCGTACAACTGATAGTTATATGTGGTGGTCGCATTTGGTCATGGTCTGGCAGTATTATTTGGTCCTTAAGTAGTAATATTATTGGGTCTTGGTATTGTAAGGATTATTCTTATTAATCATATGTATAGAATATTCGCTGTCTAATTTATACGGTTTGATATTCGTAACTGTATGTGCAATTATTTTAGGACACACTTAAACCATCTTACAGAGAAAGGTATTTCAAAAAATAAATTTGTCAGCACTGATTTTCATTGAAGCATGTATCAGCTGAATAATGGGCCAGATCTATATGGAATACAACTAGAATTAAGGCTCATGAAAAATACTTTTTTCATCACAGTTCACGATGTGGCATGAAAAACACTGTGTGAGTCAAGCCCTGAACACAGACAGATTAGGAAACGGACAGACTCCATAAATGGAAGGCTTATGGTTGTTACTGAAAAGGTGTGCTAAATTGGTCACTTTGTTTTGGTAATGTCAGAAATGTTCATTGGTAAATTTTGAATGGTTAGTCTCACTATAGGGTATGTTCACACAACGTATTTTGGTGCTTAATTTGGCAAATCATTTTACCGAAGTACACTTTAACCCCTTAATGACCGCACACTGTCTTTTGGCGTCAGCCAGTGCGGGTCGTTCGTCTGCAGCGATGTCTTTTGGCGTCGCTGCAGACATCGGGGGTTTGCACCCGGCGCCGTGACTGCGCTGGGATCGGGGCTGTACTACAGAGCCCTGATCCCAGAGCATCTCCTGCGAGCACCGGAGAGCGGAGGAAACCTCTGCAACTCGATGCTTTAACCCTTTGATTGCGGTGGATCGTCACCGCAGCGCAGTCAAAGGGTTCCCCTGCTCTGTTGGGTGATCGGAACACCCGGTGACCCGACAGAGCCCGGGGAACGGCTGCACAGTTAGCCCTGGGGACCTAGAGCTGTCTGTGTATGAAGCAGTGACCAGGACACACTGTGTGCTGTCCAGATCACTGCCTGTGTCAAAGCGACACAGATTAGAATGTATTAGCATTAAAAAAATATAAAAAAAAGTATAAAAAAAATGGATAAAAAAAATAATAAAATAAAATAATTTAGTCAAAAATAATTGTGCATACATTACACACAAAAAAACAACAACACGTATTAGGTATCCACATGACCGTAATAACCTGTAGAATGAATCTAACAAATCATTAAGTGTGGAATGTGAATGGTATAAAAAAAAAAATGTACAAAAAACGTTTTTAAAAAATTCTGCAGTAATTTCTAAGTGAACTTAAACTATTCCCCCATAAAGTACAACTTGTCCCGAATAAAACGAGGCCTCATCCAACTGCGTCATTAAAAAAATAAAAAAGTTACAACTGTTGAAACGCAAGGAGGCAAAAATAAAAAAAATTGTTCTGGTCATTAACTACTTTTCTGCCTGGTGCTTAAGGGGTTAAACAATACTCATGTACAGCACTCATTAAGTACAGTGTAAAATGACAATGATTTTAGTTGCACATTTTAAGTCATTTCAATTCTTTGTGGAGTTTACGCGCTGAGAAATAAAGGCGGCAAAAATCTGTCTTAGGCCAGTGCACATTGTTTTCTCATTGTAATGACATGTTTGCATATGCATAGAGTATGTTCACACAGGGTACGATTTGATGGCAGGTGTTTTGGGAGTCACGCGGTTTTGGGAGTTGTGTGGGAGCAGGCATTCCGCCTGCCCCATAGAAATGTCCCTTATCTCCTCGCGCGTACAATACGATCGTATTGTACGAGCGGGGAGAGGAGGCATAATCCATAGTTCTCTATGAGAGCTATGGATTACCGTAATTATGGGGCACATTTCCCCACGTATTAAGCGCAGTACGTCGCGAAATACGCCGTGTAATGTTGTCCAAAATAAGCCGTGTGAATAAGTGAGATGTAAACATTTTTGGTTTTCATTTAGTTGCATAATAAATCTCCACACTAATAGCCACTTTAACTTTCTTAAAGGGGTTGTCTCACTACCGACATTGATGGCATATCGCTAGGAAATGCCATAAATGTCTAATAGGCCTTTGTCCCAGAGGTGGGACCTGGACCTATCTCCTAAACGAGCTCCGAAACCTCTCCTTTCAGAACGGAGATGTGATCGGGACTCTTCCATAGACATGAATGGGAGTTCTGAGTTTAGTCGATTAAGAACAGAGAGATTACATAGTTTACATAAGACTTTTAAGGGCTTATGGAAAGGATTGCCCGTCAGTATTTTTTAAAAAATAAAATAACCCTTTAAAAATAAAAACAGGTCAATTATTTGTGCACGGGGGGGCGGACATGCATAAAAAAATTGGCAGTGAACCCCAAAATTTCCCATGCGAAAATAATGGCATAAAATGGGGCCTGATTTTTTAAACCCCCTTTACTCCCAGCGGATCAAAATTTTTCTGGCAAATTTAGCACTGGGGGACACATTTTTTGGAACGGAAAACCACTTTAAAAAGTGGTCTACCGTTCCAGCGAAAATGCACCCTAAAAAATGCAAATAGCAAGCTATAAACATATAGTTCGCTATGATTCGGGGCGCCCCCAATAGAAAAAGAAGGATGTAAATTTAAAGGGGGGGAAAAGTATATGGGGGTTTGAAAAGATCCAGATATTGGGCAGCCTTGTTTCCACATGTTGCACACAGGGTTTAAACTACTAACGTCGCAAAATGGATTAAAAGCCTTAGGGGTTTTGGGTTTCATCTCACCTAAATGCAGTTTTGTTTTTAAAACCCAGCTAAAAACCACCCTTTAAATATTTTCCCCCAAATGAGTCACTGAATTTTTAAGGCAAATTAAAAAAAATTTCCCTTTTAATTTTTAAAAGGGAAAATGTTGAATATGTCGGGCCACCTAAACTGCTTTTAAATTTAAAGGAAATTTGGTACCCCCAACAAAGGAAAAACGCTATTCTGTTCTTTAGATGGGGTTATCTTGCGGGGAAAAACAAGAAAGTATTTTTTTAAAATTCATTTTGCCCCCTTCGGGGGACTGCTATTCAATCTGCAAAAAATTTTTAAAACTTCCCTATAAAAGCCCCATTTCTCTCTGATCTTTTTTTTTTAAACGAAAAAATTACTGGTTTGGCTCAGAACACACCCTTTAAAAATTTATTTCCCCCCCAAAGCGCCCAGGTTTATACCCAAAATTTGTTCCCTGGGAGGGGTGCGGGAACTCCATCATGCCAGTTCTTCGTTCTAATACCAGGGATTAATAGGGGAAACAATTACGAAAAAAAATATTTTTTAGTTTACATTTATTTTCTAAGGAAAAAATTTCCCTAGAAATGTTTGGGAAGGTACACAAAATTGTGTTTTTATAAAAACAGCATCCAAAAATTTCCCAGCCATTGAACAGGGATTTGCCCATATAATGAAAAAAGGAAACCCTTTTAAAAAATTTTAAATTTTTAACTCAATCAAAACATTTAACAACAAAAACAGAATGATTTAAAAATACAGTTCCCCCCCAAAAATATAATTTAAATTTCCCTTTTTGGATGCTATTCCCCTGTTTTTTATTTTTTTTTTTAAATAGGAAACATTTGCTACAATGGTTTTAACTGGAATACCGGCAGAGTTAAGAACCACCCTACAATCAATTCTTAAAAAAAAAATACTAGCCAGCTCTTGGGCCCCAATTAAAATAAAAACCCCCTTTATACCCCCTTTGGCCCCCTTTCCCCATTTCCCGGGCCCCTCCGGTCTTTTTTTTGTTTTTATGTTTTTCTGACGGGCTATTTTCCCCGCGGGAGCCAATCATTTACATCACTGTTTGGAAGTAAACAGCTCTGAACAGGGATATCAGTAAAAGCACTTGATTTTGCCAAAAGCCAAAAGAAGGGAAAAACCCGAAACCGGAAAACATGGAACTGAACAAGGAACTGGTAAAAGGTGAAGAGAATTTTTTTTTTTTTATTTTGGGCCCCCAGGATGGAAAATTATTTTTTTCCTTAAAAAAGTGGACCCCCCCTTTTAATTTATGCAATGGGGCCCGGGCCTTCCCAAACAGTTCTGAAACGGGAAATTTCTTTTGCAATTAAAAGGGGTTTTTGAAATTGCTAAAGCCCAGAAACTGTAAACCTTTCTGGCAACCTTGAGAGATTTAGAAGTGGGATTGAAGGGGGGTTTTTACAGTTTACAGTTTTTGGAAAATTCTGCTATCTAGCTGTTTTTAGTTTCTGCTATTTAAAAAAGCAATCATTGAGGTGAAAAACCCCCCCTTTTTTAACATGGGGGGAAAGGGTTTAAATAAGATGGCAAATACATTGCTTTTTCGTTTTTTGGCTTGTTCAAGATAAAAAGGGAGATTTTATTTTATGTTTTAGTGTAAAAAAAAATTTTTTTGGTTCCCGGACCACCTCTCACTTTTCTGTCTCTTAGCTGATTACACCAATCTGCCGTCTGACCATGGTGAGTTACTCTCCGCTGAGCGTTATCTCTAGCACAGGAGCTTGTTTACCTAAGTTACTGACAAGTTTACTGACCCCCTAGTCACTGTAAAATTGCTGGGTTACAAAAACCTTCTTTTAGTTTCAAAAGTGTTTCTTTTAGGAAAGAGATGGGATGAAGGGGGCACTTTTTTTCACGATGTGAAGAAAAATTTTCCCTTAAAAGGTTTTAGGATCCGCGCTCAGACTTATAATTTAAAATAAAAGATAAGAAGACACTGGGCAACTTGGGCCACTTTTACGTGTCCCCTTTTTTTAACAGGGTTAAAAGAAAAAGGGTTTTTTCGGAGCTCCCTTTCCGTTTCCCCTCATTTTGCGATATGTGACTATTGCAAAAAAGCAGGACATATGAGATTTTTGAGTGATGGTCACTTTTTTTTTTTATTGCAGTCACATTGTGGTAATCCTAAAATATTAACACAACTCATAAAGCTTTAGCCTTTATCCACAGTTTTTATTTTAATTTAGATTTTAGTGGATTTGAGGGATTCTGGGTGACACCCACTTAATTCCAAAAATCGCAATTGGGAAAAACAGTATTTTGGAAAAGAAAAAAAGTTTTTAATTTCACATGAGAAACATAAAAAAAATATTGTGAAACGAAAAAAACCCAAAATAAAATTCCTTTTTAAAGTAGAAAAGTTTTCAAGTGTTAATAAAAAGGGGATTCTAAATGTTTTTAAACTAATTTCCCTGTCTTTAAGTACACAGGCAGTTTTACACGCTCGGAAATATATAAAGGGAAAATTTTGGGTTTAAAACTAACCCCATGGGGGCGGTATCTCACTTGGCCCAATGGTTCGAAACAAATAGAAAATCCCTAAATTTTTTAGCCCAAAACCCGATCGTAAAATACTCTTTAAAATTTAAAATTTAAAAAAAAATTTAACATTGTTGGGTTTAAAAAAGGTTTTAAAAACAATGCAAAAAATTTTTAAAAAAACCAAAAATTTAAAAAGGGGGATTTTTTTAAAGGTGGTTTATGCCTCCTTATCTGAGAGCAGGATATGATACAGAAAGGGGACTCTCTCTCCTTGGGGAAACCCCATTTATAGGTGTGAAGTTTTGAGTTTCCCTTTTTTCCCTCACTTACTACTTTTTCCCAAACCCCCTCATTTTTTCCCACTCAGCCAGCCAGTATCGCTCTGGGTCTAATTGATGAGGGGAACACCCCCAAAAGGTTTAGAAGAGTGATAAATGGGTTGGCTAATATCCCTTTTTCTTCTTAAAAATTCATTTAATCAAAGCAAAATGGGATTTGGGTTTCATCCAACAGAGGGGGCTTGAGCTTCTCCAACTTTTTTTCCCAAAAGACCCCAAGGATAAAGAAGAAAGAGCTCAAAGATATGTTGGTTTAAAATAAGTTGGAGCAAAGGGTTTTTTAAATTAAAAACAGAAAAAACATTTTGACGGGGGAATTTTTTAAAAGATGTGGGAGTTCCCTTTCTTACCCCCCCCCAAAATACGGGCGATTGACAAATTTTCCAAAGCAGGGGGTGTGTACAAACCCCCTGTTAAAAAATTACTGGGCTTGTGGGTGGGGGTTAAAACCCGGAAATTTTTAATTTTACTTTAAAAAATTTTCTTCTAAAAACCGTCCAAATACATAAAGAATATGTCACAGAGTCACTTTTCTTTCCCCTATCCACCGGGTCTCAAGATAGAGGACCAAAAACCCCCTACCCGGTTTTTTCCTTTTTTAAAACCTCAAAAAAATATCCTAAAAAAACATTTCTTTTACCTCTGCATCAGGTCTTATTTTTTTTTTTGGATTTTTGGTTTTTTTTTATGAAAAAAAAATGAACCTTTTCAAAAACAAAGTGGTTTTTTTGCTCAAATTAAAACCAATTTTCAAGCCCAAAATTTTAAAAATGAAGAAATGGGAGCCCAATTGGGGTTATTCAGCACAGTAAAATTTTATAAAAGTAGTTAAAAATTGAAAATTTAATTTCGATTCTGTAAAATGTATTTATACAAACAGAAACCCCCTATAGGTTTTTAAAAATTTAAAAATAACTGGGATTTGGTTAGCTGCATTACTGTAGATTTAATAAACATGTCACTTAAATTTAAAAAAACCCCTTTAATGGGGAGCGGTTTATAAAGTAATTAATTTTTTGTCTCATGGCCCGGAAAATGTCCCGGGGGGTTTTGGAAAATTTAGTAATAATAAACACCCAGACAGGGAAAAGTAAAATTGGATTGACTTTTATAAAGGCATGTTTTTAAATTTAAATTAAAACCCTTTTGGTAAAATGTCAGTCCATACTAACAGGGGTTCCTACTAATTTCCCCTAGCTGCAAAAAACTTAACTCAAGTACATCACTTTAAACCCGGGAACTATCCCCTAAAGATCCATTGTCTTGAATGTTTAGGGTTTTAAAAAGTTAAAACCGGTCCAAAAAAAGAAAACATCTACCGCATAAATAAATTATCTTAATTTTTGGGTTTAAACCCCAAAGAAATTTTACTGTTTTCCCGTAAGAGGGAGAAAAAAGGGTTTTCATTTGGGGGGTTTTTTTTTTGCCTTGCTGGACAGCAGTGACCTGTATGATCATATAATGAGGTAAAGAACAAAGTCGTTTCAAGGTCGTTTGAAAGGCCCTTACAAGACGTATTTTCACTATCTTCCCAGTACTACTCATATACAGATAATGCTTATTGTAGGAGGATCGGGGTAAGAACATTAAGCAATAATTAAAAGAGTTAAACTTGAAAAGAAAACTTGATTTAGGTGACCATTAACATGGGCAATCCTCCCAAATAAGACATGTACGCATTCTGACACGGAGGTGTAAAACATTTATGCAAGGTAATCTAAAAAGTGAAAAAAAGACACGTACTTTAATTTTTTAACTTTGAAGGGGATCCCCCTGAAAATTTAAAAAGTTTTAAATATTTTTATTGGGAAAAAAAAATCCAGTTACTTACAATTTAACCCCTTCCTGACAGTCATAATAATATAGGTCTTCAGGTTTTTTTTTTTTTTTTTTCCCCCCCTGCCTTCCAAAATGCCCAAAAATTTTTATATTTTCCCATTTACAGAAAAAAATCAGGGGGTTTTATTTTGCGGGGAAAATACTTTTTTAAAAATTTTTCACAAATGTACCATACAATATACTGGGAAAAATTTTAAGTGGGATAAAATGGGAAAAAAAAACTGACTTGCACCCGTTATGATGGTGGGTTTTTTTTATTTTAAAAGGGGTTCACTCTTCTTTATAAATGATGTGTTATCTGTTTCTCCCAAAGGGTTTATAAAAATTTTTGGAAAAAAACCCAAAAATGTAGGGGTTTTCGTTTTTGTTTTTTGACGGGAAAAAAAAATTTTAAAAACATTTTGTATTGCTTTAATTTGTGCCGCAGCCATTTCTTGCCCCCAATAACTTTTTTGTACTTTCACCTATGGACCTGGTTCATTTTTTGCAAGCCAAAGTGTACCTTTTAGTGGTACCATTTTGGGATACAAAACATAGCAACAAAAGAACCTGCAACATGTCCCCTCACCCTTTTCTTTTTTGTAATTTTTTTCCGAGTCTTTTAAATTTAAAAATTCGTTTGAGCTGAACGAAGGGTTTTTAAAAGGGGGTGTATGCCTCCAATTTAGTTTTGGCGTTTTCTTAAGCTTGAAATTTTTTCAGTTCCGAAATCCGGGGCGTTTTTTTTTCCCCCCCAAGCCCGGGCGGGTTTTTTAACTGAAGGGAGGGTTACTCATTCTCCCCCTTTTTACTGTTCATGCCGCTCCCGAGTAAATTGCTCCCCACCCCCTCCTTTTGTCTGATTCCCCCTCCACATGTTCCCCTGTCCCCTCCCTTTTCAGCTTATGTTGGGAAGAGTGTTCATACCAAAAGGCCCGCATTCAGTCTAGGGCAGTCCCTTTATGAAATCAGAGACTGATTTTCTCCTTTTCAAAAGCTGGAGGTTTTTTTACAGTTAATCCCGTTTCTTTTTGAACTCATCCCGAGCACAAAAACCGTTTTCCCTTTCTATTTTTACATCAGAAGCATTTGGGAACCCAGGCACAATTCTTCTGTTTTTGATTTGAAAAACAGCTCAGTGTCTCAAAAGGGCGCTAGCTGTACGAGTGAAAAAGGTTTCGGGGGCCCCTTTTTTCCGAGTGAAGGGGCAGGAATGCACGCTCCCTGAATAAAGACTGGGTGCCAACAGAAATTTTAAATTAGTAAAAGCCGTCAGCCAAGGGAAAAAAAGAAAGGGGGAATCCCCCCGCCCCAAAAGGGGGAAAAAATGCCCTTTCCCAAAACGAAAATAAGGATTTCCCGTGGAAAACAAGACAGCTTTTGGAAATGGGCATCCCAAATTTTGGGAAAGTTGCTTTTTTTCACTTTCCCCTTTTTTGAAGGACATTTTAATAAAAATGAAACACCCCTTTTAAGAGGAAGAGATGCTGTGCTGCTGAGTGCAGCCAACAACGACAGCATGGCTTAACTGTTTGGGGGTTTCCCCTTTTTCAAGCCTTCATTATAAAAAACCCTGAGCATTCAGTTTAATAGGCTTTTTAAAGAGCTCAACACTTCCCCCGATTTGTATTTATACACTTTTTACAAAAAGCAACATAGGTTGAAAGCCTTATTGAGGCCTTTTGGTGTAAGGAGCCATTTTCTTTTTCGTGTTTGGGATCTGTTTTGGGTCCAAAATCGCTGGAAAAGATCCAACACTACCAAACGCCCTGTTTGTTTTTATCCGGTTTTATCAGCAGAAAAGCCCCTATAGTTTTTTTAAAAAGGGGTTTTGCGCGTCTTTTGGAACAAGAATTTACAGTAATTCTTGGACGGTCCAAAAAAAGGGCCGATAGAGTGAGACATATCGGCGTCATCGGTTTCGCCGGGGCGTGTTTCTAGTTAAAAAAAAGGAAAAATCACAATGCTATTTCTTAGAACGTTTTGGGTCCGTTTGGGGTCCAAAAAGATGGGGTCCAAAAAGCATCAAAAAACGATGTCACACGGACCAAAAACGCCCTTTTGAACTTTCCTTAAGTGAAAAAAAGTTTATGATTCAGGATCTCATTGCTGTAAACAACCTGGATCTATACTGATTGTCATCCTGTGCATAGACCTCTTAGGCCTCGTTCACACGGCTTATTTGGGCACGGATTGGCGCCGATCCCGCGCCGGATTTCCGCTTCAGTACGGCCCAATCCTCCCTGTCTTTTAACGGTACTCCACTGCTCTCATAGAAACAGTGGAATCCGCCCGCTCCTCCCCGCTGGGAAAAAATCCCCCCGCGGGGGGGAAAGTGACATGCAAAATTATTTACGGCGCGGACGCGCCGTAAACAGTGCATTGTCTATGGGGCCAGGAGCGGCGCCCCCGCCGCGCTCCGGCCCCGCCCCTTATTCACGGCGGATTTGTGAGCTCAATACGGCTCACAAATCCGTCGGGAATAAGCCGTGTGAACACGGCCTTACACTACACACCAGCGTAAATCACTAACTGTATGGTGGCATTCTTGGAAATGTTTGGCTACAGAGAAAGAGTTGAATGTTAATTATAGAAAATGTAATTAAATTGGCAATTATTACGACTGAACTTCCTGTTGCTAGTTTTACAAATGTGGCAGCCCTAACAACACAGAAAAAGTCTATAATCTTGTAAAAACAAAATGGGACATTTTTGTTTAAATCCAAAGGCTGGAAACATATACCAAAAAATGTGAATTCTTTTACAGTACACCTTAAACAAAATCTGCTTTCAGCAACATATTCAAACGGGAAATAGATAGCACAGAAAAAAAAGACAGACAAAGTGTTTATATGAATGACATATAAAAAAGACTATGTACAAAATAAAGTGAACTCTTGTTAAATTTTAAAAATATATAAGCTCTTTGTAATTGTGCCCCTGGAATGTCATCTGTCTTTAGTTATGCCCACCTGGGATCATGTTGTGATCAGCAATGTGGGCAGATTACTGGAACTGTAAAAATCCTACTTTCTTTGTAATTGACATGTAAACTGTTTGAAGTTTCTCATTAAGTCCTTTAAACAAATGAGGTGCAGATGTGTCAAGCGCAGAGTACAGTATAAGGTAAATTAGGTCGCAAAAAAGCCTTAATCTAAATGTTCTCTCATATAAAATGCAGGAACTGTTAAAAATGCAATGTCTAGAAAACTAACTCTATATTCTGCTACCTTTTTATGCCTCATTTCCCTCCGGAGCCTCCCTGAGAGATCACTTTCAGGAAAAAAGGGAAATTTTATCTAATAAAACCAAAGAGCTGAGACCATTTATTCCCCAAAGAAATTGAGTAAACAAGGCAGCTCTCTGTGCATTTCTACCAGATGAAAAAATACTATGTATCAGCTATACTTCCCAATCCTGGTGCATAAAATAATTACCGAGACTTTATAACCTGCACAGATATTGATACATACAGAAGTTCATTATGCTGCTAATAAAATGCTAGATGTTGTTATCTTTTCTAACAGACATATAAAACATAATAACATTCTCACAAATCCTCCAATTTGCTTTCATTTGAAATGGTAATCAATTTAAAAAAATTTATCTTCCAAATTAAAAAAAAAAAAAAAATCCTCCTCCATCATTAGCTCTAATGTCAGAATATGTGTTAAGATTAGAAAGATTGTCTCACTACATTGATTCATCTTACCTCAGTCCTGTTTTCTTGGTTTCATTTTGAACTCAGGGGCGTGTTTACTGGCTGCCACTAGGCTGTAGTAGAAGCCAGTCTTGTAGCTATAGCAACCAGTGCTGGCAGCCTATCAGGAGAGATCAAAAGGTCCTGTAGCTATAGCGACCTGAGGAGCTGATCGCCCATACAAGAGGGGGTATCTCAAAATAGGTAGAATATTGTAAAAGGACATATATTGCAAAGTGACTTGCTTTTGCAAGATCTTTAACATAAAAAGCAATTCTTGTAGTGAGACAACTCTTTTAACATTCACTTTAAATGGAATCTATGACCAATTTGTATTTTTTTTACGAGTTAAAACAAGATACTGACACATTTTCTTTTTAGCCATTTTCATATTATAGATTTCTCAATACTGTTGTCTTAATATGATTATGGGGGCAGCCATAACACAAAAATGTGTTTAATATAAAAGCATCTGCTGACACATTTTCTTTAAAATATTACCTGAGTAAAACATAAAAACTTCAGCTCCATGAGAGTCTCACCTACACAAACTTTTTCTTAATAAAACCAATAGTGAAATGCACCTGTCACGTCACTCACAAACCACACAAAACAACTAATTTAAGCATTCTAGTGATCTCTCTCCCAGCAGGTAGAAAGTAAAGGCTGCAGTTATTCAAGTCTCCTCCTACCCTGCACCATATTAAGATGAATGTAGTGAATGGAATACAAGTGAATGTGCTTCCGTTTGGGTAAAACATTGAAGTCATTTTAGCTATCTCTCTCTCTCAGCAGGTAGAAAGTAAAGGCTGCAGTTATTTAAGTCTCCTCCTACTACGCACCATCTTTAGATAAATATAGTGTACAATGTACAAGTGAATGAAGCTACCAAACAGCACACAGCAATCAGGTTTTTATTTTTAGATTAGAACCCTAAATTTAAACAACAAGGTAATACACTGAGGGGTTCTAAAGTGGATATAGTGTAAACATTAAAGTCATCTTGACATGGAAACTATTACCTAGTTGTAGACTTGCAAACATTCTTATGTTGCAAGGGTTGGGACCACTCCTTACAAACAGCGGTATTTGCTAGGCAGAATGTCATGTACGTAAACCGTATAAAATACGTACGGATGGTCCTATACTATTCGTATAGGACCATACTATTCCTACCTCTCAGTTACAATTCAGACCTCTCATTGAGTCATCAGACTTCTATAATCCGGAGAGAAAAAAGGCATAAGCTATATAAGCATACCACACTGATCTAGTAACCTGTGCAGATGGGCGGGGTGCAGAAAACCAAAATTGTAGTCATCCCCTCCTCCCTGTATAAGTTAAAAGCAATACTTGCCAAATTCAACGTATAGTTATGCACAAAAAAAAAAACATTTCTGAAAAACACTGTGAACCCAGTTTATTTTGTGCAGAACTATACGTTGAATTTGTTAAGTATTGCTTTTAACTTCTACAGGGAGGAATGGATGCCTCCATTTTTGGTTTTCTGCACCCCGCCCATCTGCACAGGTTACTAGATCAGTGCGGTCTGCTTATAAGCTGGTGACTTTTTTCTCTCTGGACTATAGAAGTCTGATGACCCAATGAGAGGTCTGAACTGGACCCAAGTGAGAGGTAGGAATAGTATAGGACCATCCGTACTGAGGTCCCGTTGATAGTCGGCGGATGGCTTAATCATATTTTGATCAAAACTTGTGAAATAAGAACCTCAACGTTTTTTCATACCCTGAAGATATGACACTTTGATACAAATGTAAAGTAGTCGGTGTACAGCTTATATAAGGTCTTGTTCACACAGCGTTTTCACTCCATGTTAACTACACTTTTTAGATCCGTCTCTGGGACCGCTGCAGGTTTCCCTCCTGACATGCAATTATTTCAAAGACGGAGCCAGCAGGCAGAAGGAGAACATGCAGCGGCGATCTCTCATGTGAACGCTGCTGCGTGTTCCTCATAGCCCGCAGTGATAAACTCACTGCTAATTGTTTAGATCCATCTCTGGTTCCGTCTTGTTGGTCCCAAAGATGGATCTAAAAAGCATAGTTAACACGGAGTGAAAACGACGTGTGAACAAGCCCTAACAGTGTAAATTTGCTGTGCCCTCACAATAACTCAACACACAGTCATCAATGTCTAAACCGCTGACAACAAAAGTAAGTACATCCTTAAGTGAAAATGGACAAATTGTGCCCAATGTGACACTATTTTGTGTGGCCACCGTTATTTTCCAGCACTGGCTTGACTCTCTTGGGCATGGAGTTCACAAGAGCTTCACTGGTTGCAGTCACTGGAATCTTCATCCACTCATCCATGATGACATCACAGAGCTGGTGGATGTTTGTCTCATCACTGACCGGCTCATTCTTTACTCCTTTAACCTCTGCAGCAATGCTGGCGGCACTTATATGGTCTATTTTGAAATGACATCTGTGGATATGACGTTTAGCATGTGCACCTAGCTTCCTTGTTCGACCATGGCGAGGCTTGTTCTGATTGGAACCCATCTTGTTAAATCGCTGTGTGGTTTTGGTCACCGTGCTCCAGCCCAGTTTTAGGGTGTTAGCAATGTTCCTATGGCCTAGGCCATCTTTATGTAGAGCAGCAATTCTTTTTTTTCAGATCCCCAGACAGTTCGGTGTCAAGAGGTGCCATGTTGAACATTCAAAAAAGGCAATACATTACGTGGAAATCCCTAAAGAAGCATTTATGCTATCTATCATACATGAAAAAACTTTGAGATTCTCGGTTCACATATTTTGATCAAAAGATGTTTAAGCTGCTCACGACTTTTAACGTGATCTCAAATCGGGCAGTCCTATACTATCTTTTACCTCTCAATAGAGCCAATTCCAGGCCTCTCACTGGGTCAACCGACCTCCATTATACAGAGAGAAAAAAAAATATATAAACACCAAACCTGCAACTGTGTACATTGTGTTTTTTAGTAAATATATATAAAATAAATATATATATTAAATATTTATATATATATATATATATGTGTGTGTGTGTGTGCCGCAGCCCTGCCAGTGGCACCCAGGTTTTCATATGTTTTTTCAGAAATGTTTTTTGTGCAGAACCATACCTTATATTTGGTGTATATTGATTTTAACCTATACGGGGAGGAAGGGGTGCCTCCATTTTGGTTTTCCTGCACCCGCCCCACTCTCACAGGCTGTCATAAGAAGTGCAGCTTGCAGGTTTGGGTGTGTTATATTTTTTCTCTCTGTATAATGGAGGTCGGTTGACCCAGAGAGAGGCCTGGAATTGGCTCTATTGAGAGGTAAAAGATAGTATAGGACTGCCCGATTTGAGATCACGTTGAAAGTCGTGGGCAGCTTAAACATTTTTTGATCAAAATATGTGAACCGAGAATCTCAAAGTTTTTTCATGTATGTTGAACTTTCAGTGACCAGTATGAGTGGGTGTGAGAACGACAACACCAACTTTAACACACTTGCTTTCCACTCACACCTAAGACCTTGTAACACTAAAGGCTCCTTCACACGGTTTATTCTGGGACTGATTTCAGCCGTATTGCGCGCCGTATTTGCGCTCCAATACGGCTGAAATCAGTCCCATGCATTACGATAATCCACATTTCTCATAGAGAACTATGGACTCTGTCTCCCCTCCCTGCTCGGCCAATACGCCAGGCGGTGAGAAAGTGACATGTCAATTATTTGCGGCATGTACGCGCCGTGAATAATGAATGTCTATGCACAGCAGCTGGCGTAATTGCGGGGTGAAATCCACCCCAGCAATTACGTCGGCAAAAAAGCCGTGTGAACAGGCCACATGACACTATGGAGAGAAAATGGAAAATTGGACACATTTTTATTTAGGGATGTACTCACTTTTGTTGCCAGCAGTTTAGACATTGATGGCTGTGCATTGAGTTATTTTAAGGGCACAGTAAATTTACACTGTTATACAAGCTTTGACTACTTTACATTGTATGAAAATGTTATAATCTTCAATGCTGTCCCATGGAAAGTTACAATACAATATTTACAAAAATGTGACTGGATGGATACATATATATATATATATAAAAATAATATATATATATATATAATATATATATATATATAGTAGCGCCTCACACTCGTTCCGCCCGCCATCTTGGGCCGCCCCAGGGTCCTTCACTCACGGGATCGCCACTTTTGGGAAGCGAGTGGCACACAGACAAGGTTTCTTTATGGCTTCAGCCTGTTTTAAATTTGGGCAGGCATAGCAAACAAAACATAAGTCATAAACAGAAAAACCTCAGGCCGGCTGGCCACTAGCTACACACATTCAGGTATAGACCCTACCTATCAGTAGTCTGGATCTACCATCCAGACCCACAAAACACAGTATCCTCACTGTACCTTTTTAGGTTTCCCTCAAGCCTCTGGGGGGCCAGAGCCTGCAGGTTAAAGGGGTTGTCTCGCTACAAAGAATAGCTTTCAAATTGTAGGGAACACAAAATAAAGACATTTTCCAATATATTGCATTTTCCTCTGTTTTCCCTAAAGAGATACAAGTGAATTTATTACCTCCATGGCTATTTCAGTTTCCCTCAGAACCGACCTGTAAACAAATCTCCTGGGGCTGTTTTTCAATGAGATACAGAGAGTGAGTCATCACACAGTTCCACAGTGTCAGTCAGTGTCCTGTGCTGCCAGACAGTAAAAAGCTTGATTATCTCAAGTAAACAGCTCTGTAATTAGGGCTTTTGTTTTGGGGATCAGATAAGAAGTCCTTTGAGTAGTTTGAGAAACTAATCTAATCTAATTAGCATCTGAAAGCACAACATAGCTGTACAAGCATGGAGCTTATGCAAATTAGTATGAACCAGGAAGTGACAGAGAATTTCTTTCATGCATTCTTTGAAACCCTGTGGGAGACAACTCCTTTAAGGGCTTTTATAGCCATCCAGGAACTGGGCCAAAACCTGGCCTGGAACGTGGGGACGGCCTCCCACCCAACGCTACGACCGTCCCGGGAAAGGAGACGCATACCTGGCTGCAAGGTAGCCATTCTAGCTACCTGTCTCAGCAACTTATTGTTACTGACACCAGCAAGTCTCCTTCCCCCACCGAACCCAGACATTCGGTGGCACGTTTGCAGCAGGTAACCTGCTAAATTCCACCTAGTGGCAGAGACCTGTAACTGCACATGGTCCCTAGGCCACATATCCTCCCCCTTTGATAAAGACCGTAGGTCTTTTTCACCTTGTGTCATCACCCTTCCGGGATCAAAGCTCCTACTTTGGGGCAACATCTTCCCTACATCCTCAGGGGCAGGGACAAAACTTTCCATGCACAGCTCAGCCGCGGGCTCACGCCATGCACTCCTCCCCCACCGAGCACCTGACAGGTCATAGCCACTTACCACCAGGGGCGTAGCACATGCACACTCTGCAACAATGTCACCACCTTCAGCCTGTATGGCGACATTCACAGGGCTATTCCTGACAACCTCACTATCAGCGCTATCAGACCTAGTAGCCTTTTCCCACACATAGCCTAGCTTAGTATTGTGCCCACTGGGCAGTTTCTTCCCTATTTTGGGTCTCATATAAGCAGGAGACCCTTGGTTGGATCCAGCAACCCCACTAACTTCACCAGAGGCAGTAATGACATCAAAACTCTCAGGGTCACTATCCACCATTGCTCCTAGGGGCGCACCTAAGCCCCAACCTGCTTTGTCTGCAGGATCATGATGAGACCAAAACCTCCCTTCAAAACAAGTCATCTGGTCCTCACTGACCCTCTCTTGAAGCTCTGCCTCTTGGCTACCAGCTGTCACCATGGGAGAACTCTTAGCGCCTGTCAGGACCACTCCTGCATCAGGTATGCTATCAAATTCACCCAACCCGTCAGAGTCCACACCAGACCCCTGTACACTGTCTACATACTTCTCTATTACTTGGGTACAGGGCCGGGAAAACGTGTAGGCGGAGGTGGGCGATAGCCTAGGGCGCTACCTCCGCCTGTCACGTGGGGGGCGCTGCGCCGCACATGCAGTCACTCACAGTCAGTGTGTTTTTATTTATTACGGTCCTCCTTGCCGTGCGCCGCGGCTGCGCCTGCAGCAGCACCGCTCAGTTTCTCTTACAGCTGCTGCTTGAGCGGCCCCTGCCCTCCCTGTCCCCCCCTCTGCTGCGCGACGCCGTCAATGCCTCAGTCTGATCTGGAGTGAAGACCGAGCCTGGCGCGTGCCCTGCCCCTGAGTGAGGTACCTTATCCACCTATGTCATCATGAATGATGTGTCTTTTCTCCCATGCGGCCCGGGCACGGCATCAGCGCTGTGGTGGTCACGGAGGTAGAGCCGGGCAGAGAGTCTGACTGCCCAACTCAGTACCTCCTGCTCCTGCACACTGGAGACTCCCCACTTCTATTAAAATGACCATCTCTGGGCTGGGCTGTGAAGGGCTGTGAAGGGCTGTGAAGGGCTGGGCTGTGAAGGGCTGGGCTGTGAAGGGCTGGCTGTAAATGGCTGGGATGTAAGGGCTGGGATGTAAAGGGCTGGATTTTGAAGGCTGGGATGTGAAGGCTGGATGTGAAGGGCTGGGATGTGAAGGCTTGAAGGGCTGGGCTGGCTGGGATGGAGGTAAGGGCTGTGAAGGGCTGGGATGAGCTTGGCTGTGAAGGGCTGGGATGAGCTGGGCTGTGAAGGGCTGGGATGGGCTGGGATGTGAAGGGCTGGGATGAGCTGGGATGTGAAGGGCTGGGATGAGCTGGGATGTGAAGGGCTGGGCTGTGAAGGGCTGGGCTGTGAAGGGCTGTGAAGGGCTGGGCTGTGAAGGGCTGGGCTGTGAATGGCTGTGAAGGGCTGGGCTGTGAATGGCTGTGAAGGGCTGGGCTGTGAAGGGCTGTGAAGGGCTGGGATGTGAAGGGCTGGGATGTGAAGGGCTGGGATGTGAAGGGCTGGGATGTGAAGGGCTGGGATGTGAAGGGCTGGGATGTGAAGGGCTGGGATGTGAAGGGCTGGGATGTGAAGGGCTGGGATGTGAAGGGCTGGGATGTGAAGGGCTGGGATGTGAAGGGCTGGGATGAGCTGGGATGTGAAGGGCTGGGATGAGCTGGGATGTGAAGGGCTGGGATGAGCTGGGATGTGAAGGGCTGGGATGAGCTGGGATGTGAAGGGCTGGGATGAGCTGGGATGTGAAGGGCTGGGATGGGCTGGGATGGGCTGGGATGAGCTGGGATGGGCTGGGATGAGCTGGGATGGGCTGTGAAGGGCTGGGCTGTGAAGGGCTGGGCTGTGAAGGGATGGGCTGTGAAGGGCTGGGATGTGAAGGGCTGGGCTGTGAAGGGCTGGGCTGTGAAGGGCTGGGCTGTGAAGGGCTGGGCTGTGAAGGGCTGGGCTGTGAAGGGCTGTGAAGGGCTGGGATGTGAAGGGCTGGGATGTGAAGGGCTGGGATGAGCTGGGATGTGAAGGGCTGGGATGCGCTGGGATGAGCTGGGATGAGCTGGGATGAGCTGGGATGAGCTGGGATGAGCTGGGATGAGCTGGGATGA
This sequence comes from Phyllomedusa bahiana, assembly GCA_025379985.1. Classification (NCBI taxonomy): domain Eukaryota; kingdom Metazoa; phylum Chordata; class Amphibia; order Anura; family Hylidae; genus Phyllomedusa; species Phyllomedusa bahiana. Next base: position 490,305 of record JAODAL010000018.1, read on the forward strand.
GCTGGGATGTGAAGGGCTGGGATGGGCTGGGCTGTGAATGGCTGTGAAGGGCTGGGCTGTGAAGGGCTGGGCTGTGAAGGGCTGGGCTGTGAAGGGCTGGGCTGTGATGTAAAGGGCTGGGATGGGCTGGGATGTAAAGGGCTGGGATGGGCTGGGATGTGAAGGGCTGGGATGTGAAGGGCTGGGATGTGAAGGGCTGGGATGTGAATGGCTGTGAAGGGCTGGGATGTGAAGGGCTGGGATGGGAAGGGCTGGGATGTGAAGGGCTGGGATGTGAAGGGCTGGGATGTGAAGGGCTGTGATGGCTGGATGTGAAGGGCTGGGAGTGAGGGGCTGGGATGTAAAGGGCTGGATGTGGCTGGGATGTGAAGGGCTGGGATTGAAGGGGCTGGATGTGAAGGGCTGGGATGTGAAGGGCTGGGATGGTGATGTGATCCTGCTGGGTCACATGATATGTAATGCAAACAAATCACATACAGGAGGTATGAAATGAGTGGCAATTACCCTTTAAGAAAAAAATACCTATGTTACTGAGCAGTTTAGACTTTGGATATTAATTTTGTTATGTTAATGTATTACTTGTCTGTATAAAAAAAAGGTTTTTATAATGTGTTTAAAATGTTACGAACGAAGAATTGTTAAGAGTTTTGCCTATTTATACTGAGCACTTAAATCTTTGGATATTTTGAAATCTCAACTACACGCAGCGAGCGGGGGGGATGGAGGCGCCGTTTGCCTCCTGTGCCTAGAGCACCAAAATGGCTTGTCCCGGCCCTGCTTGGGTATCACCACTAGCAACACACATATGAGAAGTGTTCACCATCTCCAAAACTTTACTTTCCTTTACAGTGAGTATACAGCAAACATGCTCAGGAACCTCACCAACCTCATAACTTATGGCAGGTTTTCCCCGTTCAGACTGGGCAGACAGAACGCCTCTCCTAGGACACTGTTCAGACCTTACTGCAATAACATATGGAGACACTTCCTCCACCCCCCTGTATCTATCTCCAAGGGAGAACTCTCAGTATACCTACTAGTTATCTCAGGGACACTGCTGACAAACACTGCACATAGGGAATTCCTTGCGTTTACCTCAGCTTCATTACTAGGGATTTCCTTCCCATCTGAGGGTTCAAACATACTGACCTGCCCCTCACTAGCATCTGAGCAACCCCTCTTCTTTTCTGGGGCTAGCGGCTCACATTTTCCATTCCTGCAGTCACTGTAGTCTTTGGGACCACTGCAGTAAAAGCTACTGGACAAACCGCAACCATTGGAGCAAGTTTCCTCAGGTGCACTACAGGTCCCAGCATGACTGTTCTCTTCAATCCCTGCAGGGTCACAATATGGATTTTCATCACAGATAAACTTCGCTGTAATACACCGATTGGGACAGCACACATAATCTGCCTTGACACACATTTTTTCCTCAAACGTATTTTCATCACTCCCATTCTGTAACTCAGACTCTTCACATAGTGTTTTTTCCCCTTGGTAACTAACCAGTACATTCACCCTCATAGTCCCCTCATGCATGGTAGTAGAGCCCTCATACACAGCACCAGAGCAATCACCTTCATGGGAAGCCGTTTCTCTTTCAGGCCACACACTTGCAGAGTTTCCATTAGCATATGCAAACCTCTCTCTGGGACCAACAGGATCAGAAAATAACTGCTGTCTATCCATCACAGGACACACATCAGCTGTGCTACTTGGGCTGCTCTCCCCTATGACCTCTAGGGGCACACTAGAGCTAATCCCCTTTGCTGCTCTGCCTGCAGATTCTATAGCAGCCTGTTCACACATTGCATTTTCTTCACACACCGCAATGACCTCCGGGGGCAGACCTGAGCTGCTCTTCATTACTGCAATAGCTGCAGCACCTCTAGCTGCTTTCCCACACCCAGTAGTAACTGGAGCTAGCTTTGTGATGCCGCTAACCTCCCCCTGCACAGACTATGTGACATCACTACGAGATACAGATACATTTTTCTTCTGATTAGCATTTTCAAATGGCACATTATTCCTAATACAGTGTGTAACAGAGTCACCACCCCCCACAGGTAATGCAGCATGGGAGACACTGAGTTCATAGTTCACAGTCCTGCTGCTCTCAGCACGCTCTTCCTGCACAGGCATTATGTCTGGGCCTCTGCTTGGTACCCCCTGGTTGTCACACAACCCATGCCTGGCAGTCCCAACACGGTTGTCACCCGCAATACACCCCACTGGAGCATTCTTACCCGGTCCATGATGGGTCTGCACACCGGGTATGGCCTCTGGGAGCAGTCTGGACTTCTCCTGCTGATTGTCCATGTCAGCCGTGGGTGGAGCCCCACCCACCCGGAGCTCCAGGGCTTGCAGCTGCGACCTCTCCGGCCTCCTCCTGAGAGGGCAGCCAGGAGCACATCTCTCCACTTCGTGGCATCTCCAACATGGCTCCCTCTGCTGGGCGGTGGTAGCAGGCTCCTGCTCCTGCAGGTGGTTGCCCGTGGCAACGGCAGCATGCAGCTCCCGCAGTAATGCAGTCTCTCCAGACGTGGACCTCTTCTTTGCTGGACAGCTAGGCCTCCTGGCCACAGGACATCCGCTCCGGCACCTGTCGACCTGTAGGCATCCATTACACCAGTCAGGTTGGTTACCTTTGGCAGCTGTCTTTTCCATCTTTGGCTCCGCACCTCCAAACACCAAGGCAGCTTTGTTTGCAGTGAGTCCACTTTCCTCATACCGGGGAATAGCATTGAGAAGTGCCTTTATCGCCTCTTGATCTGCTTTAAACTGTGCCTGTAGCTTCTCAGTGTCCTCTCGTTGTTTAGCCACTTGCTGGGCCCACAGTTTATTTTTCTCCTGCTGCTGGGCACTTGCCTGCACCAACTGGGCAAGCAGCTCCTCCATTGCAAACAGATTTTTTCCAGGCAGCAGCAACAGTCTCTTTACTGGGGTGCGTCCCCTGTCTCTCCAGAGACAGTTTCCTTCTCCACTGAGGCAGTCTCTTCCGAAAGATCCTGGCTCACACAAGACTAGTATCCGACAGTCCTTTGCAAACAGCAGCAGTCCTATGCAAACTGCCTCTTTTTTTCTTTTGCACCGCTTAGTGCACACATCCGTTAGTGCCAATTATGCCCTTCGCATGTTCCACCATATGTAGCGCCTCACACTCGTTCAGCAGCCATCTTGACCGGCCCCCAGGTCCTTCACTCACGGGATGCCCGCTTTTGGTAAGCGATGGCACACAGACAAGGTTTCTTTATGGCTTCAGCCTGTTTTATTGGTCAGGCATAGCAAACAAAACATAAATCATAAACGGAAAAACCTCATGCCGGCTGGCCACTAACTACACACATTCAGGTATAGACCCTACCTATCAGTGGTCTGGTTCTACCATACAGACCCACAAAACACAGTATCCTCACTGTACCTTTTTAGGCTTCCCTCAAGCCTCTGGGGGGCCAGTGCTCTCTCCAGCTCCTTTGCTTCTAACCACTGCAGGTAGCAGAACACGCCCCCTTAACACCTGCAGGTTTAGGGCTTTTATAGCCATCCAGGAACTGGCCCAAAACCTGGCCTTGAACGTGGGTACGGCCTCCCACCCAACACTACGACCGTCCTGGGAAAGGAGACCCATACCTGGCTGCGAGGCAGCCATTCTAGCTACCTGTCTCAGCAACTTATTGTTACTGACACCAGCAAGTCTCCTTCCCCCACCGAACCCAGACATTCGGTGGCACGTTTGCAGCAGGTACCCTGCTGAATTCCACCTAGTGGCAGAGACCTGTAACTGCACATGGTCACTAGGCCACTATATATATATATATATATATATATATATATATATATATATATATATATATATATATATATATATATATATACACACATATACACACACACACATATACTACCGTTCAAAAGTTTTGGGTCACTTAGCGATTTCCTTATTTTTGAAAGCAAAGCACAGTTTTTTTCAATGAAGCTAACATTAAATGAATCAGAAATAAACTCTATACATTGTTAATGTGGTAAATGACTATTCTAGCTGTAAACATCTGGTTGTTAATGCAATATCTGCATAGGTGTATAGAGGTCCATTTCCAACAACCATCACTCCAGTGTTCTAATGGTACATTGTGTTTGCCAACTGTGTAAGAAAGCTATTGGATATTTTCAACACCCTTGAAAACCTTTGTGCAAGTATGTTAGCACAGCTGAAAACAGTTTTGCTGATTAGAGAAGCTATAAAACTGATCTTTCTTTGAGCTTTTTGAGAATCTGGAGCATTACATTTGTTGGTTCGATTAAACTCGCAAAATGGCCAGAAAAGGAGAACTTCAAGTGAAACTCAACAGTCTATTCTTGTGCTGAGAGATGAAGGCTATTCCATGCGAGAAATTGCCAAGAAACTGAAGATTTCCTACAACGGTGTGTACTACTCCCTTCAGAGGAGAGCACAAACAGGCTCTAGCCAGAGTAGAAAGAGAAGTGGGAGGCCCCGCTGCACAACTGAGCAACAAGACAAGTACATTAGAGTCTCTAGTTTGAGAAATCGACGCCTCACAGGTCCTCAACTGGCAGCTTCATTAAATAGTACCCACACCACGCCAGTGTCAACGTCTACAGTGAAGAGGCGACTCCAGGATGCTGGCCTTCAGGGCAGAGTGGCAAAGAAAAAGCCATATCTGAGACTGGCTAATAAAAGGAAAAGATTAATATGGGCTAAAGAACACAGACATTGGACAGAGGAAGATTGGAAAAAAGTGTTATGGACAGAAGAATCGAAGTTTGAGGTGTTTGGATCACACACAAGAACATTTGTGAGACGCAGAACAACTGAAAAGATGCTGGAAGAGTGTCTGACGCCATCTGTCAAGCATGGTGGAGGGAATGTGATATGTATATTTATATTTACAAACTTTAAATTTAATGTGCATTGTGGATGTTCCCAGGTCAATATAATATCAGGGCAAAACCCCTTTAAGTTCATTTTGCATCCCTGCCCTAAGTGTTTAGAAATGTCAGAATGATAGAAACCCCTAGAAATGACCCTATATTGAAGACTTCACCCCTTATGTTAATCATTAAAGGGTTTCGTAAGCAGGTGAAAAAAAATTAAATGACATTTTTACCACAAATGTGTGATTTTAAAAAATAGGTTGTTTATACAGCACACAGGAAAAATGAAGACAACCACTCCAAATTTGACCACCCTATTTCTCTTGTGTTCAGAAATTTCCCTACTGTGGCACACTGCAGGCCCAAAAGGGAATGCAGCACCCAGAGGTATTCACAAGACAAATATTGACTGAAAGTGTTTGAGGCCTGAATGAACACATGTACAAGGAATGAGCTACCAAACAATAGATCTCCCCATACTGGAAAAATAGACCCCTTAAGATATTTATCTAGGGATGAAATGCATATTTTGTTCATAGTCTTTTGCAATAATTAATGCAAAGCAGATGGAAAAAAATGTAAAGGTTTTTTTTTTTTTTACAAATGTGTCATTTTAAATGTTTTTTGTACAACCTATATAAAAATGAAGAGATGCACAAATTTATCATGCGGTTTCTACTCATAAATAATATTCTTGTGGCCCTAATATGCTGCCTGGACACACATAAGGTCCAAAGAACACCTAATGGCTTTCAGCACAAAAATATTGTCTGTAAACATTTCTGTTCCCCATGCCACACTTGTAAAGGCAGTGAGCTGACAAAAACACCTCTTAAGTGAACCCACCTTGAAATCTAAGCTACTGTATATACTCAAGTATAAGCTGACCCAAATAGAAGCCGAGGCACCTACTTTTGCCCCCCAAAAATGGGAAAACGTATTGACTTGAGTATAAGCCTAGGTTGGAAAGTGCAGCGGCTACTGGTAAATTTCAAAAATAAAAATGATTACCAATAAAATTACATTACAGGTATAGGCAGTTTAATGTCCCCCATAGACAGGTATATGTCCCCCATAGACAGGTATAGGCAGTTTAATATCCCCCATAGGCAGTTATAGGCAGGTATAAGTCCCCCATAGACAGGTTATAGGCAGGTATATGTCCCCATAGGCAAGTGCAGCCAGGTATATGTCCCCGTAGGTAGGTTATAGGCAGGTATATGTCCCCCATAGGAAGGTATAGGCAATTTAATGTCCCCCATAGGCAGTTTATAGGCAGGTATATGTCCCCATAGGCAAGTTATAGGCAGGTATATGTCCCATTAGACTGGTAAATGTCCCCCACAGGCAGGTTATAGGCAGGGTTTAAAGAAAAAAAGAAAAAATACAAGTACTTACCTCGCTCCTCCAACTCACAGACGATCTGTCTTCTTGCCGACACAGAGGGCGTGATGACACTCATGCCGCCTGTGCCAGATACTCCAGACAGCCGCAAGTCTGCGTCCATCCGGAGTCCATTGTGGAGCAGGGAGCGGTCGCTCTCTGCTCTGCCGTGGTATCTTCACCTGTATGTGCTCCCAGAGGAGTCGCCATGGCAGCGCCCGGACGCTGTGGGCTGACTCGGGATTCTGCTTTATGCGCTCCATGAGGAGTTGCATATAGCTGAAGTATCCCTGTCGGCGCCTGGGCCATTGCAGCGCACGGACGCTGACAGTGACTCGAGTATTAAGCCGTGTTCACACGGCTTATTCACGACGGATTTGTGAGCCGGATTGCGCTCACAAATCCGGCGTGAATAAGGGGCGGGGCCGGAGCGCGGCGGGGGCGCCGCTCCCCGGCCCATAGACAATGCATTGTTTACAGCGTACGCGCCGTAAATAATGTTCATGTCACTTCTCCCCCCGCGGCGGATTCGCCGAGCGGGGAGGAGCGACGGAATCCACTGTTCTCTATGAGAGCTGTGTATTACCGTAATTACTCCGGCGGATTGGCGCCGTACTGCAGCGCAAATCCGGCACGGAGTACGGCGCCAATCCGCGGAGAAATAAGCCGTGTGAACGAGGCCTAAGCCGAGGACATATTTTTCAGCAAATTTTTTGTGCTGAAAAACTCGGCTTATACTCGAGTATATACGGTACTTGAGGTGTTTATCGATGTTTGTAGGGGTATTTACACAATTCTTTTATCACGATAGACAATTATGGCATATCGCTAGGATAGGTCATCATTGTCTGATAGGTGAGGGTCCCACCTCTGGGAGTCTAGTACTTATTTGCACCATTTTGGGATACAGGCAACTTTTTGATCACTTTTTATTCCAATTTTAATGTTGGCGTTTTGGCATTTTTTTCTTCTATGGTGTACAGTGTACGGGATGAATAAGGTTATATTTTAATGGATTGGACTTTTACAGATGTAGCAATACCAATTATGGTATGTGTCACTTTTCTTATTTATTTTATTTGTAAACGGCAAACGTGGGGATGATTTAAACTTTTAATATACTGTATATATATATATATATATATATATATATATATATAATTTTTTTTTTTTTTTTTTACTTTAATGCTATGATAGTTTACCAATAGAGGGTACACTTCCTTTTCCTCTATACAGCAGTACTATTGTATTGCTCTGCATAGGATTTTCATTCAAGGTGTAGTAGGGGTACATACATGGGCAGCTATGGAAACCTGCATGAGGCTTCCAGCTGCCATGAAAGCTGATCAGCCTCCTGACATCATCCCCCCTTCACTGGTACAGTGTGTGCCCCCCCCCCCCCCTCCACATATCACTGTCCTCTCCCTATGCAGTCTAATTTTGTAAGAGCTGTTTGCATACCACAGGCCTGCATTCAGTCTAAACAGTCTTCTATGAACTCAGAGGAGGTTTGCTACAGATGAATCCATCCAGAGCACAGATCTCCCTTCATGTTTACATAGGGTACCAACGCACAATTGTGCTGTTTTCTGATTGTAGCAGTAGCTGCAGTGTCAATGAGGAGCAGTTAGCTGTATAGAGTGACGTTTTTGTTGGCCCATTACATACAGGAGCATTAAGGCACTGTGGCACAATTTTGCTGTTTTCTGATTATAGAGACAGCTGCGGTGTCAATGAGTAGGCAGCTAACTGTATAGAGTGAAATTGTTGTCGGCCCCTAATTCTGACTGAGAGGCAGGAATGCAAGCTCCATGAATACAGCCGTCCAGGGGCAGAAGAGAATGTAAATTATTAGAGCCCTCAGCTAATTAAATGCAAGGAGGTATGATCCGACCAGCACTGGAGAAGTTGTTTACAGAAAACGAAGATAAAGAATACTGTGAAAACTAGACAGCTTTGCTAATGACATCCAATTGCAAAGTTGCTTGTTTTCACTGTCCCCTTATTCTGAAGGCCATTTAATGAAATTATACAACCCCTTTAACAGAGTCATCTACCAATGAAGTTTTGGTCATGGGTCCATGAATAAAAACATGAAAAAGGCATTCCTTTAGGAGGCTGATTTATTTAGGCAATCATAGCCTGGGTCAGCTCTTGAGGGAACTTGTTGCTAAATTGCATGAAACGCTTCTGCTAAGACACGGTGTAGAATGGACAGCACTAGAAGTCCAGTACAAGCAGATAGATGTTTTTCAATTAACTTCATTAATAATTTCATGCCCACAATTTTAATTTTAAATTCCCTAGAAAAAAATTGGGAAGAGCGCCCACTTTCCCGGAATAAACAGCTGGGGGGTTGAACAAAAATGGTTTTTAATAGTAAAACTTTTGTGCGTGTTTCATAAAAAAAATTTGTTAACAAATTTAAAAAAAAAAAATCCCCTTTCAACCCTCCAAAAATGAATTTTTTTAAAATTTTAAAAAAAAAAAAATGCAAAAATGAAAATTTTAAATTTTCGAAAAAAACCCCCCCAAAACCCTTTTTCCCATTTTTTTGAAAAGAGAGCGGGTTTTGGGATTTTCCCACAAAACTTTAAAGGGGGCCCGTTCACAAGGCAAGTTTTGGGGAATCCTAAACCGGGTTTTTTGCACTATTTTGGTGCCGTGTACACGGCTTTTTTGCGGGAAAAAAGGGCTCCCCTTTCCTTCAAAATTAAAAATTTTAAAAATTTTTCCCGCCTGAAGACGGGGTAGAAGAAGAACATTTTTTGAATGTTTTTTTTGGGACTGTTTGGCGTGCAAGAAACTGTCCGGCGGAAAATCCGTGCAGTGGGGACCGTTGCACGGATTTTCCATTAAGCTATGTGCAAAAGTTTTTCAGTTGATTTACAGACGGTTTTCGAAACCGAAAACCAACTGCAAAACCGGCTGAATAACAGTGCAGTGGGGACAAGCCCTAATAGGAGCTCCAAGTTTAGTCAAGCGGTGATTTTTGCTAGGTCTTACTCACTGCACCCCTACGTTTGGGTTTAAGCCTAGCAAAATTAGGATTAGAGGGGAAAATGGAAAGGAGGGGTTTTTCCCAACTGTCACTGAACGGGGGAAAAAAGGAAAGACCCATAAAATGGGTTTGGCATTTGGGGGCTTAAAGAATAAAAAGAGGGAAAAAAAAACCGGAGAGTAAGGTCATACCGTTTCTCTTGTATCTTCATTAAGAAAAAAAAAAAACTCCATCACAGGCCCTCCAAAAAGGGGGTTGTGTTTTGCTAGGGATCCATCACAGTGTGATTGTTATACTACAGTTGTTGTGCTACACGGAGAAATACAAGCAATACGGTGAAAAATACTGACTGACTAACTAATTTGGTTTTAAAAATTACCCATCCTATTTTACAAAGTTTGCAAAAAAAATTTGGAAAAAAATCGAGGCACAAAACCCCAAAAAGGAAAAAATTTTTTCAGCCATATGAAAATTAAAAAATCAGATAAAGTGGTGCAGGATGCTTGTGCAACATCTCCCGTTTGTTTTTCAAAAATTCCTATATGCCTTTGATGTTTACTTGTTATAGTGTGCCCGGGACTTTTGAATAGATGTATGTTATTGCCTCGCCAGTGTGAAACCTAACTTTTTTTTTTTTAAAAAAAATTTTTTTGGGATGTGCAAAAGCCAAACTGTTTTTTTTTTGGGTCTTTATGAGGAGTGCTGCCTCTTGGCTTTTTGCACCCCCCCAAATCTCCTTTGGGTTTTTAAAACCCGTGCAGAATTTTCAAAAAGCAAAGCCCTTTTTCCCCTCCCAAAGGGGTTTTTGAGCCCTGAACATCCCAAGAGGGGTAACGTTTTAGTGTTGGGAAAATACCTGTGGGGGGGTCCCATTGACGAAAATTGGGGAGGGATTTAAACATTTTTTGACCCAAAAATTGGAACAAAAGGGAACCCCCCGGGTTTTCCCATATATCCTTGCATAATTTTTTTTTCCAAAATGCCTATATCCCTTTAAATGTTTACTTTTGTTTTAAAGTGTCCCGCTGCCCTTTGGGAATTTAAAGTATTTTTAATTGCCTCGCCAGTTTTGAAAACCTATATTTTAATTTTTAAAAAAAAATTTTTTTGGGATTTTCAAAACCAAACTGTGTTTTTTAAAAAAAATAATGGGCTAAACATTGGCCCTGGGGGAAAATTTTTGGGGCAAGCCAGGGAAAAGACCTTCACAAGGAAATGGCACACTGGTGTCTACTCTTAGGATCATGGTTTTTTGGGTGGCATAATGTACGGGAAAAAAGGCCAGGCCCTTTTCTACCCTTTCATTCCAGTAAAACTAACAGTTTTCCGTTAAATTGTTTTTTATTTTTAGGGAAATCATAGGTACGGCCAATTCTAAAACGTGTCCCAGGAGCTGTTTTTCAACGGGAAAAAGGGCCAGGCCAAAATTTTGGCTTCGGGCCAACTTTTGGGGGAAAGTGTAAAGGGGAAAACGGGCCCAACCGGGGGCCTGCAGCATCTCTGAACTGGTCTCCTATCAAACCCCTTTCCCGGCCCTTCCCCTTGGGAATGAAAAAATGCAAAAGGTACTGCCAGCCCCTTGATGTTTTACTCCCCAAAGGGCATTGGGCCCCATTCTTAACTTTAAACCCGGGAAAAACATTAATAACCTTATCGATAGCATGCCAAGGTGTGTATTTCTGCATTTGGCACTCAAACCAATCAACTTTAAATCTTTTTTTGTTTCCATTTTTTATATTAGTTGCTTATCATTAACATAATTATTTAATCCTGTGATTTCTATAATTCCAAGACTTTTCATTCTTGCAAATTCAGTGTCGAGGAATGCAATTAAAATATGATGAGGGCAAGATCAAGTGTGTGTGGTGCACAGCTACACACACAAGTGGGTTTCTATTGATATATCGGAGAGAACAGAAGTGGGACTGCGATTTTTTGTCTTTTCACAGTACCGAGACTGCTTTTTTGTTAACTAGATATATTTTATCATGTGATCAAAGACCATCCCATATGATCTCTGATCATTGCTTCAAGGCACTAGTTTCCTTCACTAAACAGGAAACAGGTATTCCCACCACACACATTCATGGCATGTCCTATTGCTATGCCATCATGTAGGTGGTGGGAAATCCCCGTTTTAAAAAACTCTTTTTGGGTGATTCTTAGGGAAAATGTTCCCCAGGAAAAAAATTTGGGAAACGAAATTTCACGCCCGAAATTTGCGCCCCTAATACGATTGAGTTTCACCCCGAAATTACAGAAATTTCCCACAGTTCTCATAGAGAACTAAGGATTACCCCTTTCCCTCCCTGGGCGCACAATACAATCGAAATTGTCACATGGGGAGATAAGCACCCCCAAAAAATGACATCTATGGGGCGGGGCGGCGCCACCCCCCCCCTTTGGGCTTTTCGGGAGTAGGGCCCACCCCCACCCCACCGGGCCCGAAAATTGGGGGGCGTACTGTACCCCTGAAATTAAAGGGCCATTGAACATAGCCTTAGGTTAAAGTGAACCCATTATAATATGGCACCATAGCCTAAACCCACTTAGTGACCACCATAAAAACATGTATAAGTGGTCACTGAGAAATTAAATGTAAAAAGAGAGATGTTAAAAAAAAATGGAGACTGAGAGAAAAAGAACTAAATTACTTGCAAATAACCACCAATCAGATTACAGATTAAACTTTTTTGTGACAGTAGAGAAAGAAAAAGTGACCTAATTGGTTGCTCCAAGCAGTGACACTAGTTCTCCTATTGCACTTTTCATCCATTAAAAAAATTTTTTTGAAACCAAAAATACTTTATTTTAACTTTTTTTGAAAATTTTTAAAAAAAGACATAAGAAAAAAATTTTAAATTCAACTTTAAAAGCTGTAAGTTTACAGAGGGAACACAAAAAGGTATACACACTTAAATAGTGGTCATCTACAGTGGGAAAAGTATGTATTAGGCAATTTGGCAAGTTTTCCCACCTACAAAGCATGGAGGGGTTTCTGAAATTTTTGTTTTTTTTAAGAAACACTTCAATTTGGAAAAGGACAGTTTTTTAAAAAAAATTCCTGAAAAAAAATTTCCAATAATTATTTTGGGCTTTTTATTGCATGAAAAAAAAAATTTGAAAACAAACTCAAAAAAAACAAACTTAATATTTGGTACAAAAAACCATTTTAAAAATTTACGGGAGTCAACTTTTTCCTGAAGTTTTTTGCCAATTCTGAACACCCCCCGGCCGCAGGGTTTTGGGCCCCTCCCCCAAAACAGGTTTTTTGCAAAATTTTTTCGGGTTTTTTGGGGCCTATCTTTTTGGCTAAAACTGAGTTTCATTTTTCCCCCCTAAAGGGTTTTTTAAATTTGGGGTTAAATTTCGGAGACTGGCTAGGCCACTCCAGGCCCTTTGGGAAATTTGCTTTTTAAACAGATCACCCCCTTAGTTCCCCTTGGCTGTTTTGTTTAAATTATCCTGCTAAAAAGAGCCACCCCTGAACCATTTTCTTTTTTTTTACTGAGGGAAGGGGGAAGGGGGTTGTTGGCCAAAATCTTGGCTGCCTCCATCCTTCATCAATATAGTGCAATATAGTGCAGTCGTCCTGTTCCCTTTGCAGAAAATCACCGCCAAAGTAATTTTGGCCCCCTGCCCTTTTGGTTTTTTACAGGGGTTCTTGTGGGCGCAAACCCCCAAACCTTCTTCTTCCTTCAAACACATTGAGTGGAATTCATACCAAAAAGTTATTTTTTGCTCACATCTGGCCACATGACCTTTTCCCCATGCTTCCTTTTGAAACCCCCCATTGGGCCCCTGGTGAACTTTAAAGGGCCCCCGGAACATCTGCTGGTGTGAGCAGGGGGAAACCCTTTTGTGCCCCGCAGGGTTTTAAAACCAGACGGCTAGTGTTTTACTAACGATTAAAACTCTGAGACAGGGTCCCACTCTAATCAGGGGAAAGACCCTGTCCCCCCATGTATTTGTGGGGTGATTCCCACCTCAAACCATCCCTTTTTCCCCCAAGGCAAGATTCCCTTTCAAGGAGCCCAAGACCTGAAGGTTGACAGTCATCCTTTTTGTTTTTTCACTCTGGAAAAACCAAATTCCTAATGGCTAACCCCTTGTAAATCTAAACACTTCTACCCCCTTTGGGCTCACCCCCTACAACCTAATAGATTGTAAGCTCTTGCGAGCAGGGGCCCTCACACCTTGTGTCTCATCCGTAAGTAGCTTTTCAAATTTTTGCCCAAAGTATGTCTTTTGTCGGGACCTAAAAAATTTTCCCAAAATTTTAAATGCTGCGAATAAGGGAGGCGCCCATAAAAAAGAAATTTTTATTATTATTATTATTTTGTGTTTCTTTCATTTTCTAATAAATTTTTCCAACAGTATTGCCCCCTTTTCACCCAAACTGTTTGCCCAAATTTTCCTTTAAACCCCATCCCAGCCTTGTGCAAGTCTACAATTTTTTCCCTGGGGGGTCCTAAGACAGCTCTTTGGTCTTGGCCATGGTGGACAGGTTGGATTGTGATTGACTATGTGGATAGGTGTCTTTTATACAGTTAAATTCAAAAAAGTGTAATTAATACAGTACTGAGCAGGAGGGCTTCTCAAAGAAAAAACAACATGTCTGTGAGGCAAATTCTTGCTCGTTTGGTTTGGCGATCAAAACTTATTTCATGCAATAAAATGCAAATTAAAATTTTTTAAAATCATACAATGTTTATTTTTGGATTTTTTTTTTAAAAATTCGTTTCTCACAGCTGAAGTGAAGCTACAAAAAATTTTTTAGACCCTCCATTTATTGGGAAAACAAAATTGCCAGTATTCAAAATACCTATTTTCCCCACTCCATGCCCTTTTTTAAAATCTGAATTGAAACATGGTGGCAATATCTACTACATTGTGCCATTATGTTGCCATCTAGAGCGTCAGATAAATGGTGGAGGCACACTTAACTTTTGAACAAACCAAAACAATTTTTTAAAATGGTAAACCGGGAAAATTTGGGAAAAAGGTAAAAATACAACCACCCAATGGTGACTTGAGTTTAGCAGAGTACCACCAACACGGCTGACAAGACCGAACACTGAAGAATTCATCTCCCGAGATTGTTACATGCAAAGACGACTGATTGAAGAATACAGTGTAACTGTCTATGGTTTCAAATTAGAAGGTTGTGGAGAAAATGCTTTTGTCTGATAAAGCAGAATTTTAAACTAAATGGAAGAGTAAAATCACCCTTATTGTGATTATTGGGCGTAGAAAATCTTGTGGACAAAGCAGTCAATTTATTGTGGCTCTATATCTGGTGTGGACTATCATCCAGTTTGCTGAAGATAAGCACATTAAGGCCGTGTTCACACGGCTTTTTTCCCCACGGAAATTTTTGAGCCGTAAAACTCACAAAACCGCCGTGAATAAGGGGCGGGGGGGGGGCGGGGCCGGAGCGCGGCAGGGGAGCGCCTCCCGGGGCCCCCCAACAATGCCATTATCTACGGCGCGGGAAAGCGCCGTAAATAATGTGCAAGTCACTTTTTCCCCCCGCGGCGGATTTTTCCCCACGGGGGGGGAGCAAAAGGGTTCCACTGTTCTCTAAAGGGGAGCAGTGGATTAAAACCCTAATTTTCTGCCGTGGATTGGCGGGCCCTACGCAAAACGCAAATCCGGCCCCAGAACGGCGCCAATCCGCGGGGAAAATAAGCCGTGTGGGAAAAGGGGCCCAAAAACATAAATTTCTGGAAAAAAACTTCTTGGCTGATGAGACCAAGATAGACTTATTTGGTTTAGATGGTGTCAAGCAATTTTGGGGCAGCAACCAATGAGGACTGGGCGCATTTCAGATACAAAAAACTAATTTTTAAAAATCGTAGACTACATTTTAAAGGCACTCTTTTTTTATTGCCTTAAACTATATGCAACTATAATACCAGCAAAACCCCCTCCTCCCGATGAAAAGTGAAATTTGGTTTTTTCCCTTTTTTTGCTAATTTTTTCATTTTTTGCAAACTCCCATGTATTAAACTGTGGCTTTTCTGCATATGGGTGAACAGGTACAATTCAATGTGCAGTTTGTTATCAACTAATTGGGCCACCTAGTGGGGGGGTGTATTAAACCCACTGGCCCCAGGCAATTACCCGGAACTGTTTATCTAAGTAGCATAGGGGCTTGTGTTGGCCCCCCAAATCGGGTTTAGTCTTTTTTGGGCCCCATTTAGCTGTAAAAAGGGGGGTTTACCAAAGGCTTTTTTTTTGGGCACGGAATTTCAGCCCCTATTGCGCGGGCCCTACTGCGCTGCAATACGGGTGGAAACCCAAACCCGCCATTACGGTTTAAAACCACGGTTCTCATAAAAACTATGGGTTCTGTCCCTCCCCATCCGCCTCCCGGGGAATCCCCGGGGGGGGAGAAATTAAAAAGTTCAAAAAAACCCCCTCCCCCGTGGATAATGAAAGTCTATGGGCCCCGGGGGGCCCGCGCCCCCGCCCCCCCCTTTCTCAAGCCGTATTGGGGGGCGGAATCCGTCCCGCAAAAATTTCGGGTTAATAAGCCCCTGTGACGGCCCTAAGTATGGGCCTTTTTAAAAGTGGGCTCTGTATTGGGGTCTTTTGGGGGCCCCTTCAAAGAAAAATGACCCTCAAAATTTTTTTATCTGTTTGATGTAGCAGACACCGTATTTAAAACTATAGAGTTCATTTCTGCTGCACCCAAAATGCATCCAACGCACCTGTGTGCTGGATGCATGCTGGATGCATTTTGGTGCATTTTTCACAGTCCTTTTTAAAGGGAGTTTTCAGATCCCAAAAAAATATCCTAGCATGGATCCAACACCCCCCGTGTGAACATACCCAACAAACACCAAAATCTGTGTTTAAATAAATAAGAAAAATTTTAAATTTCCCGTGGCAACCTGGGAAGCTTTAAAAACCCTTTTCCACACAAACCAGTTTTGGCCTTCCTCAGAGCCCCCTTTTTTTAAAATCTGACGTGTGTCCCCTTTAACCCTAAGAATAACTTTTTGATACTTTTTTTCACCATGGTTTCCCCCAGAAAATGTTTTCTTATGACACATTGTGCTTTAAGTTAAACATTTTGGTCGACACAATCCTTATTTGTGAAAAAAAAAAAAATATCGTGAAATTTCTGAAAAATTTGTCATTTTCAAAGTTCAAAAATTTCTGCATGTATGACAGATGGTTATTCCCCCACAAAAAAGTTTTTAAAATAGCATATACGATATTCCCATATAGGGGTGACCCTTTTTTTTTCATTAGGGGGGTTAGAAAAATTTTTGTAGAATTTTACACATTTTTTTAAAAAATTTTTTCAACATAAATGTATTTTTTTTTTTGGGACCAATTTCCCGTTTGGACGTGGGGTTTTGGGGGGGCCCCGTATGTTACCCCCATAAATGGGCTTCATCTAAAAAACAAAACCCAATTTAAAATATTCAAAATAAATTTAAAAGTTTTTTTAACCCATTTTGGTATTTCGCAGAAATGAAAACAAAGTGGAGGTTTAAATTTTTAAAATGTCACTTTTTTTTTTCAGATTTTCAAAATTTTAAACCATTTTTCACTGGAACACAGTTTGTTGTCACCAGAAAAAGCAACTTAATATTTATTTCCCCCAAAATTTTTCCATTTTTTTGAGATTTTCCCCATATGTGGCCCTAGTGCCTATTTTGGCCCCAAAAACCCCAAGCCCAGGATAGGAGGGGCACCTACGGGAAATTTGGGGGCTTAAAATTTTAAATTCCCAATTTTTTTTTAACAGGTTTGGGAACTCCCAAAGGTGCTAAAACTTAAAAAAACACCCATAAAAAAACACCCTTTAAAGAAAAATTTCCCCTTTGAAGGAAAACATCCAAGGAAAATTTTTTACAGGGGAAACGCCAAATTTTTTTTTTAGCATTAGGCTCTGAAAATGAAAAATATATTTTCTTCCAACAATCTGCAGTTTTAGCTGAAAATTTTTCATTTTTACAAGGAATCCTGGAAATAAAAGCACCCCAAAATTTGTTACATTATTTTTTCCTAGTTCAGCAATAACCTATATGTGGGTGTAAATTGCTGTTTGGGCACATGGCAGAGTGTACAATTTGGCTTTTCGAACGCAGAGTTTTTTTGGACACCATGTCGCATTTGCATAGCCACCAAAGTACCAGAAAAGACGAAACCATCCAGAAGTCACCCCATCTTGGATTCAACACTCCTCATTCATCTCATCCATTGGTGTATTGTGCTTTTTGGGCATACAGACATGGTTTTGCCAAGTTTTATCAATACAGGTTCAGGACACAGCTTTAAAGAAAGCCAGTCAATAAGGCTATAACACAGCTTTATTTTTACAATAGTCCAATAATAAATCAAGTATGATAAAGTGGTAATAACAAATTGATTGCAGAAAACAGTGTGATATTGTATACAGTTTTAAAAGAAAAATGGTTATTTACAAAGGTTTTAAGTGCCTACAACATCACTTGGAGAGTACTGCATCTTCGAGTCCGAAACATCAGCCATGAGAAGCTAAAAATGAAGACCGAGAACTTTCAGAGAGAACAACAACAACAACACCACCGTGTTGACGTCCACAAGTAAAGATGGCGGACACGACCTAATGCTATGTCAGCTTAAAAAATGCACAGGTGATATTTGTTTACCTTACTTTTTTACCATGGAGTGGCTGGAGTTCAAGGTACAATACACAAAAACACCTCTCAGGCAATGAAAACAAGCCAGCAGAGCTTTAAAAAAAAAATGAGATGATCTAAGAACACACCTTAAAGGGGTTTTACCACGATGTAATGTTGACGTGGGATCCTCCAAAATGGGTATTTAATCACTTTTCTAAATATATGTGATTACAAAAAGTGAAGCCTCTGAAAGCTACAGCATTTCTCAGTCCCCCTTAGTTTCCTGAAAGCTTGCATTAGACATGACCAGAGGAGCTGACAGGCAGCGCTTGCAGGAAACACTTCTTATCTGATGACAGGGAAAATGAATGAGCTTCATGGGGCTGGGAAGAAAGTGCAGTGTATGAGCCTGTGTCTTGCTGTTTAGAGAATCCACTGTTGTAATGTTATTATTTGAGTTAAGTTTTGAGACGCTCCCTTATTCCTCACTCCTTGCTCACCCACTCCCTCTCTCCCCAGCAGCCTTCATGACTCAGCATGATTTGTTTATATTCTACTTTGTGCTGATAAGGAGGTAAGTAACTCATGTCCTGGCAAAACCCCTTTAATTCAGCTTGTAAAATAAGCCAGACTCTGTGTTAACAGGCTTGTAACTTTGTACCCAAGAAACACTGAGACATTGGGCGGCATTTATGGACAGGGCTGTGCCAGATATCTGGCCTCTTTTCAGCCAATATCCGGCGCAGCCCTGTTCGCTACATTTTTAAATGGCCCATACGCCAATATCAGGCACATTACAAAGCGCAAGCAGCACTTTGTAATGCGCTTGATTTCGGGGGGCATGCGGGAGGCGGTGCATACTAGAACCGTACAAAGTTATAAATTTATAGCTTCTCTATGGCACTTCTAGGCGCATTACTGCTGGAACAGGTAAAACATTTTCAAAGTGATATACCTGAGCCAGAAATGTCGTCCTAGCGCTAGAATGCGCCTGATTTACCGAGCCCACGGTAAAGCAGGTTCATAAATAAGGCGCATTCTATAGTAATATTTTGCGCATTAAATTTGGCGTTTAAACACCAAATTTCATGCATGCCGCCCCTTATGTCTTCAAGACTTTGAAATACAAGAAGGCTAAAGATACAAACTTTGCATTAGCATAGTTAATAATATAAATTTTATATAAAATAGTAATGATTCACTTTAATTTGGCTCATAATATTAATTTGCTTCGATTCGTATTACAGACATGAAAATTGGGTAAGGGAGGGGATAGCAGTTTCACCATCGTTTTTTGGTCTTCATTTTTACAGCGTTCACCGCGCAGTATAAATGACAGGCTAAATTTACTTCGCGGGTCAGTAGAATTATGATGATTTAAAATTTTATGTTTTTTATGCTTTATTACTTTTTTTACAAAAAAGGTTTAAAAAAAATTGTTGGTTTTATGTCGTCATAGTCTGACAGCCATAACTTTTTTTCTGTATATGGGGCTGACGAAGGGCTTGTTTTTTTGCGGGATGAGTTGATGTTTTTATTGATACCACTAAGGGGTTCATATGATGCTTTTATCGCTTTGTAATCAAGGTTATTGTGAGGTGTTTTAAACAAAATACAGCATTCTTGTATAGTATTTTTTTTTTTACAGCGGTCACCGTGGGTATAAAGACAAGCTGGTTTACTCAGGCAGGTCTTACATAAGGCTATGTTCACACAGCAAATTTTGGGGGCCGAATTACCCCCGAAATTTACGCCGTGGGACGGGGGCGGGGCGGGGGAGTGAGCGGGGGCCGCACTTCCCCGGGCCCTTGATTTGAATTACCACGGCACTATACGCCCTAAAAATTTCACATGTAAATTATCTCCCGCCCGGGGGTTTTCGCCGAGCGGGGAGGGGGGAAACTATCCATAGTTTCTATAAAACGTGAATTACCGAAAAATTTGGGCCTTTTTCGGCCCGTAATTGGCAAAACTTCGGCGCGAAATTTACGGCCCGAAATACAGCCCATTTTAAGTCGTGTGAACATGGCCTAACAGTGATTAGAAATACTTTTACTGTATTCAAAAATGAAAACATGTTTTTGCATCACTATAGTCTGAGAGCCATAACATTTTTATTTTTCTGTGTACGAGCTGTGCAGCAAGCAGCTTGTTTTTTGCAGGATGAGTTAACGTTCTTATTGGTATCATTTTTGGCGGGACAAAGCTTTTTAAACACTTTTGAATCCATTTTTGGGTGAAGAAAATACTGCAATCCTACTAGTGTTTTTATATAACGCTGTAAAAAAAATATTTTTGCATTGTGTCTTTTGGGAAACCCTAATTTTTTTTTTTTTTCATTATACGAGCAAACTAAGGGGTTTTTTGTGGGGGGGGGGGTGAAAAAAGAGTTTTAATTGGTACCACTTTGGCATTTATATGAGCTTTTAATTCCATTTTATGTGCTGTGGGACGAATGAAAAATGAAATCTGTGACTTTTTGGGGGGGTGGGGTTTCTACGGTGTTCACTGTGCAGGTTAAAAAACTTGACAGATTTATAGGGTAGGTCGTTACACACGTGCCATAAATAGGGTTTACGTCTTTTATTCTGCCCTTTTGGGGGGGGTGTTTGGGTTTTTGTAAAGGGGGAAAAGGGTGGTGTACTGTTTTTATTTTTTTTTTTCATTTTTTTTTTTTTACTTTTCCCCATAGGGATTTTTATCATGACTTCAGATTACTGATACAATGGAGAACAGTAATGATCTCCATTTCAACTATCAATCACTATGCCAAGCCATGTCCAAAGGGCCCAGCCGGACATAGTGATGTCACAGGTAGCCCCAGAATGTCTAAAAAAGACTTCCAGGGCTTTCAGGTAAGCCATAAGCAGCCGCAATCGCGCCTCGGCTGCTCCGAATGGGATAGAGGAAGCCCTCTCCCTCTTTTTTTTTTTTTTTTTTTTTTTTCTTTTTAAAAATTTTTTTTTTTTTTTTTTTTTTTTTTAAATTTTTTTTTCTGGAAAATAATGGTGGGCACACAAAATATTGACACTTTGGGCACAATTTGCCCATTTTCACTTAGGGGTTAACTCACTTTTGTTGTCAGAGGTTTAGACATTGATGTCTGTTGGTTGTGTTATTTTGAGGACACACCAAATTTACATTGTTTTACAAGCTGTACACTGACTACATTACATTGTATCAAAGTGTCATTTCTTCAGTGTTGTCCCATGAAAAAAATATAATACGATATTTACATAAATGTGAGGGGTGTACATCTAGTCAAACAACTTGTATGCAGATATTTTTACGTTAAAGTTAATATATTTTCAGACCGCTATGTATATTTTAGGCAGAATCAACCTTAATTTTCTAGGGTAAAGGAAGGTTGAATGTGTAAAAAATATAGATCAATAAAGCGTAAAAACTAATAAAAGTAAAAAGCTATGGAGTGCTCTACTTTCTCACAGCTTGATATGTTTACCCTTGGCCTACTGTTTCCGTATGCATTCCTATAAATCTTCCTCACCTTAGTGTCACACAATTACAACAAGAAATTGAAGGTAGTACAGAACAATTCCAAGTCTCAATTATAAGCTATAATCTTGCACTATTACCCTATTTCCAACAGTAGATCTTCCATTTAGGAGTACTTCAGTGAGTTGCAAGTGAAAACCTTACTGGCATGTAGATGCATTTAGACAGCTTAGTGTTGATCCGAGTCATGCTGGGAGGCTCCAGAGATAGTTTAGCTGTACATGTGTGCATTGATGGAGCTGTCAAATTAAATACTTGATCTCCTGGTTATTTTCTCTGTTTTCTAACCTTATTCACTAAGGTTTCTTTTCCAGTATAATAGAATAGGTTGAACTGGATTAAATATTAACTTCTAGACAGGGCTAGGTGTCGGTAAGCCAAAGGTCCGACTCAGACTCCTCAATTTCCCTAACTCCGACTCCCAACTTCTGACTCCCTCATATAAGGTGCATGTTTACGTGATAACTTTACTGTAGTAAAATGGTAACATCAGGCTTTTTATCACATTATGATACAATAACTAAGCTATTTAGGTAGAACAGACCACTGAAAAGCAAAATGGTAACAATGTTTTGATCTTTTGACTTTCAGACTCCATCTCACCATCCACTACAGCTTTGTACATGAGGCTTCCATAATTTTATAGACAATCATCTTGCATATATTATACATCTTATACATTTGACTTACAAGTATTTGGCATCTGCTTAGTTCTGCAGATTCTTGTCATGTAACTGCATTGTTACTGTTTTGCTCCTAAAAATAAAAATGTTAATTTATATTATTTTGTTAGTATTCTGTAAATTCCCCTTTGGCTTTCAGCACTTCTGGGCTCTGGATTAGATTCAAGCATGTCTTGACCAAAATCTGATCCCAGGTCTGTTCTGAACTTTTGCAATGTTGGTGCAGACTGGACTTGGGTACGAATACAGTTTTTTCTTCAGCTCTACCCACATGTGTTCAATTGGGTTGAGGTCTGAGGACTGTGGAGGTCAATACAGCAATTCCACATCATTGTCATTGAACCATTACTTCCCCAACCTTGATGTATGCTTCAGGTCATTGTCCTGCTGAAACACTATGTTGTCCTTTTCATACCCATAGTACTGGAGTGTATGAAGTAACTCATCTTGTAGCTCACATATAGCTCAGCATTGAAATCAACATCTTTGTGAAACAACCCCATATCATTAGGCTTTCTCCACTGAACCTGAAAGTTTCTTCACTTTCCTGATCTGTTAGCCCCATTCTTCCAAACCTATTTGCCCCCATCAGAGCCCGGTCTATTGACTTTCATCTCATCGCTCCAAATCACCTGTTTCCAATCTTAAATTTTTCATACTTTTTTGGAAACTCGAGCAAACGCTTCTTATAACGAGATTGAAATTGAGGCTTCCTTATCTTTTTTCAGTCCATCATTCCAGACTTGTCTAAGGCCTCGTTCACACGGCTTATTTGGGCGCTGATTGGAGCCGTACTGCGCGCCGTATTTCCGCTGCAGTACAGCTCCAATCCGTCCCAGTAACTACGGTAATCCACAGTTCTCATAGAGAACTATGGATTCCGTCTCTTCTCCCCGCTCGGCGAATCCGCTGCGGGGGGAGAAAGTGGCATGCACATTATTTACGGCGTGTCTATGGGGCCGGCGAGTTGTCGCCCCCACCCTCCGCCCCTCCGGGGCGAAATTACGTCGGCAATGTGAACATTGCCTAATGCGTGTTACATTCTGCTTGCGTGGATGTCTGTGACCTCACTGTTATGAAGCATACGAGCCACTGCCATGTCTGTCGCATTAGAACTGATAGACCTTGTAATGAACGATCATGTTGATATTTTGTCTGGACGTCACCTCTTGGCTTTGGAATGAATGGACGGGCTTCATTTCATATTCTTCCAGCTGTCATGGCCTAACATGATGCAGTTTGGCAATTTTCTAGGACGAGAGACCGCTATTGATGAGCTGGATGATGCTGTTTCTCTTTTCTTGGGAAATCTTCTTCATGGCTGCTCAAACCAGTGACCTTTCACTTGAGAATCAGCCTAATAATACACTGAGCTATTAGGGAATGTGAGAACAGGTTGTAATTTTCAGTATACAAGAAGAAAACGATTGTCCCACCACCATGAGCAAAACAGTAAGGCCCGGTTCACGCGGCTTATACACGTTGTAATTGCGGGACGGATTTCGCCCACAATTACGGCGTGTGTACGGGGCAGGGGCGGAGGCGGCAGCTCGCCGACCCCATAGACAGCCATTATCCACGGCGCGTATCCCGCCAGGATAATGTGCATGTCACTCGCTGAATACGCCGAGCGGGGAGGGGAGACGGAATCCCTAGTTCTCTATGAGAACTGTGGATTACCGTAATGCCTGGGACTGAAATCCATCCCAAAATAAGCCGTGTGAATGAAGCCTAACAATGCAGTTACAGGACAAGAATCTGCAGAACTGAGCATATGCTAAATAGTTGCAGGTCACAGTTATGTATGAGAGCCAAGATGATTGTCTATAAAACAATGGGAGTCTCACGTTCAAAGCTGTAGTAGATGGTGAGATATGGAGCCTGAAAGTCAAAAGTTTAAAACATAGTTACCCTTTTGCTTTTCAGTGTAAAATATGTTTATTGGAATACAACTATAAAACACAAAAAAAAACACAAATCATACTTTACACCTACATTTATATACAAATGGAGCACAACAATTCACCAATGCTGAAAACATTATACCATAACAATACCCCCCAAGACAATCCAAATTACAATCAAGTATAGGCATATTCCCACAAACTGAACTTCGACTCACTTTCCCCCATTTAATAAAAAAATATCTGAGAATACAAACTTAAAATAAATACATGGATTTTTAGAAATGTACCCCTAAAGTACCCCAAGGCAACAGGGTGTTTTTAAAGTTTAACATCCAATATTAGCCCTATCCCCTCAACTGTGCATTCACATTGAAACCTATTATGTTGATAAATTATATATTTATAAAAGGAACTGCAGTGCGTTTTTGGATACGTTTTTGTGCAGAAAGCCACAGCAATTAATGCTTTACACTTCTGCACAAAAACGCATAAAAAAACGCTCAGAGTGAAAGCACCCTAAAGAAAATGGCAAAACACGTTTGTACTTGTTTGCACTTCTGTTAACTAAGTAACATCAGCAGAAGAGGCTTCAACTTTCACAGCAGTATCAGAATTGGAACTCTTCTGGTTGGAAAAGAGTTGCCTTTACAGATGAGTCACTGCTACTACGTTGACTGGATGAATGTTGGTGTATCAGGTGGAAAACATCAGAGAACAAACATTCTGCAACCATTGCTGGAAGAACAATCTGGTGGTGGCAACATTATGCATGGGGGAATGTTTTCATGGCTTTTTATGGGCCACTCATTCATGTGGAAGTCACTCTTAACTGATTTAATTAAGAACTCATACATACATGATTGTCTTGACTGGGGCAGATAGGATCTTCAAGCATGACAATGTAAGGGCTCGTTCACACGGCTTATTTTGCCGCGGATTGGCGCCGTACTGCGCGCCGGATTTGCGCTTCAGTACGGCGCCAATCCGTCGAGTCATTACGGTAATCACTGCTCTCATAGAGAACAGTGGAAATTTCCCTCGCTCCTCCCCGCTCGGCGAATCTGCCGCGGGGGGAGAAAGTGACATGCACATTATTTACGGCTAGTACGCGCCGTAAACAATGCATTGTCTATGGGGCCGGGAGTGGCGCCCCCGCCGCGCTCCGGGCCCCGCCCCAGTCCCACCCCTTATTCAACGGCGGATTTGTGAGCTCAATACGGCTCACAAATCCGTCGGGAATAAGCCGTGTGAACACGGCCTAACACGTCACATGGCTAAAAATGTCCAACATTGGTCAGAAGAGCATGACCCAGACTTCCAGGTACTACCCTGCCCTCTTAATTTTCCAGACTTAAACACAAATGAGCATCTATGAGACCACCTTGGTCGTTTTCACTCTATGGACCCTGCAGCAGCTGTGGAATGCAGTCGGCATGGCTCCAGATACCTGTGACAATCTACCAGGTCCTTATTGAGTATTCCCAACCCGTATAGCTACTGTCCATGCTGCACACAGCAGTTACTCTAGATATTAGCTGCTGGTCATTATAATGTGATTCACATTTCATTTCTCTCTTAAGCTTTTTTTTATTGTATTATAAGAATATATTATTATACTCAACAAGGATAAGTGTTATAAGAATATACTGTATTCAACAAGAGTAAATATTATAAGAATATATTGTATTCAACAAGCGGATCGCCAGAAGCAAAAGCGAAAAGGCGTTGGATCACAACGCTCCCACTGGCTTCACTACTTAGGTCAAGTATTTTTTTTTGTTTTCTAAATACACATCATCTGTATTTTTATACTTTTTTCATTAGGCTAGGCGCACTCTGCGTTATTTTGAATGGATCCGTTCTGATGGAAGGGAGAACGGATGTGTTAATGTGTTCATTGACTAATGTGCAACGAGCTTTGGCATAGTGTCAGTTTTTACACTTTCCGTCAAATATGCGATTAATTTAAACTGGTGGAGGACGCAGGGCGCTGCGCTTTTTCAAGTTTAAAAAAAAAGGTTTATGTTAAAGTATACTTTTTTTTTTTACAATGTATGTCAATGGAAAACGGATCCTAGTATTTGTGCAAATGTATGGGTTTGTATCCTTCATAAAATATATAAACAAACCTACCCAATCAAATTGCAGGGAAAAACAGGTGACAGCCAATAGAAAAGCTAGTAAAAAAAAAAAAAAAAAAAGGGATGTCAAAAGTATGCTCCAAACAGTGCACGTTCGGCATACGTTTAACGTATACATTTTGACGGATGGTAAAACGCAGTGTGCACCTATCCTTACCCTCTCCTAAGTGTTCATTTAGTTCACATTGTATTTCCATTTATGTATTATTTTTGCCAGTGGTAGGAGCATAATCTATCTTGAATGAACCCTGACTATTGGGGCCATTTGGGTCCCCAAAACCGGGCACAGGGTTTTTCCCCCCCCGGCGGTTTCCCCCTTTTCCCCCCTCCCCCCAAAACATTTAAAGCACAAAGGACGGAATCTGTGAATGTGAAGGGAGAGGGCTTGAAAAGCCGCCCACCCCCCACCCCCCACGGCCGTGGGGATGGCCACACAACAGGACAAATACCGGGCCGGTAAACCAACCAGTATTTGTCCTCTGCCATGGGAACGCGCCCTTATATGTCTTTTACAATTTTTGAACAAATAAAATTTTGATCGGATTTTAAAAAAATTTTTTTTCCTTGTTTGGATTTGTTTTTATTTCTAAAACTTCTATATACTTTGTGTATTGTGCAGGTTGTTCTGTATTCAAAAATAGTAAATATTATAAAAAATATGATGTATTCAGCAAGAGTTAATATTACAAGAATGTTCTATTCAACAAGAGTAAACATTATAATACACTGTAGTCAGGAGTAAACATTCCAAATAATAATAAAGTTCCCTCTCACTGAGTGACTACTGGCTGTTCTCGATAGGAGGATTTCCTGGCTGTCAGTCACTCTGTAGTGAGAGCAGATATGATAATATGTGCGCGCTATCTGTGCAGTCACATGGCCATCACCCTCCAACGTTACCCCACGTCTCCCATCTTCCGCCCACGTCTATGACACTGTACACACTTTGCAGTCACTTCCGCCGCGGTCATGGGACTTACCGTGTCACCTTGCAGGGGAGCGCCAGTCTCTGCAGTAACGCCATCTTCCGCCGCACAGCTGCTACTTGCTCTGTAGAGGAGTCGGGTCAGAGGTAGAGGAGGCGTCTGAACTAATGCCTGTTACCAGCAGTCCTGCTATGATATGACATTGACGGCAACTTGTAGCAAAGTATCCTGGGAGTTGTAGTTTCACATGAGAAGTGCGGCAGCAAGCCGGATCCCCGCTGTATACTGTGTGAATAGCGACCAAACAGGCTGTGTCTCAATGTTGAAGTCAGATTTGAAGGTGTGTCGGTGGCTAGAAGAAACTGCAGTCAATTACACATAATGTCCAATGTTGTTAAAAAGGGGCTTTTACATCAGCAGAAATATAGCTAAGCCTCATTTCTTTGTTAAATTTAGTTTTGAAAACTGCACCCTTCAAAAATAATTGCCTTAGCAGCGCCCTGTGTCACTATTTCCTTCATAAAAGCTGTTGCCATTGGTAACGTCCACTTGCAGGTGGTCACACATATGCAGTACTCACTTCCAGAGGTCCGTGCATGCGCAGGACCTGGACGTCCTTTTTACTTCTGGCTCCTTGCAGAAACCTTTTGGGAGAGGAATGCGGTTTTATTTTTGATGAGGGACACTTTTGCCAAACGCAGCAGCATGCTGGAGGGATGTCGTGTTTCTCTTTTTCCCCCATAGTTTTTCTTCTGCAGCAAAAAAATAATGCACGTGCAAAAATGTTTTTACATAGTTTTTCCACATTACAAATCCTTAAAGGGGTTGTCTCAATACATTGATTTGTCCTGTTTTCTTGGTTTCACTTTGAATTCAGGGGCGTGTTTACTGGCTTCCACTAGGCTGCAGTAGAAGCCAGGTCTGTAGCTAAAAATGCTGCGACCTACAGACTGGCAACCCATCATAAGGGGGAATAAACAGGTCTGTAGCTATAGTGACCTGAGGAGCTGATGCAGCCCGTACAAGAGGGGATATCTAGGATAGGTAGGACGCTGCTAATGGGCACGTATTGCAAAGTGACTTGTTTTTGCAAGATCTTTAACATAAAATGCAATCTTTGTAGTGAGACAACCCCTTTAAAGAAGTTGTACATTTTTTATTAATTAGGCTCACCATAGTCTACATTGTGTTTATAGACTTTATTGTTATGTTTTTTGGATTTGTGATTTTCCTTTTATTTTTATTATGTGTATGGCCGTAAGTGATTTGGAATTTCATCCCTTATTACTGCATATACGATAGACACACCAGCCGGCCTGCTGACTAGCGTGCATGCACCTTAGTCAGGAGGTCGTTGCCCGCTGCCCTCCCTGAAACATTGTCAAGGGCCATTCACACGGCTTATTGCAGGGACGGATTCCAGCCGTACTGCGCACCAATACAGCTGGAATCTGTCCCAGCCATTACGGTAATCCCTTACTCAAGCCGTAATTGCGGGCGAAATCCATCCCGCAATTACGGCTTGAATAAGCCGTGTGAACCGGGCCTCACACTACTTTGTATAGGGCTGCGGATGGCTGCAGCATAGAAGCTACAGTGTGCGTACACACTAGTCAGCAGGCCAGCCGGTGCTTCTAGTGAGTACAGTAGGAAGTGGTGACATTCTGAACGGAACGTCCTTACAGACATACACTAATTATAACAAGGTAAAAAACATAACAATAAAGTTTATTAATACAGTGTAGACTATAGTAAGCCTAGTTCATAGAAAAAAGAACTAGTGTGTACGAACACTGTAGCTTCTATACTGCAGTCGCCCGCAGCTACAAATTAGTGTGACAGTTTTTCGGGTAGGGCGATGGGCGGCATTATAGAAGCAATGGCCTCCTGACTAAGGGTGTATGTGAGCTAGTCAGCAGGCCAGCCTCCATTTCTATTGTGTATGCAGTAATAAGGGTTGACATTAAGAACATAACGTTATCACTTAGGGCCATACACATAATAATAAAAAAAAGGAAAAAAAACACAACGTCTATAAATACAGCATACACTATAGTGGGCCTAATTCATAAAAAAAAAAAAAACAGGACAACCCCCTTAAATCACATAATGTATGAACCACATGAGTTGTGAGGGGAAAAATGCACCAGAAAAAAAACCCTAAAAAATACACGTACCAATAAAAACTTGGGGAAAAATTACGGGGCCATATTGCCAGAATTCTGGCACAATTTATACCACAATACTGGTGCATGTGTCCTGAAGGAGTTTACCACGAGGTAAAATCTCCTGCACAGGTCGCTCGCTGCTAGCTACAAACCGACCGTGCATGAGAATGAGAAGAGTGGTGCCAGCGGTCGCCATCTCCATTCACTTTTATGGGAGTTTCAAATATAGCCGATCACACTCACTTGGCTATCTTTGAAACGCCCCCAGAAGTAAATGAGGACGACGGCCGCAAGCACCACCATCCTCATTCTCATGTACGGTCGGCTCGTAGCTGAGAGTGACCTGTGCAGGGGATTTTACCTCTTGGTAAAAGTACCACACTTGTGTGTTTCAGACCATTTTCCATTTAACAAAGGAGGAGTTGCTTTGTTGAAATTAACATGGCTTAACCCTTTACTGACTTATACCCCTTACTGATGTTAAGATAAATCATGATGCAAGTTATGGAGTAGGCTCAGCGAGTGAGCCTACTCCATACACAGCAGGTAACAGTTGTTAATTACAACTATGTACTGCTGCTAGCAGCTGTGATCGGAGATAGCTCAGATCCCAGCATTTTCATCTTTCAGCTGCCTCGCACCGTTTCATTGTCCATTCAGCCTCCCCTTGACGACCTTATGAAGGCCTCCATGGCTGCCGTTACTACTTCTGTTATACCATGCCATAGACAGGTTATAATCATACATGCCAACTCTCCCGTTTTTGGCGGGGGGGTCCCGCTATTTGGGGTTGCCCTCCGGGGAGTTGGCATTTCCTCCCGCCGCCAGCAGGCGACGGGAGTTCTTTAAATGGCCGCGGCGACAGAGTAGCGCTAGTGTGCTACTCTTGCGCCGCCGGGCCGCTCCTAAAGGCGGGTGAAGCGGCCGCTGCGCCCGCTTCACCCGTCCGGAATCTCGCTGTGCAGGGAGGAGGCAGGAGGAATCGCTCCCTCCTCCCCTTTTTCCCCTGTATGTCCGGCGCCGGTGTGTGCCCCACATACAGGTCACGGCGCAGGGGGAAGTGACGCGCGGCTGCACTCACTTCCCCCCGCGCTGCTGAGGAGATCGTCCGGAGCGCCGTGCTGCAGGACCTGGTGAGGTAAGTGGGTTTTATTATTTTATTTTTATTAGCTATATGGGGGGCCCCTGCCTGGGAACAGGGGGCACTACCTGGCAACAGAGGGGACATCCATCTACCTGGCAACAGAGGGGGGCAAAAATACCTGGCAAAAATGGGGGAACTACCTGACAAAACATGGAAAAAGGGACATCTACCTGGCAACAGAGGGGGCATCTACTGGCAACAATTGGGGGCACTACCTGGCAAACAATGGGGCACTACCTGGCAAACAATGGGGCACTACCTGGCAACAATGGGGGGACCTACCTGGATAACAAAAGGGGGGCACCTACCCCCAAGGGGGCCCATCAGAGGGGGCATCTACTTGGCTACAAGGGGCATCTACCTGCCTGTAAGGGGCACTACCTGCTTATGGGGGGTTACTACCTGGCTATAAGGGCATCTACCTGGCTTTCTTCCAAAGCCGTTATGCAGTTAGGTGGAGTGGGTGTGGCTTTTTTTGACGGGGCATGGCATACCGACAAGATGGGCGTGTCCATGCAAATTTTTGCCACGGAGCGTGTAGCGCGCCGCCCACTAAAGTCTCCTGCTTTTTCATTTTCAAAAGTTGCCAACTATGGTTATAATAGAAGAGCAATTTTTTTTACACTGCAATATCTAACAGTTTCACAACAGTGTACAAGTGACTGCGCCCCCTAATGGTCAAGTACCCTAGCGGAACATAATCATTCAAAGCACTACCCTTTAGCTATTTTTTAAAAAAAGTTATACGTAATTGGTGTTGCCGCATCCATAAGGGCGCGTTCCCACTGCACAGGACAAATACCGGCCGGTTTGCCGGCCGGTATTTGTCCTGTTTTGCGCCCGTCCCCACGGCCGCAGGGGGGGGGGGGGGGGCGGCTTTTCTCCGCGATTGAGCGGAGAACAGCCCTCCCCCCTCACCATTGAGAAGCACATCTTCCGTCGGGAAATCCCGGACGGAAGATTGTGGCTTCTACAATGTTTTGCCGCCCGGGCCCCCGGCGACAAAACCGTCCGACGGCAAAACCTGTGCAGTGGGGACCCCCAATTTTGGTGCTCATTTTCGGGCCCGGTTTTTTTAGGGCGGTCTGAAAAACCGTCCGAAAACCCATGCCGTGGGGACATGGCCTAATAGTCCGACTTGGGGAGGTTTTTTTTGGTTAAAAATTGTAATAAAAAATTATCAAAATGGTGTGTGAATCATATATGTTATGAATAAAAACTACACTTCAGCCTGCACAAAATGAGCCTTCTATAAGGTCCATAAATGTAAAAACAAAAATGTTATTGGTCACAAATTTAAAAAATAAAAAAAATGTTTAAGTACTAAAACATAACGAAAACTATTTGATGTAACTGAAATCATGCCTACATATAGAATACATTAGCATATCATTTATATTAAATGGTAAACTTCATAAAATTTTCCTCACAAAAATAGCACACTTTTTTTTTGCACTCCATAAAGAATTTTTTTTTTTATTTCCCAGTACATTATGTGGTAAAGCCATTAAAAAGTACACTTTCCCTGCAAAAAGTGGCTCAACATGCGCTCCGATTTATTACACAGCTGAGACACTGATAAGTCCGGCACATTTTCATACTGCCCAGTCTAAGTTAACACTCAGGGCCACATGCATGAAAACCGTCTATGCGTAAGACTTTTTTGTTGCCCATAGCAACCAATCAGAGCCCTCCTTTAATTTTTCAAGAGCACTATATGAAATAAGAGGGGCACTCTGATTGGTTGCTATGGGCAACAAAGTGAATTTTAGACCTAGACAGTTTTCATACATGTGGCAGATTTCTTCCACAATTTGTGCCAAAATATTAGGATCCATGCTTTACAGCACATTTATTATGTGTGGGAAAACAGTCTTTAGATATTTTGGTGGTGCATTGGTGGACAATGGATTATTTGAAAGGGATTGGGGGTGTTCACACTGTGTATTTGTGGGCCGTACTTCAGCGTGTAATTACGCTGCAATGCGCCCGAAGTACGCCCCGAAAATACGGTGAAATCATAGCACTCACTGAGCTGACAATTGAAGCTGCCACCCGCGGGTAACAGCACAGATTGGAGCTGGCTCCACCTTGCGCTGTTTAACCCCTTAGGGACTGTTCACACTGTTTTTGGATACGATTTTGAATCCTAAATGGATCTAACGCATATCCAACACGCAGCTGCATGTTTGGATGCAGCAGGAACGCACCCTATACTTTATTATAGGGCTCCTGCTGCAACTTCCGGATCAAGAATTGACAATTCTTGGAACGGATCTGAAAGATCGATGGAGTGAGACCCGCATCGGTGATCACTCATGTGAATGCCGATGCTTTTTCCATATTAATGGCAATGTAAATCACATTGCACATTATTAGATACGTGTTTGGGTCCGTTTAGGGCCCGACAGACGGATCCAAACACATGAAAGCGTATGTACACACAGACCCAACACGCCCTGTGAACATACCCCTAGTCTAAGGGTCTAAGTGAATGAGAAACGGTTGATGATTTGTTTACATTAAGGACATGTTAAAATGTACATATTGTTACTTGAGCCATTTGAGTTAGCCTTAGCCTCATAATTTAGGCGCTGCTCACACTTGATTGCGAGTTGGTGATTTCAGCACTAGCTATATTTGATTGATACATTGTGACATTACCACATATCTGATGGACACCTGGTGATATATAATTTGATTTTTCCTTGTTGTGCCCTGAAACACTCGGATACACTGGAAACCAAAGGACTGATTTGAAGGACTAAACAAGGATCAGTTTTGCAGGGTTGCCCTTATCGGGGCGGTGTCTCCTCTAAGGGTCAACGTTGGCAAGAGACAGTAAGGCGATGTTCAAACTGCTTATTTCAGAACGTATTTATGTCGGATTTCCGATTGTAAATACGTTCCGAAATCAGTTTGAAATAAGTGTCACTAAGTGTGGCACGTATTTCGCGACGGATTTACAATCCCCATTCATTATATGGGGTGAATCCGTCGCGAAATCCGGCACAATAATTGATAGGCCAATTGTTTTTCCGGCCGTATTGCCGGTGGCAATACGGCACGGAAATACATGTCGTCTGAACGACGACACGTATTTCCCATTAAAACCAATACTAAATGGCCTGCCACCTATTTCAAACTGATTTCGGAACGGATTTACGATCGTAAATACGGTGGCAAATCCGTTCCGAAATAAGCCGTGTGAACGAGGCCTAAGAAGATATACATTTACCTGTGCTTCCTTTCTATAGTGCAAATTTGTATGGAATAGGTGGTCCAGATTTGTAAACATTTTTGTATTTCAAAATATGGAAATGTATTTTAAGTGAATTCTTAAAAGTTCTATTTCAGAGGATGTGACTTCTGGTTTTTGTTTTCTTTTACAATCACTGCTATAGAACCAACCACAGCCTCAGGCTACAAAGCGAGTGTAAGATGATGGTGAGAAAACTCCTTTAAGTATATCAATGTTATGTAAAACTAAGACTCAAAGGGTGCTTTCACACAGCGCAGTTGTGTTTCTGGTCCGTTTTGTTGAGGGGTTGTGTGAGAAACCAAAAAAACAAACACACAACATGTAATGCAGTAATACTAAAGATAAGCAGTAAGTATCTGTCACAGTACAGTGTGTGAACTACTTACAGATGCTATTATATCACATAATATTACCATGTTGGATCTTTCTTCTTAGGGGAGTAGTGGGCGGAGCTACGGTTGCTAGGCGCGCACTAGAAAACTACATTTCCCACGAAAGCCTGCGGCCTCCCAGCTGAGCTGTAGATTCTAAATATATATATATATATATATATATATATATATCTGTCTGTGTACAGCCCTCAGTCTCCTTTCTACTCGACAGAGCAGTCTCTTATACCCCAAGTCTGTCAGTTCAGCTCAGTTATATCAGCCTAACCCATAGTTGCCAACTTTTTGAAAGTGGAAAGGCAGGAGATTGAAAAATTAGTATGGACACGCCCATCTTGTTGGTGTGCCACGCCCCTTCAAAAAAGCCACACCCAATCCACCTAACTGCATAACGGCTTTGGTCGAAAGCCAGGTAGATGCCCTTATAGCCAGGTAGTAGCCACCCATAACCAGGTAGTGCCCCTTACAGGCAGGTAGATGCCCCTTTGTAGTCAGGTAGAGCCCCTCTATAGCTAATAAAAATAAAATAATAAAAGCCACTAACCTCACCAAGCTCCCTGCAGCACGGCCAGCTCCGGACATCTCCCGGCCCACCGACTCAGCGTCGCAGGGGGGAGTGCAGCCGCGCGTCACTCCCCCTGTGACGCTGATCTGTATGTAGAGCACACACCCGCGCTGTACATATAGGGGGAGAAGGGAGGAGGGGAACGAGCGTGCAGCTGCTGACTGTGCGGCTGCGGCCACACAAGTCAGTGAAAAACCCCCGGGCGGTGAGCGGGCCTTGCCAATCTACGAAACGAGCCCATACTGGTGTTCACCTATGTTTTGTACTTAACAGTAACAGCGCTGTGGATTTTAAGAGATGCGAAATAAAGAAAGCACATGCAAATTTTAAACGAGGTTCCGACTGCAGTGATTCTTCTATTCAGTAAGTGCTGATCAACCACTACTCTTTTGATTCAATTTGTGAATGAAGGGTGCCGCCCAGGATCTTGCACTGCAAACAGTTCGTGAGTAGTTTTGGATCCACGCCTAAGGAGGTGAGCTGTCTATTCCTTTATTGGATTTTTGCATACATTTGTGACTAGAATACTGTTGTTCTACGAAATTTGGTCCTAATGAGATCTATTCATTGTATTTCTCTAACGACTGATTTTCTGTCAAGCATGATGCCCTTGTCTTGTGACAATATACTATTCTTATGCATTTCAGATTTATTGGGGAAAAAAAACAAAACACGAACACTTTTGTACCTAAACACTAGTGAAATTTCAATAAATTTACTCACATCACCACAGAATAGTATTCACCTAGATCTCAATTTAGATCTACCTTTATAAATGGTGGTCCTACCCATTTGTCAGGTAAAGATGCATTTGACTAGTCCTGAGAATAGGGAGCGGAAAAACCTAAAAAGACGACCACATTTGTACATAATTTCTACAAAAATAAGCCTTTTTGCTAGTCTGCTACATTCCATCTAAGAAAATTCCACAATAGAGGTCAATGCATATGGCAAAGCCATGTGCAAAGACCCTGAGTTGTAGTATAGAGTCCACACATCTCTATATAAGTGCCACAGGCACTATGCGCTGCCATATGAAGCTCCATGAGGCACCAAATTCTTGTCAAAGACTTTTGAGAGAGAATACACCTATATTACTCATATTACATATTATTTATTATCTTTTTTGCCAAAATATAGTCATCCCATCATACATCCTAGACCGTCCGTGACAGAAGTTCTGTCGCTTATCCATGTTGTGGAAACCAAAGCTTATAACCTGACTTAAAATTCATTCATTGGTTTTAGGAATGACTCATGCAAGCTGAAACCCTCCCAAATGAGGTTTTGTTAATGAAAATAAATTTGCTTCACTGCTGAAATGTTGATCATTTAAGGAACACAGAAAGGTCAGATTTTGACAAGACAAAAGTTTTGTCGCCTTGTCATATAATGCACCTAGTCCTAGTTTACAGCCTCACCTGTGCTCACTAATTGATCGGTTAATTAGTGGGTGTGTATAAAGAGAACTCCAGCACCCCAGATCTTCACTTGAACTGCAACTTGACCTCTGACAACATCCCAAAAATCCATCCTGTGACCAAAGCCTTGATTATCAAGAGGCTGAAGACCAGATCCACTGCAGAGGTGACTGGCACCTTTAATGTGTCTCAGCGTCATGTGTAAAGAATTAAAAAAAGATTTGAAGAGACTGGAGATGTTTTTGACAAGCCCAGGTCCGGCAGACCCCGCAAGACAACTGCTCAGGAGGAACGTTTGTTGGTTTGAAAATCAAAAGCCAGCCCCTCTTCCACTTCAGCATAGCTCCAACAGGCCTGGTCACGTCAAGTGCCTGCGTCAACTAGAACAGTTTGTAGAATTCTGTCTCCAAATGACCTCCATGTTCGAATCAGTGCCCAGAAGCCAGCAATTAACAAAAGGCAATTAAAAAACTGCGTGGCATTTGCCAAGGCCCACAGCCTGCTAAATGGATGGACGCTGGAAACGTGGCAGAAGGTGGATTTCTCGGATGAATCTTCAGTTGAATTACACCACAGACACCACAAATACTGCAGGAGACCTACTGGAGCCCGTATGGATCCAAGATACACCCAGAAAACAGTTAAGTTTGGTGGTGGAAAGATCATGGTCTGGGGTTGTATTCAGTATGGGGGTGTACGAAACATTTGAAAGGTGGAAGGCAATATCAATAGCCTAAAATATCAAGAAGTATTAGCTACCTCTTACATTCCCTATCATAAAAGGAGTCAAATTTTGCAGCAGGATGGTGCTCCATCTCATACATCCATCTCTACATCAAAGTTCCTCAAGGCAAAGAAGATCAAGGTGCTCCAGGACTGGCCAGCCCAGTCACCAGACATGAACATCATTGAGCATGTTTGGGGTAGGATAAAAGAGGAAGCTTGGAAGACAAATCCAAAGAATATTGACAAACTCTGGGAGGCATGTAAGACTACATTCTTTGCTATTCCTGATGTCTTCATCAATAAATTGTATGAATCATTGGTGAAAAGCATGGATGCAGTCCTTCAAGCTCATCGAAGTCACACAAAATATTAAATATGGCTTTAATAGCACCACAACTTCATTCACCAATGTTATGAAACATATCTTTGTATTTTAAGTGAATTATTTGTTTGACTTTCACATTACTTTCTGTGAAAAATGTGAAGGGAATATTCAGCTCACCTACTTGGTTGCACGGAGAAGTGGGAGATCCGGAGCCAGTCTCCTGCTGCATACAGGTAAGGAAAGAATATTTGCACTCCAGCAACTTATGAGATTTCTTTGATTCTTTAAAACTTGTAGCTTTATTAAATACGCTTTAAAAGTCCATTTTCAAAAGGTCAGACATTAACAGTTCAGCAAGCGTTCCACCGACGCGTTTCGGGAGGCGTGTCCCTTATTCATGGTGTGATGTCAGAGTTACCTCATTTCCTTTATATAGTGTTGGAAATAATACACTGATACAAATTAAAAATATATACGAACAATAAAAACCTTTTATATTGGTATGATCGTGTAATTGCTGCTGATAATGGCTAGAGCTTCAGTAGTGAAACATGATGTCATGGCGCTTATTTAATCCTAATGGAATTCTAGTATTTAGGCGGAATATCCACCATGCTTCACGGGATAGAAGTTTTTTTCGTATATTACCTCCTCTTTCTGGTCTATGTACTGTACTTTCTGTGGGCGACAAAACTTTTGTCATGCCAAAATCTGACCTGTGTTCCTTAAATGATCAATATTTCAGCAGTGAAGCAAATTTATTTTTGTTAACAAAACCTCATTTGGGAGGGTTTCAGCTTGCATATGAGTCATTCCTAAAACCAATGGATGAATTTTAAGTCAGGTTATAAGCTTTGGTTTCCACAACATGGATAAGCAACAGAACTTCCGTCAGGGACTGTATATACGGTGAGGGGAAAAAAAAGGACCCTCACCTTGATTTGGGGCAAATACCTGTCCTTATATTGCTTTGAAGAATTGCTAAACACTGTCAGCATGACAGATATACCACAAGGGAAAACATTTCCATTTTTAAACTGTTTATTAAGATTATAAATTTAAAAATCCAGAGACTTGGAGGCACATAGTTTTTAAGTCTTCAAATCACTAAAGGGAATATAAACATCAAAAGAAACTGATGTAAGGACATATCACCCAGTATAAAAATAATATTCAACCAGAATTATAAGTAATACATTATAGAAAACAAATCTCACATTTCCTTGTAACTTTTCCATTCAAGAATAACTCATCTCACCTAGAGTCGAAAAGCAATTGTATTTACAGACATGTTTTATTAATAGTTTTGATATTAGTGTATTACATACAGCTCCTCTCTGCAGACAGCATCTCACAGCATAATTATATTTACATAAGCAAACATTTAATTTTTTTTCTCAGCTGGGACATTGCAATGCAAAGATTCAGTAAAATAAAAACATGATTCAATAAAAAAAAATGCTTCTGTGGACTGTAATTTGTCTTCAGCTGTCTCACAAATAGATGACAATACTGTAAAGTAAAGAAGTCTTCATTTCATTCTACCAATCACTTTTCCAGTACATTCAGCAAGACTTTTTTTCAGTCCACTTTAACAACGCTGTAAATCTTCGTCACAAACCAGTAACAGGCAAAGAAGCCAATTGTCCCTAAAAACGAGAACAAAATTTGTGTAAACTTAATACAGCCCAAAAACAAAAAATGAATATCTCCATTTTTATTTATTAAGTACTAAGTTCGCAAGATCTCTCCAGTCTTTCATTTACTTTGTTCTGCTTCCAAACAGGGATGTAATCACAGCAGCTGCCACATGCCCCAACTTACAACAGTGTTTTGAGTTGCTCACTTCTGAGAAGTGAAGAGTGGCACGTGACCACAGTAACCAATTGGTGACATCCCAGTTTGGAAGATCATAAAACAAAAGGCAAGTTTTTTTTCATTACAGAGGTCATTTTAATAAATAGTTTGGAACAGGTTTAAGGGATATGTTTCACAGTCAAATTCAAACCCTAAAATGGCTTAAAGGGGTTTTGCTACGAAGTAAAATTGAGGTGGGAAGTTTGAAAATTAAATAATAAACATTTTCACCATTCATCATTATTAAAAATTCTGCACCGTTTTTGTTTTAGCTGCTCCTTTACTGATCTATTGTTTACAGCTCATCTCCAGGGGATATGACCAGGGCTGTGAGCTCCTCAGTGCTGGTCACACATGCTCAGACATCACCTCTCCTCTCAGGCAGCTACTGAGTGTTCAAACCCCTGGTGCTGTCATTCTACTCCTGTCCTTTGGACTAGTTATTAATAAGTCAAACAGTACAAATAAAACAAAAATGAAACCTCAATCAGGATTGTGCATTGATAAAGAGGAAAAAAATCCACAGGTCAAGTTCCTGCAGGGATTTGAACCAAGGACCCTTGTGCCGTAAAGCAAAAACGTTACCTCTGAGCTACAGTGTAGCTACTTACAATTCTATACATAAACAGACCTTTCTTTGACTACAGAGAGGAAAGGCCTGGTGATGTCATCCTGCTGGGTCACATAATATGCAATTCAAACAAATCACACACGCCCCCTTCTGAGCACACACAGCTGAAGAGCTGGATGCAGGACGTATGAAATAAGATTGTGGCAAAACCCCTTTAACGGTCCATCTGCTTCATATGAAGGAGCCAGTACTATGAATTGCGTGCGATAATGAAATAGCCCATATTTTGATT
The DNA here is from genome assembly GCA_025379985.1 of Phyllomedusa bahiana. Classification (NCBI taxonomy): domain Eukaryota; kingdom Metazoa; phylum Chordata; class Amphibia; order Anura; family Hylidae; genus Phyllomedusa; species Phyllomedusa bahiana. The sequence continues at coordinate 530,099 of JAODAL010000018.1, forward strand.
AGGGCCTAAGGCTATGTCTACACTGCATCGGCCAAAAAAACAGCCCGAAAGCGGACGTTTTTTTCTGATGCAGGACCACGGTTTTTGTCACGCTTTGTACAAAAACCGCGGTCACTTCTCGTTTTTTTGCCGTCGCCCATACAATTGTATTTATGGGAAAACGGCAAGAAAACTAAAAACGCTGGCGTATTATACAACATGTTGTATAATACCCTGGTGCCAGAAGACGAGCAGAGAAAAGACGAGCTGTGGAGACTGCAGCTCGTCTTTTCTATTGCCGTCTATGGGGCTGCACAAACAGTCATATCTTCGCCGCTTTCAAAAAACTAAAGCTGTGCAGTGGAGACATAGCCTAAGAGCTTAAAGCAAACCGGCCAGGTGGATTTGTTACCCCATCTGAGAACAGGATATGATAGAGAAAATCTGAGCCCTGGGAAACCTGGGTAAAAAGGCAGAGAAAATCCTGACTGGAATCCTTAAAAGACTGTGGAAGTGATGCGGACTCTCCCAACATGCAATAATCGACAGCTTTCCCAGTAGAAGTGTGTGCACAGAACTGTCAGTTACTGTATGTGGGCAGAGTACGCATAATTTCCACAGTCTCGTACAGGGGTTCTCTCACCACAGCGATTACCTTTTAACACGTAGGGAAAGGTTAATGAAGACTATTGTGTAATACATTGTTGTTGTTCCGATTTTGTTTCTCAACTCCAGTCCTCAAGACCCACCAACAGGTCAAGTTTTCAGGATTTCCTCAGCATTGCACAGGTGATATCATTACTGTCAGTGCATTCTGTGGGAGATCCTGAAAACATTACATGTTGGTGGGTCTTGAGGACTGGAGTTGAGAAACACTGGTTTAAGGAGATATTTATCTTCTGCTAGTGTACCCAAGTTTCTCTTAATTACACAAAACCTCTGCCTGCTCTCTTAAGGTGCTTTCACACTGAGCGTTTTTTGGTGCAGAAAGGCTGCACATTTCTGAACAAAAAAAACGCACCCAAAAAAAAAAAAAAAAAAGCTCCGTGTGATAGCACCCTAGGGGATGTTCACACAGCGTTTTTTGATGCATGTTTGACTCCGTGTTTCTGACCCAAACACGCATCTAACAATGTGCAGTATGATTTACATTGCTTTCAATGTAAAGCACGCATCAGCGTTCAGACATCTAGACGTGTTTTGCATGCGTCTTTCTGATGCCTCTTTCAGATTTATTCAAAGAATTGACAGGTGAATTCTTGATCCGTTTCATGCAGCAAACACCCTATTTAAAACTATAGGGTGCGGTTGTGCTGCAGCAAAAAACGCATCCAAACACGTACCGCACTTTGGGTTTGTGTTAGATGCGTTTTACGCAGCGCTTTTGAATACGTTTTTCAGATCGAAAATGTATCCAAAAACATTCAAGAACGCCGGATGAACATACCCTTATCAGATTGCTCCAGCTGCTGCCCAGTTAGTCGTATCTCTAGCCCAGAATCTTGTTTACTTAAGTAAATGACAAGTTTTAACCTTTAAAGCTTTATGCACAACAGGTTATAAACCTCTTGCACTCATATCAATGTAACAGAAATAGAGTGGATATGCAAAATCACAGCTATATAACCACTTACTGCCTAACTATGAAGTGCAAGTCTGAAGCTGCCTTTGGCTCTGTGAAACAGTATGGCGAGACAACACCTTTAAGGCGTTCTTTATAAGTATAAAATGGATGGATGGATGTATCAAAGCAAATTGAAACTAGAACTGTGCTCATTGTAATAAAGATGATGTCTTATTTCAAAACCAAAATACAATTTGTAATATTCATATTAAATAATATATGGAAATATAGTTTATGAGTGATACCATCTTCTTTAGGAAATTCAATAGCTTGACTTTACATATAGTGGTCTCAAAATTATTGGCAACAGAAAATTAGGGCTGCATCAGGATAAAATTCACTGAGCTAATTAGGCTAAAACTACCTAGGTACTTTGGTTGAAAAATGCTTTGCATGCCTAAACTTCGTCGGTGCCGCCATGATCGTGATCATGTTGCGATACATCGGTTGCTGCAACTGTGACAAAGTTTTCCAGAAATCCAGAACGTTTGCATTTCTGTTGATTGTTGGGTTGCAGCGACTTGCATACTGCAGTGCAACCACATTCATATTCATTAATGGTGATGCAAGCAGAAACAAGTTGCAGCCAAAGCAGTCATAAAGCCCTAGCCTTAAATTTGTTTAACTCTCCAACATTTATAATCTTAAATGGACCACTTTTGTGTATGCATTTCGCCAAAGTTCCATGGATTCAGTTGCATCTCAATACAAAAAGGGTAACACAAGACTACAAAAGTAATATTTCCAGCTGCTCTTTATATTCGTACAAAACAAGAACTTACCGGTGAAAAGGAAGAAAATCAGAACCATAATCATAGTGTAGCCAAAGTACAAAATGGTACTAGCTGTCCCAGTGATTTGCAATTTAGAGTAAAAATAATGAATTGCATATATTAGAAAATAAACTGCAGTAAAGCCACTCGTAAGGAATGAACGCCATTGCCAATGGTAGTCCTAGGGGTGAAAAAGAAAAGAAACCATTTACCATTTTGTAGTAGACCACCTTTAAAAAAATCCTCAAACGTACGTCATTATCTGGGGACAACCAAATTGCTCTACAAACTATAGATCTATAGTAACTGCATGTGTATTGATAGACCAATTGCTTTTACTGTGAAACAGGCTCCATAGAGCCAAATAAATAAGAACTTTTCTCAATGTGTGCTAGTAAAATGCACTTGTATAAGTCATTCTCAAACATCTTCAAACTGGTATTAGGGTGAGGCCACAGGAGTGGCCAATCCTATGCCTCACTCTTAATCAGTAAAGGTGTGTTCTGACACCAACAAATGCTCGATAGTCCGCTGGTGGTATATCTAGCATGTGACCACTGGCGCAGCTGGGATCACCAAGACGGCCACAGCGATGGTACGGGAGGGTTTACAAGGCAAGTTAAAGAGAACCTGTCACCTAGTTTTTGCCCCCCTGGCTGAGGACAGAACAAGGTAGTGACAGACCTGCTGTTTCCAGCGCTGTGTCCCTTATTCTGTAAGATGCTGCAGTTTTCAAGTATTTAATGCTCAAAATCGGCAGTTTTCAGCCAGAATAGAGTCAAAAAGTCATTTTTTCAAACCCCGCCCATCTCAACTGATAAACAATTAATACAGTCATATGAAAAGTTTTGGGCACCCCTATTAATCTTAATCATTTTTAGTTCTAAATATTTGGGTGTTTGCAACAGCCATTTCAATTTGATATATCTAATAACTGATGGACACAGTAATATTTCCGGATTGAAATGAGGTTTATTGTACTAACACAAAATGTGCAATATGCATTAAACCAAAATTTGACCGGTGCAAAAGTAAGGGCACCCCAACAGAAAAGTGACATTAATATTTAGTAGATCCTCCTTTTGCAAATATAACAGCCTCTAGTCGCTTCCTGTAGCCTTTAATCCGTTCCTGGATGAAGGTATTTTTGACCATTCCTCTTTACAAAACAATTCAAGTTCAGTTAAGTTTGATGGTCGCCGAGCATGGACAGCCCGCTTCAAAGTATCCCACAGATGTTCAATGATATTCAGGTCTGGGGACTGGGATGGCCATTCCAGAACATTGTAATTGTTCCTCTGCATGAATGCCTGAGTAGATTTGGAGCTGTGTTTGGGATCATTGTCTTGCTGAAATATCCATCCCCGGCATAACTTCAAATTCATCACTGATTCTTGTACATTATTCTGAAGAATCTGCTGATACGGAGTTGAATCCATGCGACCCTCAACTTTAACAAGATTCCGGTGCCGGCATTGGCCACACAGCCCCAAAGCATGATGGAACCTCCACCAAATTTTACAGTGGGTAGCAAGTTTTTTTTCTTGAATGCTGTGTTTTTGGGACGCCATGCATACCGCCTTTTTGTATGACCAAACAACTCAATCTTTGTTTCATCAGTCCACAGGACCTTCTTCCAAAATGAAGCTGGCTTGTCCAAATGTGCTTTTGCATACCTCAGGCGACTCGGTTTGTGGCGTGCTTTCAGAAACGGCTTCTTTCGCATCACTCTCCCATACAGCTTCTCCTTGTGCAAAGTGTGCTGTATTGTTGACCGATGCACAGTGACACCATCTGCAGAAAGATGATGCTGCAGCTCTTTGGAGGTGGTCTGTGGATTGTCCTTGACTGTTCTCACCATTCTTCTTCTCTGCCTTTCTGTTATTTGTCTTGGCCTGCCACTTCTGGGCTTAACAAGAACTGTCCCTGTGGTCTTCCATTTCCTTACTATGTTCCTCACAGTGGAAACGGACAGGTTAAATCTCTGAGACAACTTTTTGTATCCTTCCCCTGAACAACTACGTTGAACAATCTTTGTTTTCAGATCATTTGAGAGTTGTTTTGAGGAGCCCATGATGTCACTCTTCACAGGAGATTCACATAGGAGAACAACTTGCAATTGGCCACCTTAAATACCTTTTCTCATCATTGTATACACCTGGCTATGAAGTTTAAAGCTCAGTGAGGTTACAAAACCAATGTTGTGCTTCAGAAAGTCAGTAAAAAGTAGTTAGGAGTATTCAAATCAATAAAATAAGGGTACCGAAATTTTTGCACCAGTCAAAATTTGGTTTAATGCATATTGCACATTTTGTGTTAGTACAATAAACCTCATTTCAATCCGGAAATATTACTGTGTCCATCAGTTATTAGATATATCAAATTGAAATGGCTGTTGCAAACACCCAAATATTTAGAACTAAAAATGATTAAGATTAATAGGGGTGCCCAAACTTTTTCATATGACTGTACTTTGAATAGGTAGAAACATGTGAATGACTGTTAGTGGGCGGGGCTAGCCTTTGATGGGCGGGGCTAACACTGCTCATGAATAAGATTTGAGGGGTAAATGCTCTAAGCATCTTACAGAATAAGGGATACATAGCTGGGAACAGCAGGTCTGACACTAGCTTGTGCTGTCCTCAGCAAGGGGGGCATAACCTATGTGACAGGTTCCCTTTAAGTTTTCTGCTTTCCTTTATTTTTATCACGCTCCGACTAACTACCAAGTATTTGTAAGGCTATGTTCACACGGCTTAAAATGGGACATATTTCAGTCCGTAATTCAGTCTGTACTGTGCAAATTACAGCTGGAATACGTCCCAGTCATTATGGTAATCCACAGTTCTCTCAGAGAACTATGGATTATGGCTCCTCTCCCTGATCGGCGAATCTGCCGCGGGGGGAGATAAGTGACATGTGCATTACCAGCGGCGTATACGCGCCGCTAGTTATGATAGTCTATGGGCCGGCGAGGTGCCGGCCCCCCGCCCCCACGGCATAATTGCGGGGTGTAATTACACCCCGCAAATAAGCCGTGTGAACCTAGCCTTAGTGTCAGAACACTACTTTAAGTAACAACTTTTAAAATATTATTGCTTACAATAACCCATTGTTAAAAGGGTTGTCTAGCTAGTGGAAATGAAGAAAAAAAAAAAACTTTAACAAAACAACTAATCAAAAACACACACAACGACATGTCACACAACACCACACACACTAAACACACAGCACACACACACTAAACACACAGCACACCACACTACTACCGAACCCACCACACCACTATATGCTTATTAAAGCATTTGGATATCAGAGATGTGTGCCCCAATAATCCACTTCGTAAAAGCTAGACATGCATGAGCTGTTCCTGGAGCTTTACTCATTATAGAATTAGCGCAGCCAGAATACATGCTACCATGGAAGGACGCTGCCACCCTTTTATAGGTAATAGCTCACTGCCTATTGATTTTAGCTTACATATGAGGGGATCTTTGGAGTTTAAAAAAAGAGAAAAAAAACGAAAGAGACAAAAAACCATTTAACACATATTTGAACTGTAATCCTACCTCTGCACACAGGTGGAAATAGCAAAGTAATATTGTTGCTTCTGAACAGGTAATAACCAAAATGATAAATACCAGAAATAGGAAGCCAAACATGTAATACATCTGATGGGACCTAAAATAAAAAAAAACAGAGAAAAGTCACAATTATAAAGCAAATCCTTGCACCAGCTATGTATAGAGTTTGTGTGCAAAGTGTTAGATACATTTTGCAGAATAATTTAGCAACTGTAACAAGTGCTTTCATTTTTTTTCATTTATAAGATATGGTTCCAAAGTCCTCAAATATTCCATCACTATAAAACAACAAAATCATAAAGTAAAAGAAAAGTTACTAGAAAACAAAAATGTAATTTATTAAGTCTATGCTTCTATATAGTCCTCCTTCCTATCCATTTGGCTAAAGGTTTACTGAAAGCTATACCTTCTACCTCACAAACCTGTGTCTCGAATGATAGGGAAAGGGGAATAAACTGCTTCCAGACATCTGGCAACAGCTTATAGCCCTTGAGAGTAAAACAGGCCATGGGCACAATAAAATTCCACTTCCCGGTCCATCTTTCCCCAAACGTATGCTGTTGCAGGAGACTCTGGACACATCATATACATTTTTTGAGTGTCAGAGAAACTTTCAGATCATCTAATGTGTATAGCCACCTCAAGAAACTGTATTTAGCTGAACACGTCGCACTCATTATATTATTAGGAAGAAAACTACATTTATAGCTGTACCATATCTCAATTGTTAAATGCATGAGCAATCTAAATACGTAAAGGCTTTTTATAAGGATTATAAAAATTGGAACTGCAGTAACAGCCATCAACCTGAAAAGAAAATTACAGCGCAAACCAATTTCACTGCAGGTGGCTGAGAGTTAAATGACCTTGCAACGCTTAATTCACTGTTCCAAAGTAATATCTCTCACATCCTTTCTATGTAGACGACACGTCTCCCATCTTAACTAGTTCATAGCCCAATGCAATCACCCAAGTGTTCTCTTCCCAGTGATATCAAAGTGCAATAGTAAAGTGCACAATGTAAGAGCAGAGAAGCCCTGTGATGACTGTGAAGGTGGCTACAGGCTTTGGCAATAAATCATAAAGAAAAAAAATAAAAAATCAGCTCACCAAATACTATTAAGAATGAAGAAAAGTTGGATGAAGATGCACCCGAAGGGCAAAATTCCTCCCATAATGATACCAGGTAATGGCTTTGTGTAAAATGACTGCTCAGGAATCTGACGTGGGATCTGATTGGTGCGGACTGGGTGTTCAATAGCCTAAAAGGAAAGAAGAAAAAGCAAATGCATTGTTACAAGGCCATTTAAATCTCAATTTTTCACTGCCGTCCTATTTGCAAGCTTTTTCCTCTGGCGTTCATGCTGACTCTAATGGTGGCAAATAACTACTGTAGACATCAACTGGCAATCCCAATATGAAAAGGGACAGAAAAACGGAATCCATCAAAGCCTGTAGTTACAAATCTGTCTGCACTAGGGTGGCAGACCATAGTCACAAGCTGGTTACATTACAATTAACATCTTAACTATTTGCCAAGTAAAGATTAGAAAGATGGATGTAAGAAAGAAATCCGTCACCTTTAGTTTAAGAGCAAGTTTAGAGAAACGTTTAGTAGTACAAATACATTGGATTGTTGCTATATATCACTTCCCCTGGACCAGATTTCCTAAGGTTATGCATAGAGTTTAACTGCTAATCTCTAAAAATAACTGTAAACGAACATGAGCTTCAGTGTATGATTAGCGGTGATAAGATCTGCTGGTCCTGGTAGTGGAACAGGAACAATTTTGCAGCAATTTGTTCCTCAATCATGTAGACCACACAATCAGAGGCATCCTGCTGACTGCAAGGGCAGGAAACCTAATCCTTCTTGATTATGGAAAATAGATTCCCTGCTTTTGGATGCCGAGCATGTGCCGTAACTGGAGATCTCTAATGCCGAGCCCTGCTTAAAGGTTTTATTTGTAAGTCCTCTAGAAAGATTTGCAGTTAAGATGACATTACACATTCAATGCTTTTATAGAATTATCACGTGTGTTACATACGATCAGCATGAAAGAAAGACTCGCTGAAGGACCTAATCACCATATAATAAAACATTAACCCATTAACTGGGTTTCTTCATTCCTGCCTTCTGACAGCCATATTATTCTGATGTAAAAACGCTTGTTTTATTGTGGGATCCGCAGATTTTTCAGCAATACCAATTCTAAATAACTAGAATGGTTTTATAAAGTTTTTTGGTGAGGAGGGAAGAGAAAAAAATCTGCCACCAGGATTCATTCATATAAAGCTGCATCAAACAAAGACATGATTCTACATCGGTATCATTGCTGTAAACCCATGACTCTCTAACATTTATTAACTCCCTCCCCCTTTTTTATTTTGGGGGAGAAAGACCATTCCACCATTTATTTTTAATGGCGTTCATTTGCTTGGGGGCATGTTCTATATCCCGAAATGTCGCGTCTTGGACTACATGGACATAACCGTGAGCCGGTTGTTTGGCATGGCCAGAGTATAGAGGACTTGCTGTCCGAATGTTAGCAGCTTCCCAAGAACCATATCAATACTAGGTATATTCTTTATCATTGATATGTTTTACATACAGGAACTCTGAACAGGCATAAGTGGCCAAGGTATAGAGAATGTAAAAGAAAATAAAGTGATAGCACCAAGTTTATTTTAGGGTGTTACACAACTTTTGTGATCATTTTAAGATCTGCAAAACGAGCTAACATTGTCAGTGTGATAACTTGTGTTCATGGCAAAAGCGGTCGTTTTCACGGTCGGCGATGCGCTTTGAGAACTCGCGCTGCGTTTCGCATCGCTTTAAGTTGACGTTAATTCTGCGGTTTACGCAGTGAAAGCCCATAGAGATAATGGAGTCCGCTTTGCACCTGTCAAAAGCGCTCCACACTCGGGTACATCACTCGCTTTGCATCTGAAAGGTGGGAAAAGCTAGTTGGCGCCGACGGGCATCGGGACGGAGCCTGCAGGGAGGGAGGCCGGCGACAGAAGGCGCTGCGGGGAGGATGCGCCGACAGAGAGGCGCTGCGGGGAGGTCCGCGAGAGAGGCGCTGCAGGGGGATGCCGGGACAGAAGGCTGCAGGGGAGGATGGCCGCGGACAGGAGGCGTGCAGGGAGGGGCCGGCGACAGAAGGCGCTGAGGGGAGGATGGCCGGCGAAGAGAGGCGTGCAGGAGGGTGCGGCGGACAGAGGGCTGCAGGGGAGGATGCGGCGGCAGAAGGCGCTGCGGGGAGGATGGCCGGCCGACAGGAAGGCGCTGCTGGAGGTATGGCTAGCTCGACACAGGTCAAGCTGATCAGGTGGTATATGGCCGGCTCGACAGGATAGGATGCTGGCAGAAGGAAAAGAGAAGTGGATAGGGCCCGGAAGTGAAGGCGTCTCAGGGGGATTGGATCCGGCCGACAGAGAGGCGCATGCAGGTGTGAGAGGAAAATTGCATCGGCCTGGGACAGAACGGCGTGCGTTTTGAGGGCATGCCTGCGCTCGACTTGTAGAGGCCGCTTAGGAGAATTGGATGTCACTTGCGTTTAGCAGTGAAGGCCTCAGATGGATGGATGGCCGCTTTGGCACTTGCAGCGCTCATCGGAGTAATGGCTGGCTTTGCACGAAGCGGCGAAAAAGGTGCTCGCCTGGCGGGACATGCGCAGGTGTAGGTGCTGCATGGGGAAGGGAGGTGCTGGCCATGCGGGACAGGAGAGGTGCTGCAGGGGGAGGGAGGGCTGCGCCGACAGGTAGAGGTGCTGCAGGGGGAAGGGATGGCTGGCTGGCCGCCGGACAGGGAGGTGCTGCAGGGGAAGGGATGGCTGGCCTGCCGGCCGACAGGAGAGGTGCTGCAGGGGGAGGGATGGCTGGCGGCGGACAGACAGGAAGGTGCTGCAGGGGAAGGGATGGCTGGCGCCGACAGACGGAGAGGTGCTGCAGGTGGAAGGGATGGCTGGCCGGACAGGTGAGGTGCTGCAGGGGGAAGGGATGGCTGGCCGGCTGCCGACAGGTGAGGTGCTGCAGGGGGAAGGGATGGCTGGCGGCGCGACAGGATGAGGTGCTGCAGGGGGAAGGGATGGCTGGCCGGCCGGCCGGACAGGAGAGGTGCTGCAGGGGGAAGGGATGGCTGGCCGGCCGGCCGGACAGGAGAGGTGCTGCAGGGGAAGGGATGCGGCCGCCGGCCGACAGGAGAGGTGCTGCAGGGGGAAGGGATGGCTGGCCGCCGGCCGGACAGAGAGGTGCTGCAGGGGGAAGGGATGGCTGGGCCTGGCCGGACAGGGAGGTTGCTGCTGGGGGACGGGAGGGCTGGCCGGCCGGCCGGACAGGCGAGGGTCTGCTGGGGGACGTGATGGCGGGTCGGGCGGCCGGACAGGAGAGGTGCTGCAGGGGGAAGGGATGGCTGGCCGGACAGGAGAGGTGCTGCAGGGGGAAGGGATGGCTGGCCGGACAGGTGAGGTGCTGCAGGGGGAAGGGATGGCTGGCCGGCCAGGAGAGGTGCTGCAGATAGATGGATGGATGGATGGATAGATAGATAGATTCCCCTCTCCCAAAAACGTATCCGGAAAGCAGATACGTAAAACACAAGTCAAAAAGTATACAATACAGATCCAAATAAAGTACCAACTATTGCGTTTTTCGGATCCGCTTTCCGGATGCGCTTTTCACACCTCAAAAACGGATCCGTAAAAAGGATCCAAAACGTCGTGTGCACAAGCCCTTACAGCAGTATTTGTACAATATGGTGATATATTGACAGGTGGGGACCTGTGCTGCTGTTCATGACCTGTTGACCAGAAGTGCTATAATATATATTTGAGGTAGAATAAAAAACACTCAAAATTTTAATCTGTGGGCTAGTACATCTACGCACACAAACCAAATATGTATAGCTCTTGGTAATTTTTTTACGTATGTAAATAGGAATAAATACAGTAATACTGCAGTAGTTGATTGGAATAAAACTATTTTTATAAAAAAAAGTTATAAAATATTTATTCCAAACAACTGTTTGACTGGAATTTGTGTGCGCCAACCATCAGGACACAAGAGTGTGATCCCATGAGGTAACTGATCCATACACAACAATGTACATAAGGGATATATGTAACAATTAGAACAATTCTCAATAAAGGACAAATACCTGCATTGCTGCATTTTGCAATAATGCCCAATTAACAACCAGCATCAAGAATGTAAAAAGTATTGTCACCATTCTATTCAACTGGGAGGATGTTTATGCTGTTCACAGACCAGAAAGGGCATGTTCACATGGCGTTTTTGGATCCGTAAATCGCATCCAAAAACGTAGCATCGATCGGATCCAACATGGAGCTGTGTGTTTGGATTCGTGTTGAATGCAGCAGGCTCGCATCCATTCGTTTTAAATATGGCTCTTGCTGGGTCTTTAGGATCAAGAATTGATGTCATTTCTTGGAACGGATCCGAAGGACAAATCCAAAAGACGCAATGTAACACGCATCGGCGATCACTCGTTTAAACGCCGATACGTGTTTTACATTGCGAGCAGTGGAAAAAAAAAAAATCACACTGCTCATTGTTAGATGCGTGTTTGGGTTCGTGTAGACGGACTCAAACACGCATCTAAAAGCCTATTTTCACGCGGACCCAACACGCCGTGTGCACATACCCTTACTCATCCTGGAACAACAAAAGGCTGTGAGGTATTTATCACAGTAGTGTAATATGTAACATGTTCAGCAACCTTGGATTACAGAATGATATGCAGATACTAAAAAAATTTGTGAACAGCTGAGCACTTTCTCCAAAAAGAGAACAGAATTCAACATGGAACTGCTGCCCTGTTCACATCACATTCTGGATCTCCACTGAGCAGTATACATCCAAGGTAACAGAGGCTTTAATAGACCACTAGTAGACTACACTTTTCTGCCCCTCACATGAAAATTATACAGGTGTAGAAAAAGAACGAACAAACCATCCCAGCGAGACTGAAAACACAGGTATTGATATGTTTTTATCATACCAAACGTAAAGGTGGTCATAAAACCATAATACAACCACTAGTATATATCTGGAGTTCACCATGTTGTTAAATAATATGTTATCTTTATTCTGCAGATCAATACAATTCCAGTAACACCAAATGTGTTACTGGGAAAAAATGATAGCAATGTAGAGAAAAATTTTTAAAAAATGAAAGTTTTAGGAGACTGAACTTATTTCTTCTCCACCTATGAACCCGGATGAAAGCTTATTTCTTGCAGGCAGAAGTATAGTTTATAAAAGTACCATTTTAGGATTTATGCAACTTTTTGATCACACTATGTACTGCGGCGTGTACAGGAGCTCGCGCTGATCAGCTCGTACTCTCGCGGCGCGTCCGGCATCCCGCCCGCCGCATAGACATGTATTACTTTATATTAGACATGTCACTTATCTCCCCACACATACAATCTGATCGTATTGTACAAGCGGGGAGAGGAGGCATAATCCATAGTTCTCTATGAGAACTATGGATTACCGTAATTTCGGCGCGCATCTTGTCCATATTAAAGCGCATATACGCGCCAAAATGTGCGACAAAAATGCGCCGTGTGGACATATCCTTATTCTTTAATTTTTTTAGTGAGGCAGCGTGAAAATAAATAAAAAAATGTTGCTGTTTTGCAAATTTTTTTGGTGCACAGTTAGGAAAAATATTTATATTTTAATAGTTCTGAGTTTTATGGATGCGGTGATACAACCATTATTTATCTGCTTTATTGGTTTTTCTTTTTTTAAATGTTAAAAAATGTGAAAGGGGCATTTTCAACTTTTATTATATATATTTTTTTTTTTTTTTTTTTTACTCTTATTTTCAGTCTCCACTAGGGTACTTAAATAGGTGGCACAATTGCTTGTACACTATTCTGCAATACGAATATATTACAGAGTAGCATACAATTATGGCTGTCCTACTACATTCTGCCTCAAGCAAAGTGTAATAGAAGTAGTAAGATGGCAGGCATGTAGGCCTTCATTAGGTCCCTGGCTGCCATGCCAACTGCTTGTCACACCACACTCGGGCAGCAAAACTAAGTGCCGCATAGTTTTCTAGTGACTTTGATGCCTCAGCTGTGCTGGCCATGGCATTTAAGTGGTTAGCTGGCAGGGATTGGTGTTCTCTCTGATCTACTACCACCGAATGCTGATTGACAGTAATGGCCAGAAACCACTAGGTATGTAGAAGACTTAGCAAGTCAGCACCATAATCTGTACGTCATGATGTCGGTAAGAGTTAAGTCACAGTGGTTTTATACGTTTATTGTTCTTTAAAATGTTTATGAAATAAAAAAATGCATCACAAAAACAGCCAAATTACGTCTGGTCCTGGAGAACAAAAATCTGAAACGATTGTGAACCAAGTCTTAAAAGGGTGTTTCCACCATAATGTTTGATGGCATATCAAAAAGAGTATGGCATCAAAGTCTGATAGACGAGGGTCCAAGAAGTGGAACCTGCACCTACTGTATCTAAGGAAAAGGCCAAAAAAGTTATGACTCGGCATAGCAAGCTAGACACGCTTGCACACCTCTCCCTATTCTATTCGATTTCAGAGTACAGACGAACATAGTGCTGCTGTACTCTGAACTCCCATAGAACAGAATGGAGAGTCATATCTATTCTGAGCCCTCAACTTTAAAACTTTGATCGCATATCCTAATGACATCCCATCAAACCCTATGGTGGGAACACCCCTTTTGGCCACAGATTCCGTTTTATCATAAACTTTTTCTTTTTTTAATACAGTTTTGACACTAGAGTGCATCCCCACTTTTTATAAATGATGTAGCTGCAGCATGTCGGTCTTATACATGAGATGAAGGAAGGGCATAATACTTACATTCTTTTTAAATCCAAAATAAGCCCCAATAACAGTGAGTGGGACAGAAATGCAAAACCATAATGCCAGGATGGCTACAAGGGTGCCAAATGGAATTGCTGCAGATGATCCTTCTCCCCAAAGAATTAAGTTCATCAAAAAGAAATCAGCAAATACAATCCTAAAGGGTAACAAACACATTTCCTTAGATCATACACACACAACTCGAAATAAGCATTTTTCTATATGAACGTTTAGACTGGTTTACCAGCTATTTAGCAACAAAATTACAGAAATGACAACAGCAGGTAAAGAGATATCATGACTTCTTCCATCTATCCATTATAATGGGCTATAGAAGAAATTATTCTAAGTGCTCCTCATCACTTACATGTGCAATTTATTCACTACTCCTGTTAAAGACTAGGTAGGTAGATATGCATAAAGATCCTTTACTTCAAGAGATTTCTAAAAATCACTGCGTATCACTTGAATTATAATAGCTGGACAAAATACGTTACCCCGGACAGAGAAAGGAGGTCAGCAAGACATTAGTTTTCCATTTTTCCCCACCGAATGCTAAATTGAAGAGACAGAAATAAACTTGTTAGACAAGCACAATGTATAATAAGTTCACTTACAGGGCTGAATACAAGGTACATAATGATTTAGGAAGTGCAGCTTTACAGAAGACATACTGCACTTCTGGAAATATAGGTGCAGAGGCAAACAAGCCAGTGTTTACTACCTTTGGTATTCACACAGAGTCAGTAGTATTGTATATCAAGTATACATTAGGGTGGCCCATAGCACAAGGTGAAAAAATGAAAAAGTGGTTAATTCAAATGCCTGAAGTTGTTCCACTTATGAAGAGGAGAATTTGTGTAAATTGCAATTGGACAGCATTTACAGGAGACCCTTACTACAAGCCACCTGTAAACGCTGTCCAACTGCAAAAACAATTCACAAAAATTCTCTTTATAAGAGGAACAACTTCAGGGGGCGAGACATTTGAATTAACCACTTTAATTTTTTCACCTTGTACTAAGGGCCACTCTAATGTAGACCTCTAAATGTTATCCAAAATGTAAACAGAATTTACGAATTTTTTTTCTCATCAGGTGGAACAGCTTGAAGGGATGACAACTGAAAATTTTAAACTTTCATTTTTAAGAGCCGCCCTCGTAGTATACATACATATATACTGTTGAACAAACATATAGGAGTGGGTAACAGGGCTGTGGAGTCGTGGGGTCGGAGTCGGTGGCTATTTTGCAGGAGTCGGAGTCGTCATAAAATGGACCGACTCCGACTCCCAAAATATATAATAAGTTGGTCCAGTTAGTTCGATGCGGTGCAAAGAGCAAGAGGAATTGGGTCCGGCCAGTGCTCCTGCTCCCTTATCTTCAGCCTTGTCACATGAGGAGTGTAATTGATGACATGGAGCAGGGAAAGCGCTGCCCCAGGGAAAGATCTGCTCCCAACAAACAGATTTCAGCAAAATGTTTCACCTGTTTTCAAAGTAGAAGAGTTTAACCATTCATCAAACTGACTGTGGCTGAGGCAATTCCTTTATACCCTGACACTGTTAGAGATGTTGCCCCTGTGGTCACCGCTTTGCGCCCAACCCAAGTTAGTGTAGAGAAGCCGTTCTCTAGCCTGGAAATGAGACCAGATGTGAGGTCATGTATGCAGGATCTGATGGAGGCAATACTATTTCTCAGAACAAATTCAGAGACTCCTGCAGTGTTTTGCATATTTACAATTTTTTTGTGTTCTAAAGTCATATTCAATAAATATATTTTACACTGACAAGCAAAATGGTAACAATGTTTTGAAATTGTGACTTTCAGGCTCCATATCTCTCCATATACGTTTTTGTACATGGGGGCACTGTAATTTTATTAAAAAGCATTTACATATCTTATACAAAAATTTTGACTTGCAAGTATTTTCATCGCTTACGTTTTCCCTAAAAATAAAAGTGTTAAAAGGGGTTGTTTCACAAAAGGAGACTTTTTATTTTAAAGTTTTTTAAAAACAAGCCATTTTGAAATATTGTCCATTAACGTGTCCCCCTTTTTTCCAAATTTCCTTTTCTTGTATGGGCTCCTTCACCCCTCGGGTCACTATAGTAAACCCTGTTTGACTCTCCTGATGGCTGCCGCACTGGTTGTAAGCTACAGCCCTTCTTATACGGCAGCTAGGGGAAAGCCAGTAAACATGCCCTAATTCAAAAGAAACCCAAAGAAAACAGGACTGAGGTAAGATGAATCAATGTAGTGAGACAACCCTTTAATTTTTTTATTGTATTTTTGGGTAAATCCACCTTTGGCTTTCAGCTTCCCTAACCCTTCTGGGCCCCGAATCAGTTAAAGCATTCTTGCCCAAAAAAGACCCCAGGTCTTTCTACACTTTCCAATGTTGGGCAGATGGATTTGGATACAAATACAGTTTTTCTTAACTTCCCCAAAGTGTTTAAAAGATAAAACATTGTTACCCTTTTGTTTGTCAGTGTTTTTCTACCAAAATTTGTTTTATTTTTTAATAGGTGATAAACACTAACCTTTTTATACAGAAAAGTTTTCATTTAAAACATGCCCGTGTATGAGGGAGTCGAGTCGGAGGTTTGGGTTTTTGGGGTAGTCGGGGCTTGGGCCTTGCTGACTCCCAGCCTGGGGGGTAAAGCCTAAACGATCCAAATTAAAGGGAAATTTTAACACCTTAAAAATGGGTTTTTCACACACACGTTTTTTTTAAATACTTAAAAGTCCCTCACAAAAGGGTACACCCCTACTTTTTTGTAAAAATTGTACTTTTTTAAGGGGACAATACGAAGATATGACATTTTAATACATTGTAAGTAGTCAGTGTACAGTTTGTATAACATAAAAATTTGGGGGGGCCCTCAAAAAACTAAAACACCAGCCATAAAATCAAAACCCTCAAAAGTATACCCCCCCAATGAAAAAATGGACAAATGGTCCCCGTGTCAATTTTTGTGGGGCCCCCATTATTTTTCAGCCTGCCTTAACTTTTTTTGGGGGAAAGGGTTTTCACTGGAGTTTCAAGGTTGAGCCACTGGTCCTCTTCCACTCCCCCAAGCACACACAGAGAGGGGGGGGATGTTGGGGACCTTGTTTTTCCCCCCTTTCCTTTTAAGGTGCCCCCGATGCTCAATGAGTTTGGTTTGGGAGACATGCTTTACCACCCAGCTTTAACCTCATTTTTTTTAGAAAGGCAGGGGTGTTTTTGGAGGGTTATGTTGGAATCTGCGGCCCATTTACAAAGGGGGGGGTATCATGTTCTGCCTCAGTATTCAAGAACAGTTGGAAAGCCCTGTGGCCCAAAAGGGGGGGGGGGGAGGGGGTCCTGCTCTGCTACAGTATGTCACAGAACATTTTGGGGCATTCTGGTCCCCTAATTGAACTGTAGCTCCCCACACCCGGGTACACTAGGGACCCCCAAACCAGAAAACCCCACCACATGCTTGATGCGGGCAAGACACACTTCTTTTACCCCACCGGGGTTGCCACACACAACCCCCCCCCCCCCCCCCTTTAAAACCAAATAAAGTTAATCTTGCTTATTAACCACGGGACAGGGGTTCTAGTAATCCTATCAGTTGCTTGTTTGAGAAAATTTGTTTGCGACTTTCTTGTGCTCATCTTTAGAAGAAGCTTCCTTCCTTCCTACTCATTTTTGCGAGATATTGTATTAAAAAAAATACAAACATATTTATTGCTTTTCACATATGCCCAAATCTTAAATACACTCCTTTTGGGGAATATACACACACACAAAAAAAATTAAACCGAAACTTAACCTACCATGGGCACTAGCCCTGGCTGAAAACAAAGTACCTGCCCCAATAAGATTTACTACATAGAGTCAGCATGGACACAAGGAACCACACAACCTACTGATTTCTATGGGAGTGTTGTGGTCATGCTCAGCTACATGTAAAGTGAGCGGTCTCAATTACCCATTGTCTATATTGGACCTTGTTTCATTTCATGATTTAGAACAAATTAGTTATCTTTCATCACAAACTTGATTACAACATATAATTTTTGGGTGCACTCATCCCTGCTAAGGTACATGTTCTTAAACTTGAGAAGAAAGAAATGGGAAGAAAAAATAAAGAAAACTTTGAGATGCTTTACCCCAGCTACATATGAACAAGCTAACGGTTAAGTGGCCCCAAACCAAGTGACCGGTTCCCTGTTAGTTTTGCTTTGGTGTAGTCATGCCCCCTGCAAATCTCTATTTTTTGTTTCCCTTAGATTTCAATCTCTGATTCACCCCTTTGCGGTGGGGAATAGAGGTTTATTTTATTTTCATTTGTCATTACATTTTTGAACGGGGGGGGACATCCCGCTGGAGTACCAGTAATTCCCCTTTGGACAACGCACAAGTCATCAGGGCACCTCTGTTAGCAGGTGACAAAAACCCAAGGCACGCAAAAACTGAAAAGCAGGAAAAAAAACATTTTTTAGAAAAAAATTGCAGCGGGAATAAAATTTTTTTAAAACCTCTCTCCCAATTGTGTTGGCTTTTTAAAATACTTTGCAAAACCATCAAGCACCATTCTTAAACTAGAACATTTTAAAAGCTTTCACAGACTCCCCAAAAAAAGCTATTACACAAATGAAAATTCATTTCAAGATCTGGCCAAAACCCGGAAACAGAAAGAACATCCCTTTTCTGGGGGGGGCTGAAAATATCGGCCCATTCCAACCAAACTCTTCCCGAGATCTTCGGAAATGAAAAATCACAATTTGCAGACAATCAAGATCTGTGTACTTTGATATATATTGCATACAAAAAGAAATTTTAAAGAACTCTCCAGGTTTTCCCCTTGTCCAAATCAGTTGCCCAATATGGTTTTCGAATTTTCCCCATAAACATTTTCCCTCAATGTTGAATTGGGAGGGGTACTTTATAATCCTTTGTATTTTTGTACAGGGGTACTCTCCGAGCGCCAGGAGCCTGAAAGAATTGTCTTTATACAAAGCAGCTGAGCAGAGTAGGCAGAGCTGCAGGCGAAGGGAGGGCGTTGCATCCCGAACTATTCACAAGGTGCATTTCAGAGGCCCAAATATTCCCTACAGGTATTATAGCTAAACTGCAGTCACAGATCACAGCTCTGAAGCAGACCCAAAAAACCACCAAGCAGCAAGAACTGAATAGACTTAAATCTTGTCACTTCTATAAATTAAAACATTTTAAAGACCGGTATTTTTGTGGAATATTTAGTTAAATAAAAAAAATAAATAAATCATACTACACTTTTACGAGACTAAAATGCCATAAAAAAGTCACATATTTAAAATGTGGGGTTAAAAAGTCCCTGGATTGTTCATACAAAGAATCAGACCACCAAGATGTCAGACTACTCTGGCAGACCTAGGGAATGCTCTGCCAGTCATAACTAACACACACCTACTTTTAGTAAGCAATGGGTCAATAACCCCAAAAACCGTACTGGGGGGCCTTAAAAATTGATTAATTTCCCTTTGCACTACCTCTCCTCGGGGAAATCAAGCATAAATCACACCCCAAACCGTTCCAGCACCCAAAAACATTCGCTGCCCCCACCTTCCCCAATCTCCAAATAACAAATCAGAGGGAAAGGGCTCCGTTCCAAAAAAAAATATTAAAAACCCTTAGAGAGGGTTTTCCTTACTGCTCTCCCCAAACTACAGGGTTAAAAACCTTTAAATAATGGGTTTTGCACAACAAGAACTATTTTTTTTTTTTTTTAATATTTAATTTGAAAAAAAGGTACATGCTTTCAAAAACCCGGGGGTATGGAAGAAAAGGGGGGAAAACAGCCAATCCAAATTTAACCCCAAAATATTTCAAAAATGGAGACTGGGCAATGTTTTTATACCCCAAATGCCATCTCGGTTTCCCCACCCCCATCAACTAATTAGGAAATTGGGCAAATCACTGGTGAAGAAATTTTAAGAGGGGGCGGGCCTTTTATGCTTTGGGCTGTTGCTTATTGTCTCCACTAGATGGCATTCACGGGTTGTGACTCCGTGGTGACAGATAAATGAACCCTGAACTTCTGTGGCTAGAATTTTATGGCTGTGGGCATGTCATAGGGCACATCTGGGCTGATATGGTTTTGGCCTTCTATCAAGTATTGATGACACTTGCATATACAAAAGTGGCCATAAAATGGCTGCTTGGAAGATGCAGCACGGGGTTATACAAACAAATGGGGTAATATAATTGTCTAAAGGACTTGTGATGTTGGCTACAAATTCCATTC
The DNA here is from genome assembly GCA_025379985.1 of Phyllomedusa bahiana. NCBI lineage: Eukaryota > Metazoa > Chordata > Amphibia > Anura > Hylidae > Phyllomedusa > Phyllomedusa bahiana. The sequence goes on from JAODAL010000018.1 coordinate 550,200, forward strand.
CCAAAGGAGGGGGGTGGAAGTTTATGAGCTGCAGAAATGGTTGAATAACAATATATGAAATGTTTTATGACCATACAGAATACACATATTTTCTAGTGTACTACATTACACAATGTATGAAAAATTCCAACATGACAGATAATATTTCTAGGAGACAGTAGCCTGGCATCAGTCAGCACAATTTTAAGATTATGATAGGCATATATGGTCAAAATCTGCCATTTTGGACATCCTTTAAGAAATAGCAACCTAACTCTGGAATTTGCAAATACTTACTGTAGAATCGATCTGGTTGTATCTTGCGATATCTTTGTGCAGTGTTCGCAGCATAATCATGGCAACCATACCGGACAAGAAGAGAACAATCACTAATGAATTCATTATACTAAAGAAGAAAAAAGAAACACATTATCAAGACATTGATCTGTGGAGCTACATAATATGCAATACAAACCAGTCAGCAAGTAAGAATTTTTTTTCTTCTTAATCCATTATTTAACTTGTCGCTAGTATTAACTTTAGTGATTAATATTTGTCTCAAAACAGAGTTGAGTGTGTACTCTTTTGGGTACCCCCTGGGAATGGGGTTATCTTGTCAGTCGCCAGAACAATTCAAGTAGACTGGCCCACAAAAGTTCTCCACAAGGAAAGTGATACAACCCCCGATCACAATTACTGCAAATGATTTAACAGCTCCTACCACACAGTTATGATGTAGAAGACACTTCCGCTTTTCTACCTGTATACTTATGGTCTCTAAGCTCATTAAGGAGCCTGTAAAAAAGAGATTATTTCACTGTCCTGTCTGTGTTGAGGAAGAGTGAAATCTAACATTCAGAATGGTGTCTTAAAAGGGTTGTCTCACTACAAGGATTGCTTTTTATGTTAAAGATCTTGCCAAAACAAGTCACTTTGCAATATACGTCCATTAACAGTTTCCGACCTATTCCTAGCTATCCCCTCATGTATGGGCTGCATCAGCTCCTCGGGTCACTATAGCTACAGACTTGTTTAATCTTCTCATAGGCTGCCAGCACTGGTTGCTATAGCTACAGACCTGGTGTCCTCAGCAGCTTGACACTGCCAATAGAAGTTAGTAAACACACCCCTGAATTTAAATATACAACTGAGAGAAGAGGACTGAGGTAAGATAAATCGATGTAGTGAAACAACCCCTTTCAGTACAGTATATCACAAGTCATTCTGGGAAAGGAGCCGAGAAGCTCAAGCGCCCTCTATTGGATGTAACAAATCCTCAATTTGCTTCAGACTCACCGAATCTTTAGAAAGAAAAAGGGATATTAGCCAAGCCAGTATCACTCATCTGCAGACAGCTTTTTCGGAGTTTTGCTCCTCATCAGTGCAGAGCACAGTGCACTGGCTGGCTGGGAGACAATGAGTGGCTCAGAAAGGGAAACATCTCTCCTTGGGGAGAGCACCATTCAGGTGTGTGGAGTTTTGAATTGCCTTTTTACCCTCCAATAAGCATCTGCATATCACAAGGCATTATGGGAAAGGAGCCGAGAAGCTCAAGCACCCTCTATTGGATGTAACAAATCCTCAACTTGCTTCAGACTCGCCAAATCTTTAGAAAGGCAATACGAAACTCCACATGGCTTAACTACCGGGTGTTAGCTGCGATTAGCCGCTAACACCCGGCGGCTGTGTAGCGGGATTGCGACGTGAATCCGCTACAAATCCCTTTAGCGACCCTGGGACGTACTCATACATCCAGGGTCGTTAAGGGGTTAATATTCAAGTTACATATAGCAGATGTACTCACCTAAACCACTGAATGTGTGTATGAGGCATAGATTCTAAGATGTAATCCCATCTTGAGGCCCATCGGATGTCTTTTTGTTCCTGAACAAACAAGTAAAAAAAGTTACACGTAGCAAGGAAACACTAAGGATATGAGATACACTGCAGCATTACTGTACCAGCAAATCAAGTGTGATTTTATTAAGCCTCTTTCATAAGCTTAAATCAGCATGGATTTTACTACATTTACTTTTCACCTCTCAAGAATCCAAAGGAAATTCCACAACAAATCTGCATAATGCAGATATCTCTGCAGAAAAATTGTTCCCGACAAATCTAAAATTTGTTCAGGGGTTCGTCCACATGGAACAAAACTGACAGACGCAAAATGAATAATGTTTAAGGATAGTTGCCCCCTTGAAAACGGACAAGCAAGTAGTAGCGCCATTGTATTTCTCCTTGTGTGAATTAATGTCCAAGATGAAAACAGCAGCGTTACAGAATCGACGTAACCGTAAGTGGACAATAATAAATGTACGGGCAATCCACTATACATTATATATGGCAGTGGGTGCCGACAATGCACTGTCAAAACATGAAAAGAAAAAAAATTATGGTAGTGTTTCTTTAAAAAAAAAAAAAAAAAAAAAAACACACAGTTTGAGAACCTGGACTGGAGCCTCTCAATCACTATAGCAAGGGTAATTAGCTGGATGACTTGCAACCAAATGCACTGCAGAAACCAAGGCCTCTTAACCCTTCGCATTAGAGAATCTAAACTTGTTCTTGCTCAACAGTGGTCTCCCTATAATTCACTATAACTCAAAATAAAATGAATGGCATCAGATACAGTCATGAGAAAAACAAAATGCACAGTTTGAATTCCATGGTTTTAAGTGTCAGGACACTAAAAAAAATATAACATCTGGTCCTCAGGAGGTCTTAAAATAAGGGAAATACAACCTCAGATGAACAACGACATACCAAATTAAACAGCGTCATTATACAACGAAAATGAAACCAAAGTGTAAAACCCATTGGAATAATCTCTCATAGGAGAATGATGGACTTCAAATTATTTAGGAATGACCTTATAACCCTTTCCAGATTGACAGGTAGCAACTAAGATCACTGCCAACGTCTCTTCTCTTTGGCTTTGTATTAATACAAGGCCCCAGATCAGAAGACAGCCAGAATTTTTGCTTTTATACAGGTGGTCACACCTGCTGATAATCCATAAATCAAAAGGTATTTGATTAGTAGCACCTGGCTACGACTTACTCAGAATTTTTAGGAGCTTTCACACAGAGCAGTTTTGGTGCAGTTTTAACGGTGCTCCAATTAAACTGCCTTTATTACCAGCAAGCTTCTTTCAGTTGTCTAAATTTTTCAGAAAGATGTTTCAAGTAAGGGTCCGTGTGAACATACGCATTTTGGATCTCTCTAGACGGACCCAAACACGCATCTGACAATGAGCCGTGTGATTTTACATTGCTCACAATGTAAAACACGTATTGGCGTTCACAAGTGATCGCCGATGCTGGTTTACATTGTGTCTGTCGGATCCGTTGGAAGAATTGACATGTCAATTCTTGCTCCGAAAGACGGAGCAGGAGCCCTATAATAAAGTATAGGGTGCGATCCTGCTTCATCCAACACACAGCTGCGTGTTTGGATGCGATCGACGCTACGTTTTTTGGATGCGATTTTCGGATCCAACACCGTATCCAAAATTGCCGTTTCAACATACCCCAAGTCATCAATTTCTGTGTCTGAACTCTTGTGGATTATACACACACTAATTGATTCCTCCCTTTCCAAACAATTTAGGGAATTGAAAGAAGCTTGCTGGTAATAATGCAGTTTAATTGAAGTGCAGCTAAAACTGCACCAAAACTGCACTGTGTGAAAGCACCCTTACAGAAGGCATTAAGGAAGCTTTCACACTGTGCTGTTTTGTGGGGTTTTGCAAGTCTATAAACACAATTTATTACTCACTAATTTTTCTTCAATACATTATGACACAGTGAAATTTGTTATCCATCTGAGGTTGTATTTCCCCGATTTTGAGACCTTCTAAGAACCCCATGCTTTTTTTTTTATTATTTTGGGTGACACATAAAACCACATAATTCAATGAAGGTGCGCCTTCTCTTATCAGTGTACCTCATTATACTGACCTGAAATGAAACAGAATATGTGTATCGAATTTTAAGTTCGCCAACATGTGTATTCTTTATTTCCATTGGAGGCCCAGAACAATCTGGTTTATCAGCGTGTGTATGCTTAAAGCTGTAGAAAGAAGATGAAAATTTGTAAAAGAAATATAGATAAAAATAAAATTACTAAGAAGATAATTAATGCACGGTGAAAGGGCATGTCCCCACGGCACGGGTTTGTGGGCGGTTTTTCAGACGGTTTGCTGTTTTGCAAACAGTCTGAAAAACCGGCTGCAAACGAGCACAACGGGTTTCTATGGAAAACCCGTGTAGCAGTCCCCCTGCACGGGTTTTCCGCCTGGCCGCCCGAAAAAGATTGAACATGCACATTCTTCCGTCCGGTTTTCGAACGGAATATGTGCATGTGAATGGGAAGCAGGAGAGCTTTTCTCCGCTCATCGCGGAGAAAAGAAGTCCCCCCGTGGCCGTGGGGATGGCACTAAAAACAGGACAAATACCAGTCGGATAAACCGACCAGTATTTGTCCTCTGCCGTGGGGATATGCATACTAGTGAACAATCCTGTATTTTTTTTTTTTGCCCCTGCTCCTTGTTTAAGCCAGTGTTGAATGGTAAATTAACTTGTCTGTATACTGGAAACAGAAAAGTTAAAAAAGGAGTTATCCGGGCTTTAAAAATTGATAGTCTAAGCTCAGCATCCTCTCAGTCTACCACCAATCTAAAATATCATCTTTCCTGAGCAACAGGACATTAATTTTAAAAGCTGGGATAACCCTCTTAACAATTATGGTGGCATTTATTATCGTGGAGCCCAGAAGACGTATATAAAATTGTATTTTTAAAAAAAAAAAAAAAAAAAAAAGGAGGGGGAATTTTAATGTTTGTACATGAAAATCGAGGAGATGACCAAAAATGACAGAAATGAATAACCTGTCTCTTGAAAAAGGCAAAATAAGGAATAAATGAGGGAGGTCATGCACGTAGCTTACCTTCTAGGTTCTAGTTTAGCCGCTACCAATCTGGATCCTTGCCCTTCATTCTCTACGACATGGTAATAGATAGTTATGTCCACATGATTGAAGATGTAGAACGTATCCCTCTCGTGAAATTCTGACTGTGAATTAAGTGACATTTTTACTGAAAACAATATCAACTTTATAGGAATACAAGCAGATGTAGATTTTTATCATGCACATGTTTTACCGTTTTTAATTGTCATTTGAGTACAGTGGTCCAAGGTTACAATATTTTTCACTTATTAAGGCCTGCAGTGGACCACTGTAACTTCAAACCATGATCAACCTAAAACGGCAAAGAATGTGTCAGTCTGCAGTAAATGTGACTGGAGGATACAGTCAATAACTATGCGCACCTCACTACTGAATTACTTGTAAACCAGCACATTTTAGGTGCCAGAAAGTTTGATTTTCATTATTTAAAACCACATAGGGCAACACACAGGCTCAGTGGTCAGCACTGTTGTCTTGCAGGGCTGGGATCCTTGGTTCAAATCCCACCAAGAACAACATCTGCAATGTAAAACAATGTAAAAGTGTCCGAACAATACTTGAGACAATTTATTTCAACTTCTTTCTTTCATCACATTCGCAATGGCTCCGAGGTTTACATACAGGTGGTTAATATTTGGTACCAATTCTTTAAAAGGTTCTGAGGTCCTCACGTTAAGTTGCTGGCAAAGCTGGTTGGCTACTTATTTGCACATACTTTTTCAGTAAACTTACTGACTAATTTATTGTAGGGAACCATAAGGTACTTCCTGTTCTTAACACAGAAAAGAAGTTACCAGCCTTCAGCAGTTCCCGGTGACATCTAGAAATTAGCTTCACCTTTCCAAGTTTCCTGCTTAATTTTCCTTTCATCTGTATGTATTTTGGGGCTTTAGAACCAAAATATTTCCTAAAGAATTTTGGTCTCAAGTTATGCTCAGGTTATGAGGGTCATTTTAGAATTATTTCCTCTTGTACTTGCAGGACCACAATGCTGAAAATACTCACATTTATTACACAAGCATCCTTTGGATGGCCCTCCTCTGTTATGTAGCAACCAATAGGAAAGCCAGGATTACAAAATTTCTTTTTTTCTTCTACCTCATAACACCATGTAACTGGCATGTTGTCAACGATCCTGAAATACATGTATAAAAAAAAACAATGAAAGAAGAAACCTATTGAGGTCTCATTAGAAAAAAAAAAAAACACAACACAATGTATCAACAATTCATCCAAACGTTGTCAATTTGTTTCTACTCTTGAAGGAGTTGAAAACTGGAGGTTATACACAGTGACACTTAGGCTATGTTCACACGGCATAATTACGCCCCGCAGTTGTGCCATGTGTTCGCCGGGCCCATAGACATTTATTAGTAGCGGCGCGTATACACTGTGAATAATTGTCACTTATCTCCCCCCATGGGGTATTGTCCGAGTGGGGAGAGGAGGCGTAATCTATAGTTCTCTATGAGAACTCTGGATTACCGTAATGACTGGGACGTATCTCGGCCCATATTGAGCACAGTACGGCGTTAAAAATACAGGGTGAAATACGTCCCAATTTAAGCCGTGTGAACATAGCCTTAAAATCATTGTCATATTGAGGGCAATGGTTGTCGACACTTCTTTGACAATCACAATAGTAACACCCATCTGTCCATTAAATCATAGATTTCTAAGAGGAATAATACAGGAACAGAACACCAGAGTTAGGGTACGTTTATAGATTGGATCTTCCCAGTGGGAAAATCCAACACAGAATCTGCAGCAGAAATCCAAGGTGGCAGCCTCAGACTTGATTTTTACTTTGCAGCAGTGTTTTGTTTTTTGTTTATTTTTAAATGTGGATTTGAAAAGGATTTGTGCTACTTCAGTGGGACTAATCTGTGCTTTGGCTGCCTAACATTATACCCCAGCACCACCTTCCATGTCACGGCTTTCAAGCCCACAGCCGATTTTCCAAGAGGATTTTCATGCAGATTTCTGATACGAGATCCATGTCAAAAATCAGTCGTGTGCACATCCTCTTAGAACAGCTCTGAATAACCTTTATATTGAGCTTTTTTTAACTGTAAGAAGGAGAAGAAAAAAAAAAAAAAATCACTTGATCGGGCATACTAACCAGTGGTGTTGATAGTTGAGGAGCATGCTCTTCTTTAAGAATTCCAACTTCTGCTTACTCTGAGCATCTGTAGTAGTATAGGTTTTGGTACATACTTCCTCACATTTTTTGTCTTCCTTGAATTTAAACTGCCAAGGAACAAAAATTATTATTATTAATAAAGAAACATTAAATGGCTGAAGGCAGAAGGAGACAACTTCACACATAGCTAGATAGATAGATAGACAGATAAAATGTTGAGTGGTTTCAGTATAATACTAAAACCACTCAACATTCTATAATAAACTATTCATCTAAAACATTAATAAAATTATTAGTAAAAACTTTTATAAACACCCACTTTATACTAAAAAACTGCTTTTATATCATTCAATACATATAAAAAGTGATTTATAAGATTAAACACATGTAAAATGCTGGAAGCGCCCACTATTGGGCTTCATCTGAAACACATGTAAAATACTGGAAACATTTACTGTGTGTATATATTGAAAAATGGATCTGAAAAACGCTTCCTAAAACTGGTGCAAAACGCATCCAAAAAAGCATCTGTGGATTTGGATATGCTTTTTGGATGCAGTTTCTCTTCTGGTAAAAAACGGATCCAAAACATCGTTTGAACATACCCTTAGACTCCATTCACACAACAGATTCAAAACATTCAGAGATTTTGTTGAGTAAATGGTGTGTTATCTGCACCACAATCCATATATTATGTCATGGTAGTCTGAACTGTAGTTTATACAGCGAGGATTCCCCTGGTCACCATGCAAATAAACACCACAGACAATGATCTATACAAGATTATGCACATGGGAAGGAAAAATCCTTTCCATGCTAAATGAAAAACGTGGGAGAGCGTGACATGGAGAAGGACTTGGGAATCCTAGTGGACAATAGACTTAATTGTAGCAGCCAGTGTCAGGCAGCAGCTGCCAAGGCAAATAGGATCATGGGGTGCATTAAAAGGGGCCTCGATGCACACGATGAGAACATTATTCTCCCATTATACTAGTCACCGGTCAGACCACACATGGAATATTGTGTACAGTTTTGGGCACCAGTGCACAGGAAAGACATTGTAGAGCTTGAACAGGTACAAAGGCAGGTAACAAAAATAATAAAAGGACTGGGTGGACTACAGTACCCAGAAAGATTCGAGTTATTAAGCTTAAAGAAAAGATGGCTTTGGTGGGGGGGGGGGGGGGGGGGGAGGAGGATATAAATATGTATAACTATATTAAATATTAATTTCTCCCAAGATATATTTATACCCAGGACGGTATCTAGAACAAGGAGGCATCCTCTACAATTTGAGGAAAGAACGTTTCTACATAAACATAGAAAGGGATTCTTTACTGTAAGAGCAGCGAGACTGTGGAACTCTCTGCCAGAGGGACTGGTCATGGTAAAGTCACTAACAAAAAAAGTGTCTGGATACATTTCTAGATGTAATAATATAACAAGTTACTATCACTCTGGAGGAGGGTCGCCGATCCAGGGATTTATTCTGATTGTCATATTGAAGATAATTGGCTGCTACCTCATGGGGGTTTTTGCCTTCCTCTGGATCAACACTATAGGACAATAGGCTGAACTGGATGGACGTCTGTCTTTCTCAGCCTTACAAATTATATAACCAATTTATAAAGCCATGGTCCGTAAAAAAAACAAATATGGTGCATGCAAATTGAAAATCCACAGTAGGATTTAGAGCGTTTTCATGGATCTGCTGCCGATACACAATTCATTTTTCTGAAGGAAAAATGTATGCACGAGGTCGAAGAGCACCATTACGTTCCTACTATTTCCTAAAAGTACTTAATTTACCAACCAAAGGCTTCTAGAAAGGAGAGCACTGCATAGTTCACAAAAGATTTTTTGTTTAAATGATTATGCATAACTGAAAGGAACTTGAATTAAAACACGCTCAAACATAATATACACCAACCTTGTATGGAGATGGTTCAATTCTCTCACCAAACAACACCTGGCCCAGATTTTCAGACGGCCTTTTTTCTTTCTCTACTTGACAGAAATCAAACCTTGATTGTAACAAGAATAAAAGTATGAAAAGTATAAAAGTGTGAAATTCCAATAAATACCGATATCTATTAAAAGTACAGTAAAGAAACAACCCATAATTTGGGAAAAGATGAAAGCAAAAAAAAAAAGAAAAAAAAGCAAACAGACACACACACTTAAAGGAGTTGTCTCACTACAAGGATTGCTTTTTATGTTGAAGATCTTGCAAAAACAAGTCACTTTGCAATATATGTCCACTAACAGTGTCCTACCTATTCTTAGATATCACCTCGTGTATTGGCTTTATCAGCTCCTCAGGTTGCTATAGCTACATACCTGTTTGATCTCTCCTGATAGGCTGCCAGCACTGGTTTCTATAGCTACAGACCTGGCTTCTACTGCAGCCTAGTGGAAGCCAGTAAACACGTCCCTGAATTCAAAGTGAAACCAGAAAAACAGGACGAATCAACGTAGTGAGACAACCCCTTTAAGATTAAATGGACAATCCTTTTAAGGGAGCAACGGAACCCCACTCCCTACATGACTACCTGACCACACAAATTAGCTGCCATCTTGTGCAGCCTTTTGCGATCGCATATGGTGCAGGGCATTTGGTGGTTTCAACTAGTTCTACCATTAAAAGGTAGTTCTGGGCAACAACCTGAGCACAGGTTTTCTTGATGCTTGGACTTTCTCCACTATCTGATTAGGATGCAGAAAGAGACTATTCTTTTTAACTCACCATTCCATTTACTTTTAAACCAGACATACCCTTCAAACTGTACTATTCGTTCTGGGTTTCTGGGGATTAATAGAATTTCCCAGAAACACAAGTCACTGAGGGATTGGCAGCTGGGATCCTCTTCGATTAGAAGCATAGGGGTGTCCAGTCCCTTATTCCCTACAGAGGGTAGGTGGTTTATGCACAGTCACCCTCCAAACTCTACGCAAAACAGAGCACCAGTTAGACCAGCAGGTTTTGTTTTGACAGCTGTCAGGTCTTCACTGGTGATGCATTTATGATTTAGCAAATTGATACACTATAAATATTAGTCTTCTCCTTAATTTGTTAGGTCTCTTCTGTCTATTAGCAAAATTATTTTATGTGAAAAAAAATCCTCAATTTTGTCCTGAAGACAGTCAACGGTCTATAGACTATAGTGTACAAGTGCAAGCATTAAAGGGGTTTTGCCACCATATACAATGATGGCATATCGTTAGGACATGCCATCATTGTCTGATAGGTGCGGGACTCAGAGTTGGGAGCCGCACCTATCTCGGGAACGGGCCCCTGAATCCCTCTGTACAGACAGGAGAGTCACTCTTGTTGCGCATGAGTCTCCATTCTGCTCCATGGGAGTTTGGAGCAGAGCCGAACGCACCGCTCGGCTGTACTCGGAAATCCCATAGAATAGAATGGAGATGGACTACGCAAGTGCGACCAGCTTTTTATCAGCCTGTTTGTGGTATGGGTTGTGATACCATAAAAAGTTCTCAAAGATAATGTGGCAGGGATGTGACAGTCATAGACTTAAATAGGGCCTTGTCCCCACGACACTGTTTTTTAGCCAGTTTTTGGTTTTGCAAACCGGCTGACAAACTTTATCATCACGGACCTTAATGGAAAATGGATTCTCCGCCCGGCAGTTTTTCAGAACATAGAACATGTTCATTCTTCTGTCCGGTTTTCGGACAGAATATGAACATATCTATGTGAAGGAGGAGGGCATTTCTCCGCTAACCGCCGTGAAAAGCCGTCCCCCGGCGGCCTTGTGCACGGCACGAAAACAGGACAAATACTGGTCGGATAAACCGACCGATATTTGTCCAGTGCCGTGTAAATGGCCCCTACCTAGACTATGTTTTCCCATTTTAGCGAACATATACCAATTCTGCATCAAACACAAAAGTGTGGTCTACCACGCTTTATGTCCGATGAACAAACCATATACACTCACCGGCCACTTTATTAGGTACACCTGTCCAACTGCTCGTTAACACTTAATTTCTAATCAGCCAATCACATGTCGGCAACTCAGTGCATTTAGGCATGTAGACATGGTCAAGACAATCTCCTGCAGTTCAAACCGAGCATCAGTATGGGGAAGAAAGGTGATTTGAGTGCCTTTGAACGTGGCATGGTTGTTGGTGCCAGAAGGGCTGGTCTGAGTATTCAGAAACTGCTGATCTCCTGGGATTTTCACGCACAACCATCTCTAGGGTTTACAGAGAATGGTCCGAAAAAGAAAAAACATCCAGTGAGCGGCAGTCCTGTGGGCGGAAATGCCTTGTTGATGCCAGAGGTCAAAGGAGAATGGGCAGACTGGTTCGAGCTGATAGAAAGGCAACAGTGACTCAAATAGCCACCCGTTACAACCAAGGTAGGCAGAAGAGCATCTCTGAACGCACAGTACGGCAAACTTTGAGGCAGATGGGCTACAGCAGCAGAACACCACACTGGGTGCCACTCCTTTCAGCTAAGAACAGGAAACTGAGGCTCCAATTTGCCAAAGCTCATCGAAATTGGACAATAGAAAATTGGAAAAACGTTTTTCCTGGTCTGATGAGTCTCGATTTTCTGCTGCGACATTCGGATGGTAGGGTCAGAATTTGGCGTCAACAACATGAAAGCATGGATCCATCCTGCCTTGTATCAACGGTTCGGCTGGGTGGTGGTGGTGTCATGGTGTGGGGAATATTTCTTTTGGGACTCTTTGGGCCCCTTGGTACCAATTGAGCATCGTTGCAACACCTTGTTGAATCTATGCCGAAGAATTGAGGCAGTTCTGAAGGCAAAAGGGGGTCCAACCCGTTACTAGCATGGTGTACCTAATAAAGTGGCCGGTGAGTGTATATTCACTAAATAGGGCACACACACATTCCAATTAGAATGACGTCTGCCCTATAGAAGTCTATGGTCCGGTCACGGTTTTAACAGCCTATTGGTGGTATCTGTGGGGATACTTTAAAAAAAAGTTATTTTCTAAATATCATCTCTTTTAAAGTCAAACTTACGCTGCATTTTCTTATGGCAACACGGATTCTACGGAGTCAAGACGATTGACAAACATCTCAATGTCAGCCTGCAAAAAGTAAAAACAAAAGAATACACGATTAGTATGCAATAATAGAAGAAAACTGGTCTGAAAGAAAGAACATTTCTGAAAACACTTGTGCTGGACTGAAACGCAAGTCTAGTCTGAAGGTGAAGAACTGGAACCATGATAATGATGAAGAATAGTATTACACAGAGAATCAAATGATACCATAGTGCACTTTGGAACTTTCCGTACTAAGAGGAAAATCCTTATTCACGTTAAATCCTAGAAATACGCTATTAGTGTCTGCAATCCTATGAATGAAGTGTACACTTAGGCTTTTCTTGGTTAACTTAGTTTTTAACAAGTCACAGGTATATGAAAGTAAATGTCAGCATAGACAGAAATAACCCAGAATATACAGCAATGTAAAGCAGTAAATGCGCCCCATGATCACCTTCAAATGTATAGGATTTATTTTGATTTCCATTTCTGCATTATAGTCTTCCCAAAAAGGTTTTTGGATATTTCATGTGAGCATTTTTTTCTGTATTCAAGGGGAACACTAACAGGTCACCATTATGGTGTCTACATGCAGCAGATTTGTCCACCGCAAACGCACGTTACATATCAATTATGGTGAGGACTCGCCATTAATTTCCCCATGCGACATTGAAAGCAACCAATGGCCACACAACTTTGCGGGTAAACTCCGGCAGCATTGGGGTTGGTTTGCATGTGGCCGTCGCTGCATGTAATCAGGCCCTCAATGAAAAACATGTAAACTGGCACCACCATCATGTAATATTTAACTTTAGCTGGTGCCACTTTTGCCAACAGATGATTGTAGCAAATGGACCCTGCTTTTCCATAACCAGCAGTTATCCAAAGTTAACAATACCATTAAGATAACCTGTCAGCTCTCCTGATACCTCCCATAAAACAATCCTAGGGCATATTTCCTTAGACCTCTATGTTGTGTGCAGGGCTGTGGAGTCGGAGTCATCATAAAAGGGACCGACTCCCAAAATATATCATTAGTTGGTCCAGTTAGTTCGATGCAGTGCAAAGAGCAAGATGGGTCTGGCCAGGGCTACTGCTCCCATATCTTCAGCCTTATCACATGAGGAGTGTAACTGATGACATGGAGCAGGCAAAGCGCTGCCCCAGGTGAAAAGATTCTGCTCCCATAGCAAACAGATTTCAGCAAAATATTTCACCTGTTTTCAAAGAAGTAGAAGAGTTCAACCATTCATCAAAACTGACTGTGGCTGAGACAATTCCTTTATACCCTGACATTGTTAGAGATGTTTCCCCTGTGGTCACCGCTTTGCCCCCAACCCAAATTAGTGTAGAGAGGCCTGGAAATAATGAGATCAGATGTGAGGTCATGTATATAGGATCTGATGGAGACAATACTATTTCTCAGAACAAATTCAGAGACTCCACAAATGTTCCTGCAGTGTTTTGCATATTTACAATTTTTTTGTGTTCTAAAGTCATATCCAATAAATATATTTTACACCGACAAGCAAATGGTAACAATGGTTTGAACTTGTGACTTTCAGGCTCCATATCTCACCCTCCACTACAGCTTTGTACATGAGGCTATTGTAATTTTATATACAGTCATCTTATCTATCTTACATAAATACATAAATTCGACTTGCAAGTATTTAGCATCTGCTTACTTCTGCAGATTCTTTCCTGTAACTGCAAAGTTACTGTTTTGCTCCTAAAAATCAAAATGTTAATTTTTATTATCTTGTTAGTATTTGGGAAATCCACCTTTTGGTTTTCAATACTGCCCGAGTCCTTCTGGGCTCTGAATCAGATTCAAGCATATCTTGACCAAAATCTGATCCCAGGTCTCTCCTACACATTCCCAATGTTGGTGCAGACTGGACTTGGATACAAATACAGCTTTTTCTTCAGCTCTACCCACAAGTGTTCAAAAGATCAAAACATTGTTACTCTTTTGCTTGTCAGTGTCTGTTCTTCCTAAATAGCTTGACTATTGTATCATAAGGTGATAAACAGCCTGATATTACCATTTTACTACAGTAAAGTTATCACTTAAACATGCGCCATGAGGGAGTCAGGAGTCGGAGTCAGGAGTCAGAGGTTTGGGAAATTGAGGAGTCGGAGTCGGGGCTTTGGCTTGCCGGACTCCACAGCCCTGGTTGTGTGGTTCTTTCTCCTAAAAATATACTCAAATTGACAACTGGGTGTTATCAGCTGGGGGTATATCCAAACACACTGGCATTGCCAAATCAGTGCCAGGCTGTGTAAGGAAATGAATGAGAACTAGGACTGCCCATGCTTATTCGTGGCATCACAATACACCTCTCCTGGAAAGTCATGTTGTTCATGGTTGAATGTTAACAGGTACTGAAGAACATGAGTATTCTGCATATTATCACTGAAGACACAGGGACACTTTTCAAACGTATTTATGGTTGCCAAGGTTGCTATACACTGTGTAGTACTGTTTGCCAACCTTTGGGGGATTCCTATAATCTACCAGCAGATGCCATTAAAGAGCTCTGGAAACTAAAACTGCTGTCGTAAGTTAACAGGACCCAGTGCTAGGTAAAGATGGGATTGTTGACTATAGTTTCATAGACTATGAATTTCAATGTTTAGTCACAGAAGGGAGAAAATAAATCTCTCCTTGAGGAGAGCCACCAATAAATTGGTCGGTGTGAGGATTAACTTGCCTTTCAGACCTCACTGACTGTTTTGCATAAAGCAAAGGCTTATGGGAAAAGAGCTAAGGAACTCCACAGCGCACTCTACTGGATGTAATTATCCTTAATTCACATGTAGCTCGCAGGAGCCTTACAATATGAAAGGGATTTGAGCCAAACCAGTTAAATTCAACTGCAGACAGCTGTTTCGGGGTATTTGTCCCTCGTCAGTGCAGCGGAGAACTTACTGGTTGGCTGGGTGAGAGGCAAGAGTGGCTTAGAAGGGGGAGAAATCTCTCCTTGAGGAGAGCCACCAATAAATTGGTCGGTGTGAGGATTTACTTGCCTTTCAGTAATGTAATACAGTGAAGTGTCTGAAGGGGACTTCTTACTTTGTGGCTAAGGGAGGGAGTTTTGGCATACAAGCGAAAACTACAACTACATTTCCCTCTCTCAGCCCTTTCAATATCCCCATGTAAACATCCCCTTAGTATTGCCAGTCAATCTATTACCCTTGCTCCTGTGCGGACAGCTTGCAATGCACAAAACATAACATGAATCCAGCCACAAGTTTGTCAAATAAGTTTGCTACTATACATTTAGTAACATACACACACACTACAAGAAATACCAATATCTTGACTCTGTGGAGCTCCAAAGGGGTAATGTTTCCCATTAAGGAGACAATGTAGGCAACTGGAGACTTATACACCTTGGTTGCATTTCTGAAATGTAAATTTGTTCTTAAAGGCTCATGGGAAAAGAGCTGGGCCTCTGCAGCGCCACCTACTGGATAAATGAGCCTCTGAGAATATATTGGCATTGTGGAGAAATAGGTGAAAGAACAAAATAATAAAGGCAGAATGGCTGATATCAGTACAGAAAATATAAAGGCCCATCAATTAGGAAAATATTAGCATTATAAATCCTGGATTAAGTTTGATGTACAACTACATCACAGAGCAAGTAGTTGTGTAATAAAACACGCTCATCTACAAAGTGGATGACTCTGTGCAGAGGACAATGCATGTCACTTCTGTCAGAATCCTGAGGAGTAGGGTATACAGACATCTATACAGGAAGCACCATTTTAGTTTCAATGCTAATCAAAAACCATTCAATAAAGATCAAGAACATCTCCTAGAAATGGGGACGATGGGATATAATTGCATGAGAGCAGCTGAGGCCCGACAAACGTTAGTATCAGCTATCCTCAGACTAAGCATACATCATCTACAATCAGGTTTCCGCACCCTATCACCCATTCTTAAGATACAGAAGGGGGTCAAATTGAAAAGGACTCGCCACATTCGGTCACTGTTCAGATCCGATACGATTCCTGTGGTCCAGTGCAGGGCTGTGGAGTCGGCAAGCCAAAGCCCCGACTCCTCAACTTCCCAAGACTCCAACTCCTGACTCCCTCATACACGGCGCATGTTTAAGTGATAACTTTACTGTAGTAAAATGGTCCCATCAGGCTGCTTATCACCTTATGAGACAATAATCAAGCTATTTAGGTAGAAGAGACACTGACAAGCAAAATGGTAACAATGTTTTGATCTTCTAAACACTTGTGGGTAGAGCTGAAGAAAAAGCTGTATTTGTATCCAAGTCCAGTCTGCACCAACATTGGGAATGTGTAGAAGAGACCTAGGATCAGATTTTGGTCAAGATGTGCTTGACTCTGATCCAGAGCCCAGAAGGATTCAGGCAGTATTGAAAACCAAAAAGGTGGATTTCCCGAATACTAACAAAATAATAAAAAATAACAATTTGATTTTTAGTAGCAAAACAGTAACAATGCAGTTACAGGAAAGAATCTGCAGAACTAAGGCTAAATACTTGCAAGTCAAATTTATGTATAAGATAGGTAAGACGTATATAAAATTACAGTAGCCTCATGTACAAAGCTGTAGTGGATGGTGAGATATGGAGCCTGAAAGTCACAAATTCAAAACATTGTTACCATTTTGCTTGTCAGTGTATAATATATTTATTGGGTATGACTTTAGAACACAAAAAAAATTGTAAATTTGCAAAACACTGCGGGAACATTTGTGGAGTCTCTGAATTTGTTCTGAGAAATAGTATCGCCTCCATCAGATTCTGCATACATGACCTTGCATCTGATTTCCAGGCTAGAGAACGGCCTCTCTACACTAACTTGGGTTGGGGGAAAGCGGTGACCACAGGGGCAACATCTCTCTCAATGTCAGGGTATAAAGGAATTGTCTCAGCCACAGTCAGTTTTGATGAATGGTCGGAGTCGGTCCCTTTTATGACGACACCGACACCACAGCCCTGTCGGAGTCGTGAGTCGGTGCCCATTTTGCAGGAGTCGTCATAAAAGGGACCGACTCCACTCCCAAAATATATAATAAGTTAGTCCAGTTAGTTCGATGCAGTGCAAAGAGCAAGAGGAATTGGGTCCGGCTAGTGCTACTGCCCCATATCTTCAGCCTTATCACATGAGGAGTATAATTGATGACATGAAGCAAGCAAAGCGCTGCCCCAGGGGAAAAGATTCTACTCCCAGGGCAAAGAGATTTCAGCAACATTTTTCACCTGTTTTCAAAGAAGTAGAAGATCAACCATTCATCAAAACTGACTGTGGCTGAGGCAATTCCTTTATACCCTGACATTGTTAGAGATGTTGCCCCTGTGGTCACCGCTTTGCCCCAACCCAAGTTATTGTAGAGAGGCCGTTCTCTAGCCTGGAAATCAGATGCAAGGTCATGTATGCAGGATCTGATGGAGGCAATACTATTTCTCAGAACAAATCCAGAGACTCCACAAATGTTCCTGCAGTGTTTTGCATATTTAGAAATTTTTTGTGTCCTAAAGTCATATCCAATAAATATATTTTACACTGACAAGCAAAAGGGTAACAATGTTTTGAACTTGTGACTTTCAGGCTCCATATCTCACCATCCACTACAGCTTTGTACATAAGGCTACTGTAATTCTATATACAGTCATCTGATCCATATCATACATAAATTTGACTTGCAAGTATTTAGCATCTGCTTAGTTACAGTTTTGCTCCTAAAAATCAAAGTGTTAATTTTTATTATTTTGTTAGTATTTGGTAAATCCACCTTTGTTTTCAATACTGCCTGAATCCTTCTGGGCTCTGGATCAGACTCCAGCATATCTTGACTAAAATCTGATCCCAGGACTCTTCTCCACATTCCCAATGTTGGTGCAGACTGGACTTGGATACAAATACAGCTTTTTCATCAACTCAACCCACAAGTGTTCAAAAGATCAAAACATTGTTACCCTTTTCTTATCAGTGTCTGTTCTACCTAAATAGCTTGATTATTGTATCATAAGGTGATAAACAGCCTGATGTTACCATTTTACTTAAACACTTATCACTTAAACATGCGCCATGTAGGAGGGAGTCAGGAGTCGGAGGTTTGGGAAATTGAGGAGTCGGAGTCGGGGCTTCGGCTTGCCGACTCCACAGCCCTGTAGGGAACTGTCCCTTGGAAGAGGGCGACCCCACAAAAGTAACCCTTACCTTACAGGCTGAAATTAAGGGTAAGGTAAGGGTTACTTTTGTGGGGTCGCCCTTTTCAGAGCAAATTGCTCTGCCAGGGGAGAGTTCCATAACAGAGATTTTGTAGGACCCTATAATTATTAATTACCTCATTGACATTATTGGTGATATATATTGAGCCCATCATCCCTACTGGACCACAGGAATCATATCGGATCTGAACAGTGACCGAATGTGGGTGTGTGAGTCCTTTTCAATTTGACCCCTTCTGTATCTTAAGAATGTGAACTTTCTGTGCAGCTTTTTATTAAACATTAAAGTTGTTTTATTACTAGTATTTTGGGGAATGAGTTGACTCATATTGCAGTGATTACTATTTTTTTTTTATCGATGAGTTTTCATGATATCTTGTAATAATTGCAGTGATCTATACATCCTCTCTAATGATCGCTGATTAAAGAGGCCAAATGCATGCCACTTAGGCTATGTTCACACGGCTTAAAATGGGACGTATCTCACCCCGTAATTCACGCCGTACTGCGCTAAATACGGGGCGAGATACGTCCCAGTAATTACGGTAATTCACAGCTCTCATAGAGAACTATGGATTACGTCTCCTCTCCCGGCTCACGAAATACGGCGAGCAGGGAGAAAGTGACATGCACATTATTCACGGCGTAGACGCGCTGTGGATAATGCATGTCTATGGGGCCGGCGGGCTGCCAACTCCCCGCCCCCAGGCACACGGCATAGGTGCGGGCGAAATCCATCCCGCAATTACGCCGTGAATAAGCCGCGTGAACTCGGCCTAAGGTGAAACACCTTTAAACTCCACTCCCTGGCATGGTACTATGCTAAAGCCTGTGTCTGACCCATCTTCCATGAGTTGTGACGAAGTAGCCTTAGGGTATGTTCACACGGTGCAATTGCGGCGCGCATTTCGCCGTGTATTTGCGCTTTAATATGAGTGAGATGCGTGCTGCAATTACGGTAATCCATAGCTCTCATAGAGAACTATTGATCACGCCTCGTCCCCCGGCGTGTACAATATGATTGTATTGTATGTGCAGGGAGATAAGTGACATATCACTTATTCGCGGCGATTACGCGACGCGAGTAAAGCATGTCTATGGATCCGACGGGCTGCCGGCCCCTTCCCCGTGGGAGTACGCGCTGATCAGCACTAGCTCCCAAAACACACAATGTATTGCGGCACGTAATACATAAGCGACAGGTCATTTTCTAGTGGCGTATACGCGGCGCTAGTAATGATGGTCTATGGGCCGTTGAGGTGCCGGCCCCCCGCTCCTGCCCCTGTCCACACGGCGTAATTACACCCCCGCAAATAAGCCGTGTGAACATGGCCTAAGAGTTGTAACTTGTTGCTAACTAAAAAGGTTTCTAGCAACAGCTTTCCAGGAATCCATAGTAATCCCTCGGGTTGAATAGCTGAATATACACTTTTTAAACACTTACACAACATATGGAACTGAAAGTAAGCACGACATATGCCAAGAGCACAAGACAACATACTCTGCCAAGTGTTACTAAAATCTGCAGGCTTAGGGTATGTTCACACGGCTTATGCTGGCGCGGATTTTGCGTTATACGCGGCAGAATGCGCGCCACAACTACGGTAATCCATGGCTATGCATTACGCATCCCCCCCCGCGCTTACAATACGATCATATTGTACGTGCGGGTAGATAAGCCCCCACCCTGCTTAGGAAAGAGGCGCTGATTAGTGTGTCGCTCCAAGACACACGGTTTATTGCGGCCCGTACTACACGCACCGCAATACACCATGTGAACATACCCTTACAATCTGCTGCCTCCTGTAGTTTAGTCCTGAGTGTGTGTGTATACAAGGCCATACATGAAAAAAACTTTGAGATTCTCGGTTCACATATTTTGATCAAAAGATGTTTAAGCTGCCCACGACTTTCAACGTGATCTCAAATCGGGCAGTCCTATGCTATCTTTACCTCTCAATAGAGCCAATTCCAGGCCTCTCACTGGGTCCACCGACCTCCATTATACAGAGAGAAAAAAAAAATATAAAAACACCCAACCTGCAAGCTGCACCTCTTATGACAGCCTGTGAGAGTGGGCAGGTGCAGAAAATCAAAATATGTGAACCGAGAATCTCAAAGTTTTTTCATGTATGATAGATAGCATAAATGCTTCTTTAGGGATTTCCACGTAGTGTATTGCCCTTTATACAAGGCCATGTCTCCACTGCACACAAGAACGACTGTAAAAAGGTCCCATGGACTTAAAGGGAACCTGTCACATAGGTTATGCCCCCTTGCTGAGGATAGCACAAGCTAGTGTCAGACCTGCTGTTCCCAGCGCTGTGCCCCTTATTCTGTAAGATGCAGCAGTTTTAGAGCATTTACCCCTCAAATCTTATTCATGAGCAGGTGTTAGCTCCGCTCACCAAAGGCTAGCTCCGCCCACTGACCGTTATTCACGTTTCTACCTATTTAAAGTAATAGGTTTATCAGTTGAGGTGGGCGGGGCTAGCCTCCGATTGGCCGGGTGTGAAAAAAACGGACTCACTGAATGACTCTTCGAATGACTCTTCTGGCTGAAAACTGCAGATTTGAGCATTAAATACACGAAAACTACAGCATCTTGCAGAATAAGGGACACAGCACTGGAAACAGCATGTCTGACACTAGCTTGTTCTGTCCTCAGCAAGGGAGGCACAACCTATGTGACAGGTTCTCTTTAAACTGTAAAAACGTCCTGTAGTCTCCACAGAACATCTTTAGTCTGCTCATTTTATTTGCTGGTCGCTTTTTGAGACATGTTGCAAAAAACGACTGAGCAGGACAGAAAAGTTACTATTTGAGTTTATTATGTAAGGATATGTTCACATGGCGTAATTGCGCTTCAATATGCCCGACATGCGCACCGCAATTACGGTAATTCATAGTTGTCATACAGAGCTATGAATTACGTCCGTCTCCCCCGCCGTAGATTACGATCATATTGTACGCCAGGGGACAGAAGTGACGTCACTTCTGCGCGGTGCTTACGCGCTGCTGATACTGAAAGTGAATTGGGCCGGCCCCCTGTCCTTGGAAGTATGTGCGTACTTCTAAAACACACGGCGCATTGCAGCTCTCACAGTATGCGCCACATTACGCCATGTGAACATACCCTAAAGCACCAGATGTTTTTTGTAACTTTTTTTGCAGAAATCCATAGCAATTATAATGCCTTACATTTCTGCAAAAAAAAAAAAACGCCCAAAAATACAACCTTTTTTCAGCAGCTTTTGGCAAGCAACGGACAAAAAAAAAAAAACTCAGTTTTATGAACGTTTTTAGCATTTGGTTTTCAGTGAGTTTTTTGTCCAATGACGTGTAGACCTAGCCTAACAGGATGAATTTACAAGTGCATCAATAAAGATCATGTATACAAAATTATATATATATATAATATTATATATATATATATAATATATATATATATATATATATTATATATATATATATATTATATATGAATAAAACATCACACTAAATTAATTCTTAGTTAAAACCTATACATGTGCCACAATAAAGTGCATCGGTGTCCACAACATGTTATCCACACACTCCTGATGAAGCAGTGGTGTGAAACGCGTGTTGGGAGGGTGAAGCTAACATTACTTATATAATGCAGTGTCTATTTATATACATGATGTTCTATCTAAGCACTTGTAAATTCATCATATTATATGCACTGTATAATTATGAACTGCCTTAATAATCTGTCAAATTTCCTATTTTGTCTTTTTCCAGTAATACCTGTTACATCATGACATTTTTTAATATCCAGTGTAATAAAATATATTTTTAGGATATATTTTGTATGTAATTGATTTACTTTGGGTTTAGCACATTTAGTTCTTTGGAGGAGATTTTATATCTCACTTGCTTTTGGACGGCATCTTGGACCATTTGGTAAGCAGAATATGGCACACTGGTCACTCCGACGCAGACAGTAGTTATAAAAGTAGCTGGGGCCTGTTTCAACCTCAGGCATATGAGTACAGAAAACAAAGAAAAACCTCAGCCGTCTAACAACTAGCTATACAGGTAGAGGCCCTCTCTATCACAATCTGGACCCAATGTCCAGCACCACCAGCACTGTACTCCCATCACACAGTAAAACCTTTCCCCAAGCCTCCTCCTTGACTCAGTCTTACTCCAGGCCGCCAACCACACCCCCTGATCACCTGGAGTAACAAGCTTTTTATAGGCCGCCAAAAACCTGTCCTGGAACACGGGAACAGCCTCACACCCAATGCTATAGCCCAGGCATCCTCAAACTGCGGCCCTCCAGCTGTTGAAAAACTATAACTCCCATCATTCCCACTGTTATAGATGATATAAATGCATGATGGGAGTTGTAGTTTCCCAACAGCTGGAGGGCCGCAGTTTGAGGATGCCTGCTATAGCCGTTCCAGGAAAGCCAGCCCATGCTTAGCCTCCATGCTAGCTACATGTGTCAGCAACCTATGGCTACAGACACAAAATAGATAGCTTTCCCCACCGAGACCAGGTCCTCGGGGGCATGTCGCTTCCAGGTATCCTGCTGTACTCTACCTAAGATCGTTCTGCCACAAACATAAGTTTTGTTGTAGTAGTCAGCCATAATCACTTTTGTGATGTTGTTCTCTGTCAGACCTGTACGACATTGCCTGATGTGGGGGCAAGGCTGCCTGGGAGCACCCCCAAACCAGCCAGTACCGCCCATTCGGAAGCATGGTTTATATAGGCCATGCTCGCTGTGTGGGCCACCAAAAATGCTTTAGTGGGCTGCATGTTGTGACGGCCGGTTCCAACTACATTATTCCTTTACGTAATAAGGGTCTTATGAATACTTATGCATTTTGGAATATTTATGTGTATCTTAGGGTAATGTTTGTCTTACATGTGACCATGGTCCAGGAAGACAGAAACATTGTCTCATCTGTGGTGTCGTCAACCTTTTAAAAATGTATGAAGTAAATATGGGGTAAAGGATCATTCAGCAAGTGAAGAAGTGCTGCTGAGATTTCTGGAGCTTGTTCCCCTTCATTGTGTCAGAGGTGTAGCCTCTATATCCTCCCTCCATAATAACAAGTACTATGACTAAGTAACAGCCATGAAGGAATAGAGGAGAATTTTCATTGTGAGGATTTTTTAGAGAGTTCACAGTGATTGATGGATTGCATGCAGTCCTCTGAGAGGCAGGAACAACGCCCTCATCATGCATACAGGACACTAGGAGGCCAATGCATTCCTTCTTCAGCGTTGCTAGTAGCCAAAAGGCAATATTTTTCTGTCGTTTGGGCTTAAAGAGGTTTTTTCACCACACGGAATCACTGAGTTTTAGCAGTTTTGCAATCACTCTACTCCGGCTGAGGATGGTTCTACAGCAGTAATTAGCATATTTAACTTCTAGTGGACTGTTAGGCTATGTTCACACGGTGTATTTGCAGGGCGTAATTACGGCCCACAATTACACCATGTGGACGGGGCGGGAGCGGGGGGCCTGCACCCCATAGACTTGCATTACCAGCGGCGCGTATACGCCGCTGGTAATTCACATGTCACTTATCTCCCCCCGCGGCGTATTCGCCGAGCAGGGAGAGGAGACGTAATCCATAGTTCTCTATGAGAACTGTGGATTACCGTAATGCTTGGGACGTATTCCAGCCGTAATTTGTGCACTCCGACGCGTAATTACGGACTGAAATACGTCCAATTTTAAGCCGTGTGAACATGGCCTCACTATGACAGTGCAGGAGACTGGTATTTCTAACAAGATTACAGATGTGTGCTTTTCAGTCCTGGCAGCACATATACCTTTTGTTTGGTAAAGCTAATCTTGTTACATATAATTAATTCATTTGCATAGATCTCAGTCCAACAGTGGGGTGACGACACTGCTCTCAGCTAATTAGATAATAGATGTCCGTCTGGTATGTAACCAGAGAAACCTGTGTGCATTCAGAACGCATACAAATCACTTATGACTAAAGTGAAATCTGTTAACCAATGTATTTAGAAAAAGTCTTCATTTAACTGTCCCTTTACGTTGAAAGCTAATCTTTGTAGTGAGAAAACCCCTTTAAAGGAAACCTGTCACATAGATTATGCCCTCCTTGCTGAGGGCAGCACAAGCTAGTGACAGACATTCTGTTTCCAACGCTGTGTCCCTTGTTCTGTTAGATGCTGTCCTCAGCAAGGAGGGCATAACCTACGGGATAGGTTCTCTTTACAGGAAATACTTCAAAACTAAATTCTAAAGTATTTCCTGTAAAGAGAACCTGTCCCATAGATTATGCCGCCTTTGCTGAGGACAGCATCTAACAGAACAAGGGACACAGTGCTGGGAACAGCAGGTCAGTTCTCAGCAAGGGGGGCATAAACTATGGGACAGGTTCTCTTTACAGGAAATACTTCAAAACTAAATTCTAAAGGAAAGAGAAAAAAAATCCATTGTGGGACTAGTCAAACCAGTCAATTGTGACAAGTGAGCAACAGGTTTGGTGAGTTCTACAGCCGGGATGGGACGCGCCACACAATGATGCAATTCCTTCAAGGAAACAGATTATGGGTGTGAGCAGCACTTTGATCCCTTCATAGAGACAGCGAGGACGAGTAAAAAAAAAAAAAGGAGAAACATTTGTACCTGACAAATTTACAAAAAAAATGCAGAGAAAAAAAACCTATCACAACCTATCATGAATGCTGTGTGTGAACAGACCCTACATGCAGCAACGCAATGAATTCACAACGTTAAGCCCATACACATTAAACGGATGTCAGATGAACCCGCCCATCCGAAACACCTCCATTCAGGTCAATGGAATGAATTCTCCTAAGCACAACCTCTCAGGGCCAGGGCGACGGGTAGACCAAGGTAGGGTGCCACCCCATGCAGGAAGGGGGAGCAACAAGGATTGACGTGGTCTGAATTTCCTATATGCCTTATTTGCGTAGGGCACCAGAATTCCTTGTCCCAGTCCTGCCACCACTGCCCCTTACACGGTTGCCTTTCACCCTCCAGCATCAGAGGTTCTCTCTGTTCTGCCTCAGATGGGGTCCCAAGTGGAGTCACCAGCAACACGGCAGTAAATTTAGACAGGGGTTGTCTTTAACCACATGACGACCGCCCATAGACTACAAGCATCATTGAAAGGGGTGCTCTGTGATCCTGACACACGTCACCGTTCAGTCTTCATGTGACCCTCTAGCCAGTCACGGCCCGCGGCAGGCCCGGCCAGTCACGTGGGGCAGGCCCGCGGCCAGTCACGTGGGGCAGGCCCGCGGCCAGTCACGTGGGGGCAGGCCCGCAGTCCAGTCACGGCCCGCGGCCAGTCACGTGGGGCAGGCCCGCGGCCAGTCACGGCCCGCGGCCAGTCGCGTGGGGCAGGCCCGCCGCGGCCAGTCACGGCCCGCGGCCAGTCGCGTGGGGCAGGCCCGTCGCGGCCAGTCACGGCCCGCGGCCAGTCACGTGGGGCAGGCCCGACCAGTCACGGCCCGCGGCCAGTCACGGCCAGTCGCGTGGGGCAGGCCCGCTGCCAGTCGCGGCCAGTCGCGTGGGGCAGGCCCGCTGCCAGTCGCGGCCAGTCGCGTGGGGCAGGCCCGTCGCGGCCAGTCACGGCCCGCGGCCAGTCACGGCCAGTCGCGTGTGGGCAGGCCCGTCGCGGCCAGTCACGGCCCGCGGCATCACGGCCAGTCGCGTGGGGCAGGCCCGTCGCGGCCAGTCACGGCCCGCGGCCAGTCACGGCCAGTCGCGTGGGGGCAGGCCCGTCGCGGCCAGTCACGGCCCGCGGCCAGTCACGGCCAGTCGCGTGGGGCAGGCCCGTCGCGGCCAGTCACGGCCCGCGGCCAGTCACGGCCAGTCGCGTGGGGCAGGCCCGTCACGGCCAGTCACGGCCCGCGGCCAGTCACGGCCAGTCGCGTGGGGCAGGCCCGTCACGGCCAGTCACGGCCCGCGGCCAGTCACGGCCAGTCGCGTGGGGCAGGCCCGTCACGGCCAGTCACGGCCCGCGGCCAGTCACGGCCAGTCGCGTGGGGCAGGCCCGTCACGGCCAGTCGCGCTATAGCTACAGACCTGGCTTCTACTGCAGCCTAGTAGAAGCCAGTAAACATGCCAGGCGCGGCCAGTCGCGTGGGGCAGGCCCGCGGCCAGTCACTATAGCTACAGACCTGGCTTCTACTGCAGCCTAGTAGAAGCCAGTAAACATGCCAGTCGCGGCCAGTCGCGTGGGGCAGGGCCCAGCGGCCAGTCACTAGAGCTACAGACCTGGCTTCTACTGCAGCCTAGTAGAAGCCAGTAAACATGCCAGTCGCGGCCAGTCGCGTGGGGCAGGCCCGCGGCCAGTCGCGTGGGACAGGCCCGCGGCCAGTCGCGTGGGGCAGGCCCGCGGCCAGTCGCGTGGGGCAGGCCCGCGGCCAGTCGCGTGGGGCAGGCCCGCGGCCAGTCGCGTGGGGCAGGCCCGCGGCCAGTCGCGTGGGGCAGGCCCGCGGCCAGTCATCTGCCGGGATCACTGGAACAGTTCACAAGATGGGTTTATTTTTTTCTATTTCGTTCTCTTTGCCACGTACGAACTAACAAGCATATATCTTAAAGGGTTTATCTCACTACATTGATTCATCTGACCTCAGTCCTGTTTTCTTGGTTCCATTTTGAATTCAGGGGCATGTTTACTGGCTTCTACTAGGCTGCAGTAGAAGCCAGGTCTGTAGCTATAGTGACCAGTGCTGGCAGCCTATCAGGAGAGAGCAAACAGGTCTGTAACTATAGCGACCTGAGGAACTGATGCAGCTCATACAAGATGGGATATCTAGTGACTTGTTTATGCTAAATCTTTAACATAAAAAGCAATCCTTGTAGTGAGACAACCCATTTGAGGAACATTTGAAACGTCTCACCCTGTAAAGCCCCCTCACTCATCGGTGACACAGTGGCCTCCGCACCCACATACCCTTACGCAGGCAGACTACTGGCCAGGGATCCACTGCAGCATCACGTGACATCATCGGTGGGAGCAGTGACAGCGCCGGACAGCAGCAACATAGGGTTGTCCATCCATTGCTAACCCTGCCCAGCACAGCAATGTTAGCAGACAAGCCCTGCAATCCGCGTAACGTCTGCGGGTTTCATGAGGCTGTAGCCACACAGTGAACACAGCCGCAGTCACCCTGCACAACAGTGACCCGGCCACAGGCGGTCACACGGCTGATGCTGGAGCAGTGCAGCCACGAAGAGCTGATCCGGGCAGGCGCTCACCTTACACTCCAGGGTCTCCTTCCCCGGCTCACAGAAGCTGACAGGTGCCAGGCCCGGCAGATAGAAGGCAGCCCCGGGCCTCAGGACGGCCAGCAGCAGGAGCAGTGCGGAGCTCGCCATCACACAGCACAGGCGGCGACCGAGATCCAGGCTCCGATCGCTTCCTGCTTCAGACACGTCACCCGCTCTGACGTCGCACACAAGTCGCCGATTGACCGGTCCTCTCCGCCTTCACTTCCGGGTCCGGGTGTCACATGACTGCCCCTTTCCCTGCCGAGTGACAGGCTGTACAAGAGGCTGGTTACCATGGAGACGGGACTGCAACTCACCCGTGTCCGCTCCACACTGACTGCAGGGCGCGACGGCTTCATTATATGCCTCAATGTTATTCACTGCACTGGTCATTACATATCAGAGGGGCAGTTATACTATATTACACTATAACTGCCTCTCTGATACATATAATCACTATACACTATAACTGCCCCTCTAATATATAACCACTATACACTATAACTGCCCCTCTGATATATAATCACTATACACTATAACTGCCCCTCTGATATACAATCACTATACACTATAACTGCCCCTCTAATATATAACCACTATACACTATAACTGCCCCTCTGATATATAATCACTATACACTATAACTGCCCTCTGATATATAATCACTATACACTATAACTGCCCCTCTGATATATAATCACTATACACTATAACTGCCCCTCTAATATATAACCACTATACACTATAACTGCCTCTCTGATATATAATCACTATACACTATAACTGCCCCTCTGATATATAATCACTATACACTATAACTGCCCCTCTGATATATAATCACTATACACTATAACTGCCCCTCTGATATATAATCACTATACACTATAACTGCCCCTCTGATATATAATCACTATACACTATAACTGCCCCTCTGATATATAATCACTATACACTATAACTGCCCCTCTGATATATAATCACTATACACTATAACTGCCCCTCTAATATCATAGTTGCCAACTTTTGAAAATGAAAAAGCAGGAGATTCTAGTGGGCATGGACACGCCCATCTTGTCTGTATGCCACGCCCCTTCAAAAAGCCACACCCACTCCACCTAACTGCATAACGGCTTTGGAAGAAAGCCAGGTAGATGCCCTTATAGCCAGGTAGTAACCCCCATAAGCAGGTAATGCCCCTTACAGGCAGGTAGATGCCCCCCTTGTAGCCAAGTAGATGCCCCCTCTGTAGCCAGGTAGGTGCCCCCCTTTGTTTGCCAGGTAGGTGCCCCCCATTGTTGCCAGGTAGGTGCCCCATTGTTGCCAGGTAGGTGCCCCCATTGTTTGCCAGGTAGTGCCCCCATTGTTTGCCAGGTAGTGCCCCTCTGTTGCCAGGTAGATGCCCCCTCTGTTGCCAGGTGATGCCCCCTCTGTTGCCAGGTAGATGTCCCCTCTGTTGCCAGGTAGTGCCCCCTCTGTTGCCAGGTAGATGCCCCCTCTGTTGCCAGGTAGTGCCCCCATTGTTGCCAGGTAGATGTCCCCTCTGTTGCCAGGTAGTGCCCCCATTGTTGCCAGGTAGATGCCCCCTCTGTTGCCAGGTAGTGCCCCCATTGTTGCCAGGTAGATCACCCATGTGTTGCCAGGTAGTGCCCCCATTGTTGCCAGGTAGATGTCCCCACTGTTGCCAGGTAGTGCCCCCTCTGTTGCCAGGTAGTGCCCCCATTGTTGCCAGGTAGATGACCCCTCTGTTGCCAGGTAGTGCCCCCATTGTTGCCAGGTAGATGCCCCCTCTGTTGCCAGGTAGATGCCCCCTCTGTGCCAGGTAGATGTCCCCCCTGTTGCCAGGTAATGCTCCCATTGTTGCCAGGCAGAGCCCCCCATATAGCTAATAAAAATAAAATAATAAAATCCACTTACCTCACCAGGCTCCTGCAGCACGGCCGCTCCGGACGATCTCCTCAGCGGCGCAGGGGGAAGTGAGAGCAGCCACGCGTCACTCCCCTGCAGCCGCGCGTCACTCCCCTGCAGCCGCGCGTCACTTCCCCTGCGCCGCTGACCTGTATGTACGGCGCACACTGGCGCCGGACATACAGGGGGAGGAGGGAGCGATCCCTCATGCCTCCTCCCTGAACAGCGAGACTCCGGGCGGGTGAAGCGGGCGCAGCGGCCGCGTCACTCGCCTGTAGGAGCGGCCCGGCGGCGCCAGAGTAGCGCACTAGCGCTACTCTATCGCCGCGGCCATTTAAAGAACCCCCGCCGCTCTGCGCGGCGGGAGGAATGCCAACTCCCCCGGGAGGGCGGGAGGAGACCCCAAATAGCGGGGACCCCCCGCCAAAAACGGGAGAGTTGGCATGTATGAAGTTAGGTAGCTGCACCATCTTCTTCACATGTCCTATCCCTGGACTACCTTATCTTGGACTATGTATTTTTAATATATCATACAATAAAAAAGCTTTTTTAATCTATGTAGGAATTTGCTCACTTTAGCTATTTAGTTCAAACACAATTTGTTTTCCAGCTGCACCAGAGTAGACACAATTAGAATCTTTGGAGGGAGGCATTAGGGCTTGAAGTCGTCAGAAGGAACCAGGTATGAATTTTAGCATAGTTAAGGCAGAATTAATGCTTTGATGGTAAGAGTTGTAAGAGGTCAAAAATAAGCCTTTTCTTACCTCCATATGTTGTTGTAATCACAGACGTTACTAGAAAACACCAATTATTCCTTTTTGAAGAGCTAAATAAGTATGTTATGCTCCTTCAAGGTTAACTAACATTTCAGACATTCCATAGTAAGGTTTGTCTATGGCTTTAAGGCTATGCTAAGTACCTATCAACTTGCAGTAAGAAAATAAGAAAAAAAGCATAGTTTACATCCACCGTGTTACATATTGGTTTGTTTCACCGAAACTACAAAAGCTTTAATTCTACATTCAAATTCCAATAAAACAATTTGCAGATTAATGGCAACACGTATGAACATTTTTTTTTAGTGCTTTGAGCCAAACTGACGTAGCCCTGTTCTATAGCTGAACCGTCGTACACCCAAACTTTTGAATGCGCCAAAGAAGTAAGGAGTGTTGCGCCAGATACGTACCATGCACCAAAGTGGCCTGGCATTATGTGTCCATTAACAGTTTCCTACCTGTTTCTAAATATCTCCTCTTGTTTGGGTTGCATCAGCTCCTCAGGTCGCTATAGCTACAGACCTGTTCAATCTCTCCTGATAGGCTGCCAGTGCTGGTCACTAGGGCTACAGACCTGGTGTCCTCAGCAGCTCGTCACTGCAGGCCAATAGATGCCAGAAAAGCCAGTAAACACGCCACTGAATTCAAAAATTAAACTGAGAAAATAGGACTGAAGTAAGATGAATCGATGTAATGAGACAACCCCTTAAACATTCTAGTTCAAGCAAAAAATAAAAATAAAAATCATGGTGACCCTGACTGTTTCTGCCTTTTTAACCCATTGATGCCACAGCAATTGTTTCTTGATAGCAACAAGTTCTTTTTTAATTTTGTATTCCTTCCTTCTGAGAGCCATTACCTTTTACCTGTTTTTTAACATATATGTATGAATTTATTTTTTTTTGCAATATGAGTCTTTTTTTAATGGAAGAATTTGGGGAAATTCAAAATATGTGGCAGAAATCCAAAGGTATTGACTTGGATTGTTGCCACAGGTCCACAATGGAAGTCAAGGTGTATTTTTGAAAAACTATGTTTCATGCAGTATTAAAAGGTACAGATAGGTGTAACCTTTGTATTGTTAAGTGTCATTGACTCCTTTCATCTTTCAATTAGAAATACAAGCTTGATTACATTATTTAATATATTGGCATTAGTTACCAGACTATTAAACATTGCTCGTTCAGCTCAGAGCTGGAATGGAGCTGTGCCAAGAGCAAATCAATGCGGCAGCAGTCAATCCATGCCATTCCCCACCCTAAGTTTTATATTTATTGGATGTTTCCAAAAATATACTCAAGTGGCGAGCTCTTTGAATAGTTATTAATTATAACCAAATACACGTTTAGGGCGACATGCATGCATTTTGGTGCCCAGGTGTCAATTTTATCGTGTGCGTAGTAGCATAGAATGCACCTGAATTTATGAACCTGCTCTACTGCGGGTCATAGATTAGGTGCTTTCTGGCTCCAAAATGACATCTCAGGCTCAGGTAGACTGCTATAACTTGTCTGGCTGTTCCAGCAGTAATGCGCCTAGTTTTGCTGTAGGCACTAATAATGTGCCTAATTTTGGAGTGCACCTGATTAGAAATCTAGAGAACAGGGTTTTTGGGCTGAAAGGACGCCAGACTACTGGCGCAGGCGCGTACATACATGTTGCCCCTAGTGTATATATGTCAGTATCTACATATAGGTGATGATTGGTTTTTAGCTCTAAGCAACTCCATAGGGGCAGATCTGTGATGGGATATCTACAGTTTCTACAGGAAGCCTCAGGTAGCAGCATTTTAGGATATATGGAAAACAATGTGAAATGCAGCAGGTGGGCCAGTGTGATTTAAAATACCAGCGACTGACAAGCAATAAGCTCACAAGAGATACAGAAGTCAGTACCTACAATGTTTGCCTGCTTTTTGCTTTTCTCAGAACTTGTCATAGGACTGCTTTTGAGCTCAGCTCCAACAGGGCAGAATTGTGATCTGTGACTACAGTTTGACTACTGTGCCTACAGGGAAGCTGAGGTAGTCTTAAACCATACATGCCAACTCTCCCGTTTTTGGCGGGGGGGTCCCGCTATTTGGGGTCCCCTCCCGCCCACCCGGGGGAGTTGGCATTACTCCCGCCGCCTGCAGGCGGCGGGGGTCCTTTAAATTACCGCGGCGCAACAGTATCGCGGGTGCGCTAAACATTCGCCGCCCGGCCCCGCCAAACGGCGGGTGAAGCGGCCGCAGCGGCCGCTCACCGCCCGCGGTCTCACTGTGCGGGGAGGAGGCAGGAGGGATCGCTCCTCCTCCTCCTGTATGTCCGGCGTCTGTGTGTGCGCCGCACATACAGGTCAGCGGCGCAGGGGGAAGTGACGCGCGGCTGCAGGGGAATGACGCGCGGCTGCTCTCACGTCCCCCTGCACCGCTGAAGAGATCGGGCAGGAGCTGGTCGCGCTGCAGGAGCCTGGTAAGGTAAGTGGATTTTATTATTTTATTTTTATTAGCTTTAGGGGGCTCTACCTGGCTAACAGAGAGGGCAACTACCTGGCAACAGAGGGGGCACTACCTGGCAACAGAGGGGGCACTACCTGGCAACAAAGGGGGCACTACCTGGCTAACAGATGGGGGCACTACCTGGCTAACAGATGGGGGCACTACCTGGCAACAGAAGGGGCACTACCTGGCAACAGAGGGGGCACTACCTGGCTAACAAAGGGGGCACCTACCTGGCTAACAAAGGGGGGCACCTACCTGGCTAACAAAGGGGGCACTACCTGGCTACAAATTTGGCTCTACCTGGCTACAGAGGGGGCATCTATTTGGTACAAGGGGGCATCTACCGGCCTGTAAGGGGAAACTACCTGGTTATGGGGGCTACTACCTGGCTATAAGGGAAATCTACCTGGCTTTCTTCCAAACCCGTTATGCAGTTAGGTGGAGCGGGTGTGGCTTTTTAAAGGGGCGTGGCATACCGACAAGATGGGCGTGTCCATGCAAATTTTTGCCGCGGCGCGCTAAGCGCGTGGCCACTGAAGTCTCCTGCTTTTTTATTTTCGAAAGTTGGCAACTATGTCTTAAACACATCTCCTGTTTCTTTATTATTTCAGGCTATTATTTTGTACCTATCCCTACAGCTCTGCCTTCTCAGATTGGGTATCACAGTCAGTGAAATAATGCAGGTTGCTAGATGGTGTACATTGATGAGGAATGATTGGCGCACCAGCGATTGAATAACTGACAGACAGCAGCAGCTCCGGGGTAACTTCAGACTTTTATTCACAGCAATGATACTTATGAATATTATATTTCTCCTGGGCATGACATATGGCTGCGGTACACATCTGCAATACTATAGCACTTTTCCTGAAGGGATCACTCTCTGTCAACCTCACTCTCTGAGTGGGAAATACCACACTCTTGATCCCGACCTCCACAGTAGCCTCTCTATCCGTCTCTTCCTCTCTGGGATAGCAAATTTGCCTAAGTGCCCCTCGTCAAACCTCTTGGGATGCTATCCAGGACTTTCTAGATGGGCTTACTCTCTCTGAGGTCAACAGGGTCCAATCCCCACTGCTTCTGTCTGTGTCACCAGTATTCTTTTCTGGAAACTTTCTGGTTACTGGAACATCAGTGAGTGGGGTGTTCACCGTGTCTGCCCTACCTATTTCCAGCAGATAAGTAGGGTTCCCCTTTTTCTACTACATGCAACTGGAATTATGTACACACTCAGAACTGAACTGAGTGCAGAGCTGACAGGCTTCCCTATTTAGCTGTGTAAATCTTAGCTCCTCCCTTGTCAGCTCTCTGATTGAATACCAGCCTAAAAGCACTGTCTCCCCCTTGCTTCCAAAACTGCAAGGCTAGTAACTCTTTCGTTACTATGCAATGACTTAGCACTAACAGAGAAATATAGAAATCCTATCATGAACACATCCCCTCTTAACTGTACATGTAAATCACAATAAGGATAAATAAACATATACACATATTACCCATCCTTACAAGCTCACCAGGAAGTGAGTTCATGGAGATCTGATTCCTGTTACAGCAAGTACAAAATTATTAGAAAGTACAGATTGCTAAGCTACTGGAGAGAAAATGATGAACACCAAGCAACTACCACATTTACGGTAGGTTAATGAGCCTTAGTGAGGGAAGACTGGTAGGTTGCTTTAAAACAGGCATCCTCAAACTGCCGCCCTCCAGCTATTGGGAAACTATAATTCCCATCATTCATTTATATAATCTATAACAGTAGGCATGATGGGGGTTATAGTTTTCCAACAGGGAATCTATCGGCAATTGTTTTTTCTTTTGCTAATTAAAAACATATACTGGTACATATTCTTTTCTTCTTAGCTGTTTTCCTTTTTTGATTGTAGATTTTTTAAACTCTGTTTCCTGTATATGAGCATTGATCCGCATTCTTCCCAGAGCTGCTTTTAACACCATTTAGAGAGATGCTTTTCAGCAGCTTCATTCTGTGAACAGGAGTAGACCCATTGACTTCTATAAGAGAGTTTTCTAGGCATGCTCCGTGACCTGGGAAGAAGTGAGGGTGCAGGGAAGGGGAGAGGGGGAGCTGTGACTATCTCTTTTTGTGATTGGTGGATCTCGTATATCTATACACATTGGTATCACCTTTCATTGTAACCTTGCCTAAGCTAATAATTTGGAGACTGCTGAAAAGTTTTCTCTACAGAACAGGAAGTGCCAGACTATTATAAGGCCTAGTAGCCAACATGAAAATTGCAGGACTTCAGAAATTTTAAAGATACTGATATTGATATGGAAAATTAAAAAAAAAACATAACCAATTCTTTGAAAATGTATTTAAAGGGCTTTTGCCACAATCTCACTTCATACCTCCTGCATCCAGCTCTTCAGCTCTGTGCGCTCAGAAGGGGGCGTGTGTGATTTGTTTGATTTGCATATCATGTGACCCAGCAGGATGACATCACCAGGCCTTTCCTCTCTGTAGTCAAAGGAAGGTCTGTTTATGTAAAGCATTGGGTGTAGCTGAGAGGTAAAGCTTTTTGCCTCCAGGCACAAGGGTCCTAGGTTCAAATCCCTGCTTGAACCAAATCTGTGTTTTTTTTCTCTTTATCAACGCACAGACCTCATTTATTTGCACCGTTTGACTAATTACTAAAGAGTACAGAGGACAGGAGTAGAATGACAGCACCTGAGGTTTGAACACTTAGTAGCTTCCTGAGAGGAGAGTTGATGTCTGAGCATGTGTGACCAGGACTGAGAAGCTCACAGCTCTGGTCGTATCACCTGAAGACGAGCTGTAAACAATGGCTCACTAAAGGAGCAGCTAAAACAAAAACGGTGCAGAATTTTTAATATTAATGAATGGTGAAAATGTTTGTTATTTCATTTGCAGGCTTCCCACGTCAATTTTACTTCGTGGCAAAACTCCTTTAACATAATAACATGAGTTAAACAATAGATCATTTTCTCATGACACTTTTCCCTTAAGTCCCAGTCGAGCCATGCTATTAAAACGATATTTAAATCTTAGTGCTTACATGATTCTCTCTGTTCTCTTCTATAGAAGTTATGAATACAGTCAAGCAAGTGTGCTTGACTGTATTTGGAACCCCACAGAAATGTACAAGTATGGCCACCTCTCCATTCTCTGCAGCCACTGGGAACCCCCATAACTTATGAAATGGCAGCGTCCAGAACAAACCTAAAAAAAAGCATATCAACTACCAATGTTGTACTGGAACTCCTAATTGCAGTTTTATAGTGCTACGAAATTGATTTATATACTTTGTGCCTACAGATGTAAACGTAATAGTCATACTGTGTGCAGATGATTTTT
Organism: Phyllomedusa bahiana; assembly: GCA_025379985.1. NCBI lineage: Eukaryota > Metazoa > Chordata > Amphibia > Anura > Hylidae > Phyllomedusa > Phyllomedusa bahiana. The sequence goes on from JAODAL010000018.1 coordinate 586,324, forward strand.
CTCCATCCTCTATAGCAATGTCACTATGCAGTGCTCTTCAAGAGAAGTAGGTCTTCAAGATGGTTGTGTCGCTTTCCTATTTACTGGTGATTTAGCATTTGAAGGTGATAGAGACAGATCTGGCTGATAAATCTATATTCATTATCATGCATCTACTTTCAATAAATGTTCTTTTCAGACACACGGCTCAGTTCAGTCTTGGAGTTTTGCCCAATGTGTTCATCATTGTTCTTCTATGACATGTGGCTTGATGATTACTGAATATAAGACTTAATTACCTGTGCAGTTCAGAAAACTGGGTAATTATGCCACCAGTACACCAACCAATGACAGGCAGCTATCCCCACTGTGAGTGCTTACAACAGCAGGGAATGAGCTTCAGATCAGTGAATTAGAAGCATATAACAAAGTTAGAGCTCAAATTACACCCAGTAATGTAAGCTTCCTGGCTTTTGAGAATGTCCCAGGGAGAAGATAGAGCGGAGACAAACATGATTGGCTACATGGAAATGTTCAAACAACAGGGTGTTCATTAACTGCTATCAGAGCTGTGAGGATGCTGCTTATTCCAGCTATCAAACATCTACACGTTAACAGGCACCTTTTCCTAATGAGACATAAAATTAATATCTTCATTTTCATTTATGCTAATAGTAAAATGCAGGCTTTTTGACATTTTTTTTAAATTTATTGTGTCTTCTAATAGTATAATGTTGTACCGTGTTAGCCATAGAAAGTAGTAGAAGAGTGAAGAAATCAGGCGATACCTTTTAGAGGCTAAATGAGTAAATTTATTGGTGAGCTTTCGAGAGTACTAGCTCTCTTCTTCAGACATGATGTTATACAACAAACTGAAAATGTACAGATTTTTATACACAAAAGACATGGATCTTCAAAGGAACTAAGAATCCTTAAAAATAACAAAATGCAATATAAGTACAGCAGTTATTTACAACAGGTCAAGAAATAAACAGTCTGGAAACTTGTGAGGCGTGACGGGATTGATCATAATTATTTCTCTTATCTCATATGCAATCAGGGGAATTTGTTGCCCTAACAGTTCCCATAGATAGCGTGACATGAAGCTGCTATGAATATTCAGTTCCATTTTGCAATTTTTAAAATTTTTGCTTTAAACTTATATTCCCATTTTTTCTCTCCTCTGTGTCTTAAAAATGTCCCATTAAGACCATAACCTGTAAATCTTCCTGGAGTGATTTTTTCCAGAGAAATGTGCGGCCACTGGCAGATCATTTTTGTTGTTGTTAATGGTGAATCTGTGTGAATTCATGCGCTGACTGAGTCTCTGCCCTGTTTCCCCCACATAGAGGCCTGTGGTCGGACATTGCGCACACATAATGAGATACACCACTTGTGTCTTCTAATGCATACATGAAGTAAATTTCATCGGCTCCCACTTGTAATAGGAAATGTACTGTATTCTTAAATGTAAATGCTAAATGTCAAAAGCCATAACTTTTAATAATCTTCCATACAATGTGAGGTAGAACTAAAATGAATTAAACCCGTAAAACAGGTTATGCAGCTAGAACAACTATTTTTTACTCTGCTTTCTTTTAACAGCGATCTCTTTACAATAGGTGTGATTGACACTGAGAAGGTGCAGCTGCCATACTACGTGAACCTCAGGGATATTATGCACACCCAATAGCAGGGCCTGTTTTATAGACAATGGGGCCCTGTCACACAGGCAAAGTAGGACACCGTGCTCACCATTTTTAGACATTTTGCCATGCGATTCCAATATCCCTGGTGGTCTGAGGGGTTAAAATGTCCGATGGCAATGATGTTAACTGTATGTTTCCTGGTGACCTGGGGTGAATGGTCTGCATATGGTATCTGAGAAACCTGCAACTAGCTTTTGTAGCCGTTAGGCTTGGCTTGTCCATTAGTGTCATGTTGGCGAGCTAAAGGCCAGTGTGGCTTGTTCATTGTGGGTTTGGTGGTAGCTGGATGTCCAAATGGCTCTTTTATCACTAGAGAGGCAGTGACCTGGAGTCCAGAGTGAGTGATGACCAAGCATTGAGAGGAAGCTACATGATGGGTCATCTAATAAAACCTACAACTCCACCATATAGAGGACACATAGTGGTCAGACACCAGTTCAGGTCGCCATCCTATGACAGTGAATACAGCACTGATTTAACACAGAAGTAAAATAACCACTAACATCCAGGGAATCTCAGGTGACGTCTTCTCTGATGAGTTGTTTTCTACTCTGATAAAAGCCATTCTCTTTCCCTTTTCTTCTCCATCCAACTCAAAACACCATGATGACTCCTCCGGCCAAGCAGAATTTTACCATTAGAACTTAGATTTACTTTTTCACCTTTTCTACCATTTCTAGCTCTGTACAAACTTCCCATCCTTTTCACCAAAGGGGTTTTTATGATCCATGTCCCTTAAAGGGCGCGTTCCCACTGCACGGAAAAATACCGGCCGGTTCCCCCGGTATTTGTCCTGTTTTGCACCGTCCCCCGGGGCCGGGGGGGGGGGGACGGTTTTTTCTCCGCAAGCAAGAACAGCCCCCCCCCCTCCCTTTGAGAAGACATCTTCTGTTGGGAAAACCGGGGCAAAAGATTGTGCTTCTAAATGTTTTTCTGAGGGGGACCCCCGGCGGAAAAAACCGTCCGACGAAAAAAACCTGTGCGTGGGGACTGCGCAAGGTTTTGCATGGGCCCAAAATTGTGCTCATTTTCGGCCCGGTTTTTCGGGTCTGAAAAACGAAAACCCGGGCTGAAAAACCGGCCGAAAACCCGTGCAGTGGGGACATGCCCTAACAGTAAGATTATCCCAAGATAGCTACGGGGCTCCTGTTTGTGCATCCAGCTTTAGTCTTGTGTCCCCATTTGGTAGGTAGGCAGCTAGGTGGAGCACCTTTTATGTAGCAATATACATGAAAGAGAGACATGGACCGCACTTCCTCACCCTCTACCTTGATCTACTGCTTCTCAGCAAAAATTTATAAGAATGAACATGAGGCTCTTGGTATACTTTTTGATCATTCTTATAAATCTTATGTATAGAGATACTCATTAACTAGGTAGGTAGTAATATTTGCCCCCATTTAGTAGGTAGGTATATAGGCCTCCCATTTAATAGGTATGTAGACCCCCAGTAGGTAGGTATATAGGCCCACTATAGGTAGGTATAGAGGCCCCCTGTAGATAGATAGGTATATAGGCCCCCTGCAGGTAGGTATATATGCGGCTGTAGATATATATATAGGTTTATGTCCTCCAGTAGATAAAAGAGTAAACATATGTCCCCCTGTAGGTAGATAGGTAGGTATACACCTCCTGTAGGTTGATATGTACCTATATATGCCCCTTGTAAGTAGATCGGTATCTCCCCCTTGTAGGTACATAGGTAGATATACATCCGTCAGTAGATGGTAGGTATATATGCCCCTTGTTGGTAGCTATACAGCCCCCTGTAAGTAAGTAGGTACATATGCCACTTGTAGGTAGAAGGGTTGCTGGGTTCTTCTTCTAGGCTGGCTATGGCTTGAGAGGTATAATTGCTATCAGTTGCACCTGATGAATGTGAAAAAACCCTCTCCAGTGCAGTTAAAGATTACCCCATTATCCTTTAATGTACTGCTCGTGCCTGTGGTTTAGTCTACGCTTATCTATCATTACCTACTATTTGTAATGACAATACATAAAGATAAGCAGCAACTTCAGTAAACTGAAGCAAGTCTGCCCTGCCATTGAGGAGTTTTTTTCTCTTCACTATCACAACTAGAAAAGGATAAGATTTTATATGTATTTTTTAATGGAATAAGAATGCCAAAATAAAAAAAATACTGTCAAAAATTCTAAACAATACTATAAAAAATTACTTTCTGAAGTGTCCATTTAACTGTAACACTTGAACCCACAGACTGGTCAGCAACACATTAGTAGGAAATACTTTAAAGCAAATGTCAAGATTATAATACTGCATAAGGCAAAAAACTCGTCTTTCTGCTGCAGCCCAAGCCTATGCCTATGGTAGTAAGCAGCCCAGACAGCATGATGCACCGAACACAGTTCCTTCTTGTGTCTTCTGGGCCAAAAGCGTTAGGTCTGAGGCTTTTGGACTTGGAGACACCGTGAGCATAGGTGGTGTGATGATGTCAAATCTGCATGCAGGATACAAGCTCCCAGCATGAGCTGTTCAGTGGGGAAATGGGGAGAGATGAGTATCTTTTTTTAAAACAAAAACTGTGACAATCAGAGGTCCCTTATGTCTACCTACAGGAGCTCTACATACCTACCTAGAGGGGGCCTATATATCTACATGGGATCTACTTACAGCGTCCTATATATTTATCTACAGGGGGTCTTCCTACCTACAGGAGGCCTATATAACTACCCAGCAGGCCTATATAACTATGTAAGGGGGCCTAAATAACTACTTACAGAGAGCCTTTATACCTACAGGGGATTTCCCTACCTACAGGTGCCCAAATATTTAGCTACAGCAGTCTATTTAACTACCTACCGGTGGCTTATATACCTGCCTATACGGGCCTAAAGAGGTTTATATAACTGCCTATAGGAGGTGTATACACCTGTCTACAGCATGCCTAAATACCTACCTATAGTGGACTTACATACCTATGTACAGTAGGCCTATATACCTACCTACCAATGGCTTGTATATCTACCTACTTACTGGGGGTTTCTATACCTACCTACTCACTTAAAGGGGATGTATCACTTCATCAGTTCGGGTGTTTTCTTGTAGCTTGATTTTCTCAGTTCCTGAAATCCAGGGGCGTTTCTTGCCCTCCCAGCTGGGCGTTTCTTAACTGAAGGGGGATGACATCATCCTCCCCTTTCACTGTTCATGCTCACTCCCAAGTCAGTGTGTTCAGCCCCCCACCTCCACATGTCACTGTGTCGTTCCTCTCCTTTTGCAGTCTTATTTTGTAAGAGCTGTTTACATACCACAGGCCTGCATTCAGTCTAGACAGTCTTCTATGAACTCAGAGCACTGATCTCTTCTCCTCTCACAGCTGGAGGCTTGTTACAGTTGAATCCAGTCTTCTATGAACTCCTCCAGAGCAGCACAGATCTGTCTCCCTTCTATGCAGGAGCATTAGGCACCGAGGCACAATTCTGCTGTTTTCTGGTTGTAGAAGCAGCTGCAGTGTCACTGAGGAGCTGGTGGCTGTGCAGAGTGAAATGTTGCCGACCCCTTATTCTGAGTGAGAGAGGCAGGAATGCACACTCCTGTGAATACGACCAGGGGCCAAACAGAATGTAAATTAGTAAAGCTGTCAGCCAATGAAATGAAAGGAGGTGGAATCCAAGGGGCACTGGGGAACAGTGTTTACAGAAAACAAAGATAAGGGAGACAGTGAAAACAATACAGCTTTGCAAATGACATCTAATTGCAAAATTGCTTGTTTTCACTGTCCCCTTATTCTGAAGACCATTTAATATAATGATACAACCCCTTTAATGGTGGCTTGCATGCCTCATGAAGGAGACTATGGGCGACATGTATGAACAGGGCTGTGCCAGATATCTGGCGTCTTTTCAGCCCGATATCCAGCGCAACCCCATTCACTTCACTGAAATGCCTCCCGTACACCAGAATCAGACGCATTACAGAGCGCAAACGGCACTTTGTATTGCACCTGATTTCGGGGGACATACGGTAGGTGAAGCTCACTAGAACCGTACGAAGCTACATATTCATAGCTTCAGTACGGCATTTCTAGGCACATTACAGCTGGAGCAGGTAGACCACTTTCAAAGTGGTTTACCTGAGCCAGAAATGTCATATAATCGCTAGTATGTGCCTGATTTATGACCCTCTGTAGAGCGGGTTCATAAATCAGGCACAGTCTAGACTAATATTATGCAAAAGAAATTTGGCATTAGCATGCCAAATTTCATACATGTTGCCCTGTATAACTACCTACTTAGGGGGCTACCTACCTAATTCCTTGGAGACCTATAAATCTATCTAGTAGGGGTGGCAACCTACCTATTGTTAATCTTTATAACATCCATGTAACCGCTTTTGATATGCATGTCTACTCAGGTGAACTAAACCGATTGCATATTGGGACAATTAAGCTACACCCCATTTTTAGAGAGCTATGCCTCTTTTCCATGACACCACACCCCTTTTTCCATATGTGGAGCAAAAGTGTCTAAAATACATAATAAATGTGATATAAAGCATGTATGCCAGTATTTTGGTGCAAATTCTGCCAGAACTGTAGTAAATGTGCCCCATTTGTGTTAATAAATGCATAATGAAGAGATCTTCTGTAGCTGGTCCCATTTGTGTTAAGATACAAGGTGGGTTCTTCCAAAAATAATCATGCCTTACTGAAAATCCTAATAGTCTAATCGAAAAGGAAAATAACTACTGGTCATACATACCTGGTGAGAAATCTGAGGACAGCCTTAAATGGTGAGGATCAAATTTAATAATCTATAGCCATCTTAACTGTCTTACAATGGTGAAAACATAGGCTAAATTAAATGAATTTATTGTAAGAAGCATCTAAATGAAGTAGTTGTGTAAGTTGACATAATGTCCATTTTAACTTGTTGTATCTAATGCATCTGTTCTCAACAGTTTTCCACGTCACTTTAGCACACAGGATGTCATGGCATTTTGACTTTCGTCAGTTCCTTATGTTACACGTTGACTTCTAAGCAGTAGGTGTTACTATATTTTGAACAGTTTCCAATGCTGTACAAAAGATTCAAGGGACAGTTTGTTCCTGGAACTTGTTAACTGAAATCTCTCATCTACACCAAACACAATAAGGCTATGTATACACAGCAATGTGAAAACGCCGTCCAAAATCCAACAGCATTTTCACATCACTGGACCGCGCCAAAGCCCCTTTTTTTTGTGCGTGGTTTTGCACAAAAAAATGCGGTCGGCTTTCGGATTTCCGGTGGCCCAGTACAACCTCTTCTATACTCCGCCAGACAGTTTTAGGTTTAGGAAACCCTCAGTAAAAAATCCAGGCTGTGTAGACTACAGCACAGATTTTCTATTGAGGGCTACACAGTGCTGGGTACGGTAGGATTTTTGTTGGATTCAAAATACTGAATCTGCTGAAAAACCAACCAAAATCCAGTGCTGTGTAGACATAACCTAAGAATATATATGTGCATTGTTTATCTATGCAATATCAACAGTTAAGATGAAAATAATTTATAATATTACGTATGTTCATGTGGTCTCCAAATAAATATTGGGTCACAAAGTCCATAGCCACACAGAAGAAGAAAACATCCAAGTGAAGTCTAATAAACTTGACTCTAAATCACAGAAAAACTGAGGTATACTTACTGATTCTTAGACAGATTAAAAACCAATTTCATATACAGAGAAGCCACAACGGGAGATTTTCCACAAGTGCAAAATACTAATAAGCATACCACTCACACACCTTCGATGCATGCATAAAATCATACTTGCAATAAGATAAAATGTATAAGGTGTTGATCATACAGTTATGTGTAATGCACCATGCTGGTGTTAAAGCCTACTGGTGATACCCACAGGGTGTTTTGGTGCCCTTGGCAAATAAAGCATGTAACACCCCTCCTCCCCCAAAGAAAAATTAAGCCCACGCCATACCTTTTTGTGTCCCCTTCCTGCCTGGGATGAAGTAGAGCCCAAGGCAGTCGCCTACCTTTGCCTACCCACCGTCCCGACCCTGGATGTCCATACTATTCGATCAGGCAGGCTTCCAGGACTGTCAAAGTACTCAACACTAACACTGACATTCTATATTTCTCAGGTTTGCAAATATAGAATCTTGAAAAACAACACCCATCATAATGCAGAGAAATAACAGTGCACTGGAGAGGAGATTGCAAAATACAGATAAAACAGCCACTCTCAGGAGGAGGAGGGGGGAGCGGCTAAATGATTTTGAATTTGCACATAGACAGGCTTCTATATGATTCCAATCTTATATCACATAAAGGGCACCAAGATACTGACACCCCATACTTCCAAACATCAAAAGGCTAGACTGCATGATGACAAAGTATTGTTAGGCATTAGTTGATATTTTAACCAAGTTACAATTTTTTCCTGTGATGTGATTGTAATATTAGTGTAGGGACTGACAAGGGCTCGGGGGCCTTTTTACATGGTTTTCAAACCTGGGGTTTTTTTTCCAAAATTGGAACCAAAACCTCAGGTTTGATATTTTTTCAGCATGCATTCTGGCTTTTATTGGGTTAAAACGGGATGTACTAGCTGCTTTGGGCAGTCCGTTGTTTCCAAACCCTTTGGGGCTATAAGAAAAAGATTTTCCTCCGTTTTTTTTTCTTTTTCGTTCCAAACATTTTTTTTTAATTGTGACATTTTTCTTTCTTGCTCGGTCTGTATAATTACACAAATTTGCTTGCAAATTAAGATAAAAATCACATAGATTTGAAGTGGTAGCAAATTTGCTTATATCTTTCTAACCAGTAAGGGGACAATTACAGTTGGTTTGTAAAGTTGATTGTGCTCCCATTTATGTAATGTTGCTGGGTAGCCCTAGCTCAATTACTGCTCACCTGATATCTTATTATATTTCAGGCAGCATTTAAAGTTCACGCTGCCCTTGGCACATATATCATTCAAAGCCCAGCGCTCAAGAGAATGACTGATCATGAACCCAGTGTTACATTGTACATTGACTTTTATGTGCTTTACTCAAACCTGTAGCTTTCCCTATGACATTCCTATTTGGGAATTTGTTTATGTAGTTGAATTAGGGGAAGGCACACTTCTTGTAATTGGGGACTCATGGTTTGTAATTCATTTTTAAGTTTATCTCCTCTCCTTCAAAGGGCTATGATTTTTTTTTATTGTTCCACTGACATAGTCCTATGAAGGCTTGTTTTTTGTAGAACGATTTGATTTGTAATGAAACCATTTAGTTTATCATATAATATACTAAGAAACAAAAAAAAAGTATGTTTGTGGCTATGAATGGAAAAAAATCAATTCTTGACCTTTTTTGGGGTTTTAGTTCAGGGCATTTAGTATGCAATCAAAATGACATGCCAGTATTAATCTATAGATCAATACAATTACAGCAGTAACACATTTTTACAGTTGTACTAATTTAAAAAAATGGAAAACTTTTTTTTAAATTGCTTTGTCTATAACTTTTTGATTTCGCCGGCAGGTGTCAGCTGTGTAATACAGTCAGCATGCAGAGGTTAAGAAAAAATAGTAACAGTTTCACAGATAAGGAGAAGACCATCAATTGAGATGCTTTGTCACTCTTGAGCTATGGAATTTCACCGTTGAAAGCACGTCAAGAATTGACATGACACTCTTTTTCAGCGCCCAAAACGGCATCCAAAGAAGTGTGGGAAACGTGTGGAAAAACCTCTTCGTGTGTGAACTTCAATGCGGTTCAATGCGGGAGCATTTTTAAGTGTTTTGGACACTGTTTTGGGAGTAGATCCGCTTCCAAAACAGCATCCAAATCAGCCGTGTGAACATACCCTTAACCCACATCAGTGGCATTTTGGCACAATTATGAGAGAGTTGTGATTGTTAAAGTGCACTCACCAGTGATTCAGCTACAGTAACTTCAATATTGTGCCAAAAAACAGGGCCCTTTTAACAGAACCAGCAAAAGTGTCCCATTCCAGACTCCAGTCAGGGCCGTTCCCAGGGGCGGGCAGGGCGTGCGCCCCGCCCGGGCGCCGAGGCTCCGCTCACCTGAGGGGCGGCCCGCGGGCCGCCCGCCCGGAGGAGCGCCCCTGACTCTGCGCGGCTGTTTTTATAACAACCGCGCAGAGCCAGCAGCTGCCGGTAACAGGAGGAGGCGGGACGGATCGTTCCCGTCCTGACTCCTCCCCCTGAAATCAGTCGCAGGGGGCGCAGGGCATTCACACGCCCTGTGACGCTCGATCTCCTCGGCTGACAGCTCTGCCGCCGAGGCGACCCCTGGGCGCTGCGTGCAGCGTAAGCAGCGTGATGACGTCACGCCCCCTTACACCGCTCGGGCAGCTTCCGGAGCTGGACGCGCGGACCCGAGGTCTGGTAATTTAATTTTTTGTTATTTTATAATTACTTACAGGGGGGCATCACTGGCTAAAAATGGGGGCATCACTGGCTACAAGAGGGCATCACTGGTTTACAAGGGGGCATCACTGGCTACAATGGGGCATCACTGGCTTCAAGAGGGGCATCACTGGCTACAAGGGGGGCCATCACTGGCTACAAGGGGGGCATCACTGGCTATAAGGGGGGCATCAATGGCTACAGGGGGGGCATCACTGGCTATTAGGGGGCATCAGTGGCTATCTAAGGGGGCATCACGGGTTTACAATGGGGGGCATCACTGGCTACAAGGGGGCATCTGGCTACAAAAAGGGGAAATCACTGTCTATAAGAGGGGCATCACTGGCTACAATGGGGGCACCACTGGCTACAAGGGGGACATCACTGCTACAAGGGGGCATCACTGGCTAAAATTTGGGGGGCATCACTGGCTAAAAAAGGGGGCATCACTGGCTATAAAGGGGGCAACAATGGCTACAATGGGGCATCACTGGCTGTAAGGGGGACATCACTGGCTATAAGAGGGCATCACTGGCTATAAGAGGGGCATCACTGGCTATAAGGGGCATCACTGGCTACAGGGGGCATCACTGGCTACAATGGGGGGCATCACTGGCTATAAGGGGGCATCACTGGCTACGGGGGGGGGGCATCAATGGCTATAAGGTGGGCCATCACTGGCAACAGGGGGCATCACTGGCTATAAGAGGGGGCATCACTGGCTACAGGGGGGCATCTACTGGCTACAGGGGGACATCACTGGCTACGGGGGGGCATCACTGGCTACAAGGGGGGCATCACTGGCTACGGGGCATCTGCTGGCTGCAGGGGGCATCTACTGGCTACAGGAGCATCTACTGGCTAAAAGGGGGGCATCACTGGCTATGGGGGCATCTGCTGGCTGCGGGGGCATCACTAGATACAAGGGGCATCACTGGCTATAAGAGGGGCATCTACTGGCTATAGGGGCATATACTGGCTACGGGAGGGCATCACTGGCTACAGGGACATCTACGGGCTACAGGGGGCATCACTGGCTAACAGGGGGGCATCTTCGGGCTGCAGGGGGGCATCTTCGGGCTACAGGGGGCATCACTGGGCTACAGGGGGCTACTACCTGGCTTACAGGGGGGGAAATCACTGGCTACAGGGGGCTACTACATGGCTACCCGGGGCATATTACATGGCTACCAAAATGAGGTGCTATAGTTTGGGGCATTTGTATAGAGATAGGAAAAATTGGTAGAGAAGTGCTGAAAAATTGAGGAGTCTTAAGATGTTTGTTTTGTAAATTTTACAGTGAAGAGTTAGGAATAGCATCATGGCGTCCGGGGACAGATGGAAAAGAAGAAGAGAAGAGAAACAACTCTTCAGAGACGTCACCTGTGATCACCAGATATAACTTTAAACTGTAATCATTTAAAATGTCTGCAGAGCCTGTGTACAGCGGGTATCCACCACTGTATGGTCACTGTATGCAGGTAATATTGGTTGTAGCATAATGGTTTATACTCAGTAATGGTCAGTTTGTATTATCCGGTCACTATATGGTGGTGATATGTGGTCATGGTGTGGGGGTATTATTCGGTCACTGTGTGTTGGTGATATGTGGTCTTAGTGGTCTTGGGATTCTGGTTGGTGTAGCGGTGTTATTTGGTAACTGTAGGGGCTATTATTTAGTAGTTTTATACGTAGCACATTGTGGTAAAGCTTTTTGTATATTTTGCCTTTGGTTTATGGTGATGCACTGTGGCGCCGTATGTTACGGGAGGGCGGCGGGGGCGACATTTCTTCACCTCGCCCTGAGTGAAATTTAGCCTAGGAACTGCCCTGCTCCCAGTACTCCCATAGTATTGCTACTGTGTCGTCATAACAGAGCCCTTTCCACAGAACCAACCAAGTGTCACATACCAGAGCCTTCCTCTGTACTCTCATAGTGTGCCTTTATAACAGTGCCAGCTTCAACAGCAGTATAATAGTGTCAGCCACAGTGATTGTACTGAATCAGTGTATGAATGCACAAAAGTCCGCTTCCACCTTTACAGTCTCCATGGTGTTCAGCAATTAGTTCTGGGTGTGTAATCCAGCAAGGATCCGGAGAGAAAAGCCCATGGATTCAAAGGGTTACACCGATATGGTAAATCTAAATAGGTATTCTCCAGTCCTTATTTCAAATTAAAAAACAAATCGCTTTATTTTCATCCTTTAAAAATAGCCATAACAGCAGTATAATAGTGTCAGCCACAGTAATTGTACTAATACAGTGTCGTAAAAATATACAGTACATTCATTAGGATTTTTAAGACTATGGGTAATGTTACAATTATGTATAAAATATACTGGGAGCCTATCATTAGTATTTTTAAACTAGTATTTTCAGTGCTTGTAGTCAAGTCAACAGAGGAAAATGGTAGCTTATTCTATGTAAAAAAGAATGTGTATATCACTGTTCTTTATACATTTCTTTCAATAACAATTAACAATTTGGACGACTGATATTGCTGAAATATTCAGAACCATTTAATTTGGAATATACAAAGAAAGGGCTGACAAGATGCACAGAAATAACTGCTTTATGGAAAATAAGCGCACACTACACAATGTCACTAATTTCTGTGCATAAACCTTGCTCCAGATTACACAACCCTCTGATGCAGGAGCCCATCAGTAAACACAAGGCACCTGCACTAACACAAATAATGAGTCATGACATGTAACTCGACTACAGTAGAAACATAAAAGTGGTTATATACCATATATTCCACTTTCCTAAATTTCATTTTATGTTATGGACATGCAGAGTTATTAGCTTGTTAAAGAGTAGCTCTCTAATAGTCATGAAAAACAAGGATTTGTCCAGCTTCCAATAAAAAGCCCAAATTTATTGAATCCACATTAAAACCAGAAGAACGGAGCAGTAACAGACACCCAAAATACAGAAAAAATACAACGCCCTTATGCATTTCAGGCTATAGACCTCAACTATGAGAGACAAAGGGCCAACTGTTTAGGTCTAAAACTCACACTTTTGCCCATAGTAACCTAGTTTTAGACCTAAACAGGTTCATACATGTGGCCCAAAATAAGAAAACAAATCCCGAAAATCACATTGTCTGATTTGGAAAGAATTTATTTGCAAATTATGGTGGAAAATAAATATTTGGTCAATAACAAAAGTTCATCTCAATACTTTGTTATATATCCTTTGTTGGCAATAAAAAAGGTCAAACGTTTTCTGTAAGTCTTTACAAGATTGGCACACACTGTTGCTGGTATGATGGCCCATTCCTCCATGCAGATCTCCTGTAGAGCAGTGATGTTTTGGGGATGTCACTGGCAACACAGACTTTCAACTCCCTCCAAAGGTTTTCTATGGGGTTGAGATCTGGAAACTCCAGGACCTTGAAATGCTTCTTACGAAGGGTTGCCCTGGCGGTGTGCTTGGGATCATTGTCATGCTGAAAGACCCAGCCACGTTTCATCTTCAATGCCCTGCTGATGGAAGGAGGTTTGCACTCAAAATCTCAAAATCAAGATATATGGCCCCATTAAATCTTTAATGTACACGGTCCTGGTCCCTTTGCAGAGAAACCGCCCCAAAGCATGATGTTGCCACCCCCCATGCTTCACAGTAGGTATGGTGTTCTTTGGATGCAACTCAGCATTCTCTCTTCTCCAAACACGACGAGTTGTGTTTCTACCAAACAGTTCTACTTTGGTTTCATCTGACCATATGGCATTCTACCAGTACTCTTCTGGATCATCCAAATGCTCTCTAGCAAACTTCAGACGGGGGACAAGATGTACTTTCTAATGGTGTTATTCATATTACCATAGAATATACTGGGAAAAGGCAAAAAAAATTTGAAGTGGGGCAAAATGTGAAAAAAATTTATTTGCGGTATGTTTGCGGGAATTTTGTTTTCATGGCGTTCATTCTTTGGTAAAAATGCTCTTAGTATTCTACAGGTTGATACGCATCCACCAATAGCAAACATGTATGGTTTCTGTTATGTCTCAGTACCGTAAAAAAAATTCCAAACATTTACTATTCTTGAAATTTGCAGCATTTTGTGCAGCCAATAATTTTTTTTTTGTACTAACACCTATGGACGTCAGTAAGGTGGAATATTTTGCGGGCTGAAGTGTACTTTTTATTGCTAGCAAATTGAAATGCATGCAACATTTTTGATCAATTTTATTTCAATTTTTATGTGACATGACCAAAAAAACCACAAATTTGGCGTTTGGAATTTTTTTTCTCTTCGGTGCTCAACGTATGTGATAAATGATGTTATATTTTAATAGATCAGACTTTTTCGGACACGGAAATACCTAATATGGGTACCTTTTTCATTATTTTATTTGTTTTAATTTGCAAAATGGCAGGGGGTGATTTGAACTTTTAAGATTTTTTAATATTTTTTACACTTTAAAACATTTTTTTTTCTAGTTTAACTTTGATTCCCCCTAGGGTGCTTGACCACTAAAGAGTGCGATCGTTTATACAGCCTAATGCATTGCATATACAATGCATTAAGGTGTACAAAAATGCCGGTTTCCCGACTTCCGGCCCCATGTGAAGCGATATGGGCCCCGCAATTTCGCGGGTGACTCTATCGCTGTGGGGAATGGTACACGGTACCATTTCTCATAGATTTAGACGCTGCGGCCATCTTTGCCATGGCATCTAAAGGGTTAAACAGTGTGGCTGGGCAGCGCCACCTCCTCCGCACTGTAACCGCCGGGTGTTAGCTGCGATTAGCTACAAAGCCCCTCACCGGCGCTATGATGTATGAGTAAGTCATATGTCAGTAAGGGGTTAACTTCCTGGCTGATGTCTTGAGATGTTGCTTTGGTATTGCCACATATTCTTCTTTCTTCATGATGCCATCTCTTTTGTGAATCTACCAGTCCCTCCTGCAACAATCCTACAACATGATGTTGCAACTCCCGTGTTTCACAGTTGGGATGGCGTTCTTAGGCTTCTGGTCACTATGGCCAGACAGTTCAATTTTAGTTTTGTCAGACCACAGGACATGTCTCCAAAAATGTAGGTCTTTGTTCCTGTGTACATTGGCAAACATTAATCTGGCTTTTATATGTTTCTTTTGGAGTAATTTTAACACAATATCAGTGGCACACTAAAGACTAAATAAAACCTCAAGGTATATAGGAATATTGGAAATGCATTACTGCTAAGGAAAATATGAAAAACCTGGGACTCTTAGTTTACAGTATTTGATCAAAGATTGTATTAAGCTCACCTCCCAAAACGTCCCAAAGGGGATCCCCGAGCAGGTGAGTTTCCCCACACTAAACATGTTACCTCACTAGGCGTCAATCCAACTGCAAAATTCAAAGGGGATGGTAAAGGAACTAAAAAAATCACTGAAACCACAACACCAAGCTCTTAAACTAAAATTTACCTTTTATTAAAATTTCATTAAAAAATTACTTACAAAATTTACCCCCCCCAAAAAAAAAAAAAGGAAAAAACCCACTACCTAACATTAAAAGGGAACAAAGAAAAATTTCTATATATTTTTCCCTGGGGCAGCCCCTTTACAAACCTGGGGGGACAGGTCGAGTAATCGCCCCGAAAAGGACGGCCCCACCATAAGGCCCCCTCCCCTGTAAAATTTGGGGATGCCCTACCCCCTGCCTTCCTCAAAAAAAGGTATCTTATCAAAAAAAGAAAGATTTTCTTAAAAGGGTGCTATTCGAAACTTTTTAAAATTTTTTTTTTTAAGGGGGTAAACTTCATAGTTTTACTTTTGGTAGCGGGGATATATATTGGTCATCCCCCAGGGGAAACATATGAAAAAACAAAACTACAGGGAAATCTAGATTCTTTACTCCGTCAAAAACCCCAAAATTTTATTTGGTCTGACTAGGAATTTAATTATTGTTGCAAAATGATCTAGGTTGCTAAATGTTTAGAGACCCTAGTGGTAAGATGCATTGATGTAAAACCCAAAAAGATCCCTTAAGTGCCACCCATATTCTGTGCCCACTCCAACATTTTCCCTTTTTTCCCGAGCGTTTCCCCCAGTTTTGATAAAACCCGGGGTTTCATCGGGGGAAATTTTTGGCAATGAAAATCCCCAAAAGGGAAAAATCGGCAGGATTTTTTGCCATGGAACTTGAGGGAACAATTCCCAAAAGGGGTGAAAGTCCTCTTTTTAAATAGCCCCCCTCTTTGTTGGATAAATTAAAACAAGGAAAAAGAATTGTTAAAAAGGAAATTGAGGTCAAAGAAAGTCCGGGCGGTAAGGCAAAGGCCCCCACCGGTTTAATTAAAAAGGGGGGAACAAGAGTTACTCAATTCCTCTCTAAATTTGATGGGGAAAATTTTGCCTTGAAAAGGAGGGATTATTCTAAAAAAGGGCGGGGGTAAAACTGAAAAAACATGAAAAAGCAGTCAAACGGGAGGGTAATCCCGATTTCCCCCCTAGACGTGAAACACTTCAAAAAAACCCGGGGGAAAAAAGTAAAACCCAGGGGCTGAAAAAAAAAAACACAAACAAAAAAAAGGGGGATCTTAACGGGGTTTGGGGGAAGGGTAAAGCCTTCTTTAAATTTTTTGAATGGGAAGTAAAAGAAACGGACGTTTTTTTCACAAATCCCAAAAATTCTCAGCCCACTGAAAGGTCTGGGGGGTGGGATACTATAGGGTGGCAATAAGAGGAAGAATGGAAAGAAAATAGAGCAGGAATGGAGAATGGAGGGGGGAAAGGGGAATTTGGGGGAAAAGCCCGTCGGGTGAAACAAATAAAAAGGGCTCAGAGCCCCAAAAAATTTGGACTTTAAACCCAGCTCCCGGCCTCGTCCTCCTTCTTCTTCCCCCTTTCAATCCCTTTTTGGGAACACAGGAGGGGCCACCCTTTTGTATGAGGGGGGAGCCCCACTCAGAAAACCCCAAAGCAAAAAAAAGGGAGAGGAAAGGGGAAAAACCAAAAGTGTTTTAATTTGTCCGGGAAAAACCCTTTATCACCAGAGGGGGTTTGGTGTCCTTTTTTAAAGGGTCGCCCCTTTGAAACCAACCAACAGATTTAACGAGTTCCATTGGGTCAAAAAATATTCCTATTATACGGAAAATTAAGGGGTTTTAAGTTTTTAGAAATAATGATAGAAAAAATGGTGAAGAACTTGGGTATTCTTTTGGGGGTTTCTATCTGGATTTAAAAAAACCTTTAAACCAGTTTATTACAAGAGGGTGATGATACGGGGGGAAATTAGGTCCAAAAAAACTAAACCTTAAAATTTAAAAAGCACTAGATCCCCCCCCCCAAGATACCCAAGAAGACTTTTTTTTTTAAAAGTTTGGTGATTAGGAAAACGGGAAAATGCATGAATAAGAAAGACGGCCCCACAAAACCATCTAAACCAATTTGACCGGGAGAGAAAAGAAGCTTTAATTGCACTTGAATCCAATATTTGAGATAGTGATCAAACCCTCAGATAAAGGGGGGAACATTGTGTGAGGACAATCCCAAATAATGTTGATTGTAACCGTTATTGGAGGATTTGAAAGGGTATGCTAAATTTTGAAAACTGATCCCCGAGGTTATTTTACTGGTTGGAAAAAAATTGTCATTGATGGGGGCGACAAGGTATCCCCTCGAAAGAAGAGGCACGGTTTTTTCCCTTTTTCCCAATAAGCCCCAAATTGACGACCTTTTATCCCTGCCAAAAGGGACATTTAAAAGGGTGATCCCCTTTTAAAAGGGGGGCCCATAAATGTCAGGGATAGGTCCTAACAGGGAAAATGGGGGTTTTATATTGGGCAAAAGTTCCCGAAGGACTTTGTGGTGACCCTCCCTTCCTACCTGAGGGGACACAGCCGATCTCCCAAAAAACCCGAAGTTTTTAAAAAAAGATCGAGACGTTTAAAGGTTTGGGCCCCGGTGGATGTGGAGGGCTCTTTCCCCCGCATTCCACACCACTGGGGGCCCCCTTTGCGGGGGAGGGGACTTCTTGAGCATGCGAGGGAGGCAATTTGAAAAAACACAATGATTGGGTGTTAAAAATTGCTTGAATTTTCATTGACCCACAAAATATTTTTTTTCAGACCCCCGGGTCTACCACCCCGCTCAGGGCAAAGGCTATGGGGGGGCGCTTGCGCTTCCCACGTAAAAATTCTTTCCGGGTGGGGGAACGGACCCTGGTGTTCGGGAAAAAAAGGGGGTTTTGGGCACATTCACTAGGAATAAACCCCTTTTGGGGGAGGTTCTTGACACGTCTTTCGTGCTGTTTCAGGGGGGAAAGGGGGAACGTTCAGGGAATTCATCGATGCATTGAATATAAAGGACATTGGATTTTAAATTCACTTTTGAAAATTTGCATTGAGTTGGGCCTTTTTTGGAAACTTCGGAAATTCCCCTGGGGGCGATCTGGGTTGCCCCCCAACTTGCCCCCCCGGGAAAAAAAAAACTTCAACGAACAGTTTTCCCCCCAGGTGGGGAAACTATCATCCCACCCAAATTTGGGAAAAGGGGGGAAAACCCCCAAGGGACAATATCCGAGTCCCCCCGAAAATTTTCTAGGATTCAAAGGGTTTTAAATTTAAAAAGCAATGAATTTTACGGAAAAAAATTTCTTTGAAAGAGGGGTTTCCATTGTTTTGACCCCAAAAAAATGCCCTTCAGAAATGCATTACTAAAAAATAGGGACAGTCTATTAAACATCAAAGACACCCGGGGCAGAAGAACTCAATGGAATTCAGGATTTAAAATTTTTATTTTTGGGTGGGGAAATTTAAAGAGGTCATGAAATTTCCCACTTTAAAAATGGGGGAAATTTAAAGAAAGGAGTGGGTCTTTGTTCCCCCTGTCTACAGGACCGCAAAGGTTTAAAATATAGGGAAAGGGAGATCTCTAAGGGGCAACTGGTCAAAAAAGTCATTACAATTTCCCCCTAGCCAAAAGGGAACCTGGCTAAAAACCGCAAGGGCCCTTTGATGTTTTGGTGTTAAAGGGGGCAAATTTTTTTAACAAATACACCAGAAAGGGAAAGGGAAAAAAGGATAAAAGTAACAGGGGAAAAACTTAAAACGATTCGTGATTTTTTTAATTGTCGGTCCCCCGGTGGTTTTGTATTTTTTGCAATGCACGCGGGAAAGGAAAAGTACGTAGGCCCAAAAAGAACCCCGTGAAAATTCCCAATAGGGGAAACCTTGGAGAAATAAGACCCTAGCGAGAACCCCTTTCCCAGACACATCTGGCAGGAAATATAGGAGATTCATCCAAATTAAAGGGTTTTTTTGTATTTGGGGAAAATCAAAAAATCACAACCAGAAAAGGTAAAACCCTAAAAAGGAATTTTTGTTTTAAAAAGGGGACCGAATGGAAGTTTTCGTTTGAAATCCTTTAACCCGGAAAGGGGTTTAAAAAAGAGTTGTTATTTCTTCGGTGCTTTTTTGAACAATTTCACCTTTTGGGTTTCCCATGGTTCATAAAAGTTATTTTGGGGTTTTGGAACCAGGGGCATGAATAGCCCGACCAAACCCTCCTAACTTTTTTAAAAAAGTATTTTTTTTTTTTTTTTTTTTTTGTCACTAATCGTATTTATCTTTTTCGGGGCAGATTATATTCTCTAAAAAAAAAAAATGTCCTTCTTTAAAAAGTAGTCCTGGCCACCCGTCAGGGTTGGTTTCTATTCGTTATCGTGTCTCATTTTATCCATTAAAATTTTGGAAAAATAGAGTTATGCATTAAAATTTGTTAATGATCTGCAAGGGCTCCTTTTGTTTTACTGATTAAAAAGAAAATGGGCTTAAATTTGAAAAACTTTCCCCTATTTAAAATTTGGGACTCAACTTTTAAACTCTGATGGAGATACTTCATTTTTTCGTAAGACTCAGTTTGAATAATACTTCTTTCCCCTTTGGGTTTTTTAAAATATCCCCACATACTGAAAAACCGGGGCCCCACGGCAATGATAGATCCATGCGCTGGTAGTTTTTAAATTGCGGTTCCACTGACAACCCGGTTTACCACCCGGGAACGGGAAAACCGACGCGTGCGCATTTTCCCGAGTGGAGGTTTCGTTTTGTCCCGCGCAAAGTCAAAAATAATTTGTCTTTCCCCAATTTGTAAAGTCCCCGGGGCAAAGCCCCAGTCGGGGAGTTCTGGACGCCGTTTTATCTCGTTTTATTACGCCCGGGCTCTGACAGAGGGGCCCACCATCTCCTTGACAACATTACGCCGACCCGGCGCAATAGAAATTAGAGAAACGGGTAACATGTGGGTGAGCAAAGGAAAGTTTTTCCCGCCCCCAGGGGGAACTATTTTTTAAAAGGGCCCTTTTACCCTTAGGGAGATTTGGGCATAAGCCAGGGGGAAAAAATCAATGCCGATTTCCTTGTGCATATTCCCTTGCCAAATCCCCGGGTGAACCCGGGGGTTTTATCACATGGGGAAAAAAGGGTCGGAAAAGGAAAAATTTTGGGGTGACAAGGGCATATGGGGTGACACTTTTAAAGGTCGTATCTTTTGGGGTTTTACATCAAAGCGATCTTAACCCCTAGGTCTTATCATTTAGCAGACCCAGATCAAATTTTTCAAATATTAAATTCCTTGTCAGGAAACCAAAAATTTTTTTTTTTTTTTAATGGGGGGTTTTGATGGGTAAAGAAACCCCAGTCCAGGGAGTTATGTTTTTTTTCATTGTTTCCCTGGTGAATGACCAATATATTTCCCTGCTAACAATAGTAATCTATTAATATAATTTCATTTGTTTCGAATAGGGCACGTTTAAAATATCTGTTTATTATAAGATTTTCTATTTCTAGGTAGGTCAGGGGATAGGAAAAGTCAATTTGTCAAGGGGGAGCCTCCTTATGGTGGGGGTCCTTTTTCCGGGACGAATTTCTCGACCTGTCCATTTGGGTTTTTGTAGGGTTTTTTGCCTTTGGGAAAGATATTATAGATTTAATTTTTGAAAATCTTTTAAAAAGGTTTTGGTATGGTTTTTGCCTTTTTTTTTTTTTTGGGGGGTGATAATTTTTAAGAATTTTTTTAAAGATAATATAATAAAAGGGAAAATTTTTGATTAAGAGTTGGTGTTGGGTTTTTTAGTGTTTTTTTTGTTTTCCCGGTTTTAAAAAGGACTTTTGGGTATTGTACTGTGAAGTGATGGTAGGAACCTTTGCAATTTGGGTTATTTCCTGCACTTGGGTTTAAAAAAAGGGCCCGCTGAGTTCGCAAGCCAATAGATTGCCAATTCAAATTGGGCTAAAAAAAGTAAATTTTAAAACTTGCACATCTAAAAAAATTTTCTCTGAAAAACGCAAGCATTTGGTGCAACTGAAAGGGCAATAGCATACATTATCTTTTTGGAGTTAATTTTCTTCCTTTGGAAAAAGGGGGCCTTTCAGCCCCCGTCAACCCGGGTGCC